>KZ308590.1:79672-189811 GCA_000376725.2 Ladona fulva
GTTATATGCATTTACAGCCACATATGTACCCAGCAAGCAGCCTTTCGGCCTATGTCTGGCTGAAAAGCTAATCGCAGAGATTAGAATCTACCAGAAACATTATTAAGGTAAATTAATCTACTCTTTAACCGCAATGTCTGAATATTTAATAATATTAATATACACAACGTTATACGTCATCTTTTAATTAAACATTTGCCAATAAAATGTGTACACAAAGTACAATAGGTATCTATTTTATTTGTTATGAAAGTAAATCACACCCAATACAGCAATAAAGAAGTTAAACGCACAGATTTTTTTAATAAAAAAACTAGTTCTTTCTCCTAAGCTGCTCCATTCATATCAAAGCACTTAGAAAGTTAATCCCATTTACAAATGTACCCATCCAATATCTAATGCAAACGAAACGTCTACTAAATGTACGCCGACAGTCTTTCCTGACTAAAATTGGAGCAGATACTCCGACCACACCTTTTCCCTATTAACTGGAATTAGTGAGGTTCTCCCCTGGTTCGACGCGTGTGGAATTTGGGAAGACGAAGAAGGAAAGTGGCAGAGAAAATTGAGTGAAAAGAAAGAGGAAGGTAACCTGAACCAGAGGGCGGGGGTGCGCCTTCCGGCCCCACGAAGACCACACCCTCCATTCTGAAACATCTCCGACGAATATTCATAAACTGCCATTGTGCCTATCTCTTTACATTTCACTCTTTTCCACAAAAGAACAAAATTAAGATGGACGTGGGGTCCGCCATGTTTGTTTCCTTAGCAACAAACGCTAGGCCAACGTCGACGTAATATCCGACGAAACTCCTTATGGTGAACACGATCTAAGATTGTATCTGATTTATCTACGGAATATATGGAAACCGCAACAGAACTACGAAAAACAAGATTCATCTTGGTAACTAAGTATACGTAACGAATTTATTCTTGCGATCAAATTATTCCCTCCTTCCAATAACCTTCCAACCTAAAGCAAACGCAGTTTTAGGAAAACTTTTATGTGAGCGCGGAGTTGCATTCAGACAGGTTGTGTGGCAACCTCCTCAGGCCGCTACGATCAATGGGGTTACAATGATCCAAGTTATAAACTGTTATCACGTAATAATGCAATACATGTGCCCATCCGATAAGCAATTGTTTGCAACAGATTCTTACAATGCAGCAATGTTACACTTAATTTTAATAAGGTATTATCATTCCAAATTATTCGTTTACAATACTTTGGAGGAAATACTGCGAAGCAAAACAATCGGCGATGAGGAGATTGTCGAAATAAGTATTGGAAACCAGCGACTGACATTCATTATGATGGTTCGTTATCTTTTGACGAGTTAAAGCGTCAATTATTTCCGTTAAGTGCCATCACATCTGACTTCGTTCCGGCGAAACGCAAAATAAAATCCGTAACGATTCAAATTATTTACTAAGCACCTCACAGCCCAGATTCCTCGGACACGTTCGCAGCCTAATATTGCTCTATATCGGGACATTATAGGTTTATAAAACTCTGCAAAGTCCGTGACAAACACAATGATTAAGCACCACAATTAACAGGCGCGTCACGTATTTAGTAAATCAGCTTCGTCCATGAGGACGCTCTTGTTTAACACCGTATAGACGAATCGTTTTTTTACCGAGGAAAAAAAGAGACGAGATTAACCTCGTTACAATATTCGTGCAATTTTGCGGGCGGTGTTATATTTTTTCGCTAATTGCATCGCATCATCCCTTCAAATCGCCCAGGAGATGTTGGTCGTCAAGGTAAAAAAGTTCCGAAAAAGTCCATAAATTGGTACATGCAATTTTTATTCCCTGCACATCTCATTACACTCAATTATGTTCCATAATTAGATTTCCACAGCGTTGGTCACATATGCCCCGCGCTCATCAATACTGCCTTTGTTTGGGATCATAACAAATGAACAACTACGCCGATGTTTTTAAACATCGCTCGTTTGTACGAATAAAAGCAGGCGAACGTGAATTTTTCGGGGAATTAATTAATTATTAACGAAAATGTTTTAAATTTCGCCGGCGAACTCGAAGGGAGAAAATAATTTAAATCGAAAACAATTCCCACAAGGACAGCGGGAAAAAGATGAAAGGCAAAAAATGCCGGACTCATTAACGCTACAAAAAATGCGAACGGTGGGATAAAATTAACTTCGTTTCCATTCGGCGCTTTTTCCATCGCGGAAAAGTTAATAAACGCATCAGAACGGAAAATAAACGGAAATTATTGAAAAAAATAACCGATTTATCCGAAGCATGACTTTCTCTGAACGGCGAGCGAATCATTGCGTCGAAAATCTACGTGTTTTATTTCACGCAAAAATATGCGTTACGTCTAACTCGTCAAATTCCTATCACGAACCGGAATAAATTAGTATTAATGGCGTACTGATGAAATAAAGGTTATTATTTTAAACTCGTACGTTTGTTTAAAAAATATGTTGTTCTATATTCACCAGCCCCTGGGAGCTGTGGCAGATATATCTGCAAATTTACAATTGACTCACGAAATGGGTAAAATATACGCAGAAGCTGATTCAATGATCGAATTGTAGCTGACAAAGAATATAAAGACTGAATAAAGTGGTTTACATAGGGGAAATCTGTGTTCTAGGAAGTCACATCACGAATACGTAGGTAATAATTTATTTCAGTTGAGAAAGTGCTAAAGAAAGTTTTAATGTGTCACCGCGAACGAAAAAATACGTCTTAACGTACGAAAAAAACTAAATCAACTGATTAAAAGTTACCGTCTTCAAGGTTCCATAAAGTGAAAGTTTGGGTAGCGAAATATCTTCACTTGACAATCAGAGTCAACAATGAGAGCCAACAATGTAGGGACTAGTACAACTACTCTCGGGCGAAACAAGAATTGTAAATATAATCCAAATGAAAGATAACCTCGCTTAAGAACTACAACACTAGAGCATTGCAGATAAACTGTAGAATAAAACAATTTATTGCAGCTTTAATTCTCTTTCGCGCATTTCTTACGTCGTTCTGAAGGTGATGCAGATTGCCATGTTTGAAAATAAACTACTCTTTTTACCTCATTAAGTCGCAACTACAATCAAATATACATAGTTTAATGAGAGCTATGTAGCAAATTACTGCCGCAGTCTCATAATTTGAAAACTTTCGTTACTGAAAATTCGCGACCGATTTCGCTCGCAATTTCTGCCTCCTACGCATTTTCGTTAAGGAGGAATTCCGCCGCAGACGTGGAATTGGATGCATTTTTTGCGAAATTCAATCGACTCACCACATCCGGAGTGCTGGCGCCGTCCGTATGCGAAGTGGAATCAGCAGTGCTGCCTCGATGGTGGTGATGCGCGAGATCGGAGGATCCGTTAGTGGAGGATGCACCGCCCCCTCCCAGGCTGTCTGGGCCTGGTTTGGCCGTCGACTCCCTCTCGTCTATCACCAAGTCTATGGGCATTTTACCCTTCAAACAGCTTATGTACCGGTGGCAGAAATTGTCGCATAGCTCGTGAACCTGGAAAGAGAAGGAAAATAACGTTTTAGTCACATTTTATAAATGAAGTGCTTCCAAAATTTTTCGGAATTAAAATCACGGTCAATTGAGCATTCTTTGAGAGTCAGTATATCAAGCGGCTTCATTGTTTTTGCACAAGTTCCTTGGTATTGTGTGTACTTATGTTAGCGATTTTGTAAGGTGTTGACGAAGCTAGAGAAGAGATTCCACAAGTAAAGAACTTCGCCCTCCAAGGGCAGAAGATTTTCAGGGGCAGTGGTACATGTGGCAGTGTACTATGAACAGAAAATTACAACAGTGGGTTCAGAACATCAACGACTCAACAGTGAAACGATATTCATTGATATGGAGAAGATTTTTACTATTGCAGATTTTATTTAATTTCTCATTTTGCTGCGGTGATATAGGTTGGGGTGTTATGAAAATTAGCAAAATTTCTAAAAAATCTTAATCATACACTAGGAAACAGCCGTAAGATATACCCTATTTTTGATCGGCAAAACCACAATATCTTTCAGAAAAGTTCCGCTTAATGTGGATCTATTTCTACATTAATATCTGTAAGCCGCCTTTCGGCATGTGGCAGCGGGTGTAAACACCAAGCGTTCGAGTTACCTCTTTAGCTTACTATTGTCGCGTATCGTTCGCGGAAAGAATGAGCCCCTAAAACGACTTGTCCTCGCATCTATTTGTCTTTTTTTACCCTCATTTAAAGGATCGGCCGAAGTAGGAGAAAGGGGTGGCATAATACAATTCACATCTTCCGCAAATGTACTTTCCCTGAATTTAGCAAGAAATCGCTTGCTTTTCTATCGCAGCTCTTTTTCACAAATCGTATCGCGTTGCATTGCACTTTCTCCATTTCACGAGGATGTTTTATCCGCTGAGTCCCAAATACACGCCGCAAATTCCAGATGGGGCCTAACTTACGTGAAATAACATCTCCCTAACCTTATCCTCGCATCTACCAACAATAAAATCGAAGGAAATGCAATGAAAGCATACCAGTAGGATTCGCACAGACTTATCCACAGTATAACGGCATTTTTATGAAAATACGCGAGATAAACGATAAACATTTTGAAGAGCGTATGCCTCATACGCTTTGGGTCGAACAAAATGTTAGAGAAGAAGTTGAGGCCCGAAATGAAGCGAGTGAGAAAGCGTTTAGAGGGCAGCTGTCTTTTACAGCGGGGAATAAAACGGACTATGGGATTTATTAGGAGAAGAATAAGCCAATTGCAGGTGAAGGATTAAGGCACCTGCGCGTGAATTTGACAACGGAGCGCTAAAAGTAACGATGCAAGAGATATGGTTCTCAGTGAGTGAGTTATAATGAGATGGGAAGAGAAACGGCCGAAGAGATAATGCGCTACATGAATATAAAACGGAGGCACAATGGAGACAACGGATAAGCAGCTAAATATACGAATGGACTTTGAATAAGTATGCGTAATCGTCTCTTCCGTTTGTTGCTACACATTTACGATCCATCATAACCGTAAAATTGAAGGGAGCCGAAGAAATTAAATTTCGAATAATGCCGTGGACAACCGCGAGATATACACAATGGCAATCTAATTTCATGTATATCTATTTTTCTATTCGTTTCTACTCAAGAAGGAAATGCATATTGGTTACGATAACCCTAACAATGTAGGTATCTATTGTTGCTCTGTTTCTTACGACAAAAAAGCAGTTTAAACTGATTTCAACAATTAGTTATGACCTTAGTATTGACTATCTGTTATCATTTTCAATGACTGAAGGTTCCTCAATTATTCGGTATATTTAATATTCATATATATTTTCATACATTTAGTTTTACTGTGATTTAGAGTATGCGATTTATTAGTGGATGTTAATGCATTGTAATTATCCTTCGAGGTATTCCAAAAGCTCTTATATTTATGTAGTGTACTATGCTGCCACCTCATGCGATGTCAAATAGCAGCGGCTATTTGTAATAATAATAGTAAAAATAATAAATAATTGTTGTAAATTGTTTATCGATCTGTTGTTATTAAATTGGATACAAGTTCTTCTGCAATTCAAAGTAGTGATACTTTCTTATCGGATTGAACTGGATTTTATGAAATCTTTCTGAATTGATAACTCATCAATCCTCACCAGGAATCGAACCCGGGACCGCTTTCATCGAAGGCGAACGCGTTGTCAACTTGGCTAACCGGGAGCCTGGGGAATACGAAATAATTGGGGTGCAAAATGCAATGAGTGGTGCCAAATGCATACCCTAGTCACTCGCCAAAATCGGAGCATTAATTAGGGAACTTGACGGCTTTACCTTTAATTACGAAGGAAGTAAGATAATTTCTTCTTCACTGGAGCAAGACTGAACTCTCATTACATCAATAAATTTTGTAATATCTTTCGACAGGATAAGGAATTATAAAAAACCTCTGACTGAAATAATTGGTGAGAAAGAATGTCACCGAAACCCATTTGGCATCCATTTCAGCCACTGTCTGCAGTACTTTCTCTTTCTTGGTGCAGTACTCGCAAAAGGAATAACGAAGGACCCCGAACTTGAAATGGTTTCCCATATCTGTGAAAGGGCCGTGTTTGCTTTTCTTGGGCTCTCTCACGCTTAGCAAATGTCCTTAGGGAGTTTGGAGGGGTTAGGTGAGGACAATGGGAAAGAGGAAGGCCCATAGAGGAAGCTATCACGGGAGAGCGAGAGGGGCAGAATGTGGATTCTGGTGCTGTAATAGGGGTGTAAAGATGAGAAGCAACAGTTGGGCCGTAGCAGTAAAACTGCGTGAAGAGAGAGAAACGAAGAACAGGGCCGTGAAAGGATGAGTATGTGTGTGTGAGAGAGAGAGAGAGGGAAGGAAACGGGAGATAGGGAATGAAGGAGATAGAGGAAAGAGTTCGTAAAAGGACAAGTCTAAAAAGAGTGCGCTTCGGGAATTGAATCATTTGGGAAAAGACCGAAAAGAAGGATCAGAAAACAGGGCATTGAAAAAACTTATTGAATGCTCTATCGGCTGAAATGTGAAATCAACAACGCTAAATTATCAAGATACAGACAAGGTCGGCTACTGATATTTAGCGAAACCACCGATTCGGAAACAATGTAAGTGGCGAAAATTTAGTAAATATTTAAATTCGATAATAATTTCCTAATTGGTGAATTATTAAGTAACATTTAACAGGGAGTATAGGTTAAATTAAATTGTATTTATTGAAGTGGGTGAGATATTCAGATGTAAAGTAACTCGATTGCGATGAATAAATTATCGAATGACAATTGTCTGTTGCTACGAATTTACAATTGCGCAACAATGTTCGACGCTCTAATTGTTATCAGTGAAAATAATGATAATAATTATAATGATGATAACAATAATAAACGATTAATTGTTATAATAATTCAACAATTGTTGGCCATCTAGTGATTCAATACCGCCTCAGTAGAGACTTGAAGCCGGAACTTAACCCAAAGATATTCAATGTGGGATAACAAAGCACTCGCTAAATTACGTATTAAATATTATCACATTTACCTATCAAATTAGAGAATGTCATCGCAATAGTTCCTTCTAACATTAAAATATTGGTTCGACATAAAACTACCTATTTTAACGCTGATTTCACCACTAATCGATCAAGATGGATGTTTTTATCTTTATTGTTCCGTTAAATGATACGCTACTCCGGAAATAAGATAATTTAAGATGAGTGTTCGTATATTACACTTAATAGAAATGTATGCATTAGTCTATGGCAATTCTGATGAATTTTATCTACCGCAGACAGGAAAAGACAAATTTCGGAGCAATGCATAGCATACAAGAATCGCAAGTTTTCTCCTTGGTTCTTCCAGACCAAGAGATAGAAATCAACCGTCAGAACATTCGCCCCCCAACTTCGTCTAATTTCCGTCTTCAAAAACTTCATCTTCCCTTATCTTCTCCAACTTCGCCGTTACTTCTCCTTGTTTACTGTGAGGTCCTCATTTAAAATCCCGACGGCGTCGCACGGAGCGGAATCCCTTCCGAAAATTCTCTGCAGAGGAAAAAAGGCCTTTCGCAGACTTTGTCGCCAGGTATTCTGGGATTACCTATTCTTAAACCAACCAAAACCTTTCCTCTGCCATTTCCCGTGCTCTGAAAGGGAAGGCCCCTTCCCAAAGGCGTAGAATACCGCAAAATTCTCACCGTTCGACGGGCCCCTGGGGTTGAGGAGGCTCACATCTCCTGGTTACTACGACACTCGAGGGGTGACAGCTATTGCCTCGTGGGTCGGGAGGAACGAGGGAGACGAACAACGGAGGAGGGGGAACGTGCGAAAGGGGAAATAATAATGATTCTCTACCGGAATAAACGAAGAAAATTGGGCGATCCTTGGTTCGATTCCTGGTTCCGACTGACTTTTCCACGTATGTTTATTCGTGGGGTTATGACGCACCCCAATCTGGACTGTTTCTTTCCTTCCCTATCCCCGCACCATTCTCTGCATTCAAATGATCAAAGTACTACGCGCATTTTACGTTTACCTCATTTATCCGAAGACTAGGAATTCGACTCGATGACGGTTTTCATTTATCCCACAAGAGGCCAAACGGACCCTCAGGGTTTGACGGCTGTCAGTGCGAGATCTATTCAAACTGAGGGTACAATAGAGCCTGGTTAAGGATATGACGATCCCAAGTAAAGAAATAAGTGGCGCACCTACAAAATTACACAACTAATATCTCTATACAAGAACATTTTTAACACGTAAAATACAGAGCTACGTGGAATCAAATTCTAGAATTTAGCTTAGAGAAAGCTTTTGGCAACTTAATCTAATCAGAATATGGATTGAATATCTTGATACGTAGATATTACTGTAGGTAACCAAGTCATAGCTCCCCTTGGCTATTGCTCATATTCTCTTAGCGGCAAAACCGGCACTTAGAGATACGTATGGAAATGAGGCCGAAGGCAAATGAACATTTTTACATCAGATCTCCTGGTTACTGAATTCAGATTCGGCAATGAAAATCAGAAAATTATAACTATTCCAGCCATTTTATACGAACTTTTATCTTTAATAGATTCATAGTTTAAGCTTCCACCGCTTATGGGGGGTTTGAGAGAGGCCTCTACTGCAGTCCTGTTTGCGTGTATTGAACACGTTTTCTTAAGAAGGACGTCTTAGCTCATACTCTCCGCTGAGATGCTGCAACGTAAAATGGTTGGAGAAGAACATTAAATATCGACTTTACGATCGAAAGATTTCGCCAGGGAGGCTGTGGCGGGACTCAGGGAGTTATGAAATTCGTTTGGCGTCGAAGGAAAATGAAATCGAATTGAAAATTCATCACAAGAAAATTGAGGTGAAAGTATTTCTCATATTACTATGAGACATTAAGAGTTAAATAATCTGAGACTTAGAAAATTACGACTCATAAAATTAAATAGGAAGGGATATTCAAGCTAAACATCTGACGAAAGACGACTCACGTTAATGACATCAGTTCAGAATCGATTCAAAACAACAGTGATCCTATTCCAAGAATTAAATCGATTATTAAACTCACAGAAATACTAAAAGAGTTTACAGGTGCTCTGTAACAGTTAGACGCAATGCTTTAATAAAGTATTCCATAATTATCTTCTCTGTAAACAATATGTTCCAGAAAAGAGTATTAAATTGATTAAATCACTCATTTAAAATTAGATTTTAAAGGATATTTTTGTACTTTTCTTTTTTCCATAAGAATTTTCTTCAAATAAGAGAATATGAGAGCGAGAGAAATGATGAATATATATTTAACCCGTTTTCCTAGCACACATTGAAAAATTGGTGACGTAATCTTGCTTTGATTTCCGGATCTGTAGCCACGACGTCCTTAGTTCGGATATTACCTTTATCACTAGTTTCCATCGTTGATAATGCTCAGGATATAATGACAATACTTTCAAAATTTGCACCCTTCATAAATAATCAAACTTTAAGACGGCCTAAAACAGCTGGATTTGCATGGCTCCATATCGTCTTACTTAAACAGATATTGAAAAACGAAAGCTCTTCGCATTGGCCGTTTGAATGCACGCCTTTAAAAATAATCGCTGACATTGGCTCTCCATTATTCTCAGAAGGGTGCGGTGTCCCATGAATAAGATCCTCGAACGAGACAAAAAACCTCCCAATGGAACACCAGTTTCATTTATAGAGGGCGTTGCCGATACATTCTCGCCTGCCACTATCCCATTAGCGCAGATTCTAGGCGCCCCAACCTACTTTTAATTTCAAATATTGTGAATTCTTCGGATTCCCTCTCTTACTCCCCCAACTAGCAGCGTCTGCTATGCGGATTTGAGTTCCCCCACGAACTCCAATACTATTTTCACTGAATACTTTAGTAGCGAAAGATACCAGCTTAAGAGTATCTTTGATCTTTACAGTAGTTTAGTCACGACAGCCATTTAGTTCATGCTGTACGCGTGGTTTTACGCCCATATCTGTCGCTAGGTAAATGTGAATTAAATTTGAATAGAAAAGTGCGTTCTGCATCTACATAAATACCCTGCAAGCCATCTTTCGGCGTGTGGCAGGGGGTGTAAACACCAATCGTTCGAGTTACCTCCATAGCTTATTGTTATCGCGTATCGTTCGCGAAAAGAATGAGTCCCTAAAACGACTTCTCCTAGCATCTATTTATCTTATTTTACACTTATTGTCGCATAATACCATTTACGTCGTTTTTTTAAACGTACTTTCTCTGTATTTAGCAATCAATTTAACCTCCTTTCTTTCAAGGAAAGGATTCTCAACCTGCCCCTGAGAGCATTTTCGTAACGCTAGCTTCGTTTATCAAAGCAATTTTAACTAATCACATCGCCTTGCGCTGCTTTCTCGAGTTAGCGGAATTTTATATTTATGATTGGAATATATTTCTATTAGAATTGGTAATTGTTAATGGATAGGAACATTTTTGATACTTTTAAAAATTGCTCTATGAAATTCTCCGTTCTGTATCACTAAATATATAATGTAATACACTATGATTTATCAGATTTAGAAGCCTTTATTAACACTTGATACTGGATATCATCTATAAGAGACTTAATCTCATATTATATAATCGGAGACTTTTATTCCCTGATCTTAAGAGAACGATGCAAAGACTCGCTTCGGTGGTAATTGTTTGCAAGAGTACCCTTCTGAAGAGGACTTCCGAAGGAGATAGGAAGGGAAGCGTAGGAAACCTCTGCACCGATGCCTAAGAACAATGAAATTAGCGCAAGCGGAAGAATGAATACGTGGGGAATGCTCTCAGAGGAAGCTGCCTCAAGGGATGTTCTTTATAACTTTCCTTAAATTTCTACGTCAAATGTTCTTATTTCGTTTTATTCTTGGGTGTTTAGATGGACAAGTAATAAATAAATGTTTCAATCGATGTACGTTTGATTGGGCCACAACGTCCATGCTTTTAAGCGTCTGAATAATCCATGACGGTAATGCTATGGTAAACACTGAGATTCCGTAATAGAACCATAATAAACAGTTAAATTATCACTAAGGTTGCAAATAGCAAAGCAGCGATTCTATAACTAAAATATAACGTCATATACTAGCTCTTGTAAAATTAAATGTCTACGAAACTGTAATCGGTATCTTGTCCTAGGATTCGTGTGAACGAGAATTTATTCAATCTGGGATTGAAAAACATGATTTTATGACAAATCGCAATAGATTAAATAAAAACATATGCGTGAGAGTATAATGAGGTGGTGACATTTAATTACACTAACCACTAAGAACAATATAAAAATCTATGAAGTTTGATGCATAAACAGACTCGTCTATCTCCTTTTTTATAATTTTAGATAAAAGAGAGCTTAAAAGAGAATAAGAGTGCAGAATCAGAAGGAAAGGGGCAAGAGAAATTCTTTAGGGGAACGCAGGTCTAGATAGGTAGGTGGTAGTGACGGGTGTCACCCTCCTCCATACGCCCTTAAAAAGCGTCGCATTCCGACGCCACCCCTTCACCCGCACCCTCTATGATTAATTGTTTTAATCACTTTTCCCTCAACCGCATTCTCCCCCCTACTGCACATTTTTCCGCACCCTCGCTTGTTTTTGTGTTCAAACATTTGCCCGATCTCCATGGCGACGCCGAGAATGAAACAAAAGAGGGAGGGAAAGCGACTGCAAACCTTTTACACATAAACTACTATCTATCCATCATCCATTTTCGCTTGAAATATTTACACCACCGAAAAGAATTTTTCAGGGATTTTATCTGTCACTGCATAACAATCTAAGTTTGACAGTGCTCATTTCCGGACAAATCATTCAACGTACGCAAATATGCGCCGATGGCCGGTTCCGACTGAAGTATGGCAGGGGTTCCATTTATGCACATTTAGCCTAACTTTTAAGCCGATCGGTATAGCGTATCACGGGAAATAAAGAATTTTTGAGTGGCCAAGCATTTCAAGCACTTATTTCTCTGGCTATCTCATCCGTTGAAATGCCAAGGTTACAGTGTCCTCTGTAACCTATCGCAAAGGATTTGCGAACAACATGCTTCCCATCGATCTATCAAAAAAGGAAGCATCTGTATTAGCCCTCAGTAAGGACGAATTAATAATATTGGAATGAGGGCCTCATACTTCTGGGGGGGCCTCAATCAAACTGCTTCACAACTTTCAACAGCACACTTCTTCAAATTATTGTAGAAGCTAAGGTCATTCATTGATTCCTCGTCTTCACTTCAAAGAAGAACTTATATATAGTTTAATTCTACATAATAAGTACAAGTATGAAGATACATAATTTTAATACACTGTTAAGTTAATTGATAACGAATTGCAATTGATAGAAATACTACTTATAATTCAATATTACAATAATTCTGGAAGCAGTAAAAGAATGACATTTTAGCAGTAGCAGTGTTGTTAAAAGTACTTCGACAGCTGAAGTAATTTCGCACACATTGGTCCCCTGCAATCGAACCTGGGACCGCTTCCCCAAAGGCGAGGTACTTCATGTATTTTCTGAAACATTGACCATTTTTCAATCAGATGATTCCTATTCTGATCTTTGCGATTTGGGCCCCCGGCAGCCGATAAGTCGGGCCCCCGACAGCCTGAATCTGCAGATAAGTCTTAAGAGCAGGTCAATTTGTCAAATAAATCCGGAATTTGGAACAAATACTGTCACCAGGAACACGCAAATCGGAAAACAACAGCGCGAAAAGTTAAAGCGGGCCGCGTCCGGTAGTGCGGAGAGATGCTGCAGCGAAGAAAGCATGGCTTAGAGGGCCATTCGGCATAATGGCTGCAAGAGATGCGTGTGGAGGGGTTGATATTGTAACGTAGGGGAGGTGGGAGTAGTGGCGTAAAACCTGTTTGTCTACCGTCTCCCCCTTTTAGCTCCGCCCCCAGCAGTCACCCCAACCCACGGCTCCCCGTACATTTCACCCCACCTGCCCCGATGCAAAAAAGGATACCTCCAACCGCAAACAAGGGGGGGTTGAATCGCGATACTCGACAGCTAAACCAGTGACCAATGACTGTAAGTTTGGTGGAAGAGCTTTTGCAAGATCCGCCCAAGTATGCGTGCCTTCACACCTCCCTCCGGAAGTCTTCCCGTACCAACTGTGAAGATTGTGTCCGATAACTATTCATAAGGTGGACTCCAAGAATTCCGGAAGGGCAATCAAGAGCCCCGGGTTCGAATCCCGTTAAGAAATTACGACGGGATTATTGAAGCCTTCGGAGAATTTCTGAGTGAATGTCACACTTACTTGAATTTCTCAAATTATGCAGTCTTAACATTGGAGAAACATAGGGTTGAATTCGAATTTGGCCGAAAAAAACCATTCCTGGCACTAAGTGGAAATACTCTGCATTTCGGAGAAAAATGAATTTTCTCCATAACCATTTTAATCAGATAAGGCTAGGAACCCAATATTGGAGGAGTTGCAATTAATTGGAGAGTCGCCCATCGAAAGAAATCGAAGATTCGCTCTTGGAGAGAAGTTGTCGCGGTGGGAAATCACGAATGCGTGAACACGCGCGTGGGCGTGGGAGCGGCTTTCGATGGCGCAAATCTCGGGGAAAATAGTAATTCCCCCAACCCTTTCGTCCTTTCATTTTCCACCCGAAAAAAGTAATTTATTTTCCTCCCTCGTTCCATGTTTGCAAAAATAATTAATGTCCCCGCACACGGTCTCCTGCATGCACTCCATTGCTTCAGAAAACACCCCATAATTCAAGCCGCTAATGAGGACATCCCAGCGACTCCGCGCGAGCTGTTTGTACGTTTTTTAATATCCTCGCGAAGAGCCAACGTCCTTTCGGGTGAAAAATACCATGTGACTCACCCTTGTTGCTCCCAATCGCCCTTCTTTTTTTGCTAAATATAGAATTCGGTATGGAACTGTTTTAAAAGCGCCCCCTTCAATTGCGACGAAATTTGGGGCCGTTGAAAAATTGGAGTTTCCGGATCACCGCCGCGCGACCGAAAACCAATACCTCCTCACTCTGATTGGTTATTAAAAAAGGTAAAACGAAAGTCGTCCGCGGTGATATTTGGGATCGCGCGCTTCTTTTGTTCGTTCCATCGACTGTCTGTGCATAAAGCTGATACATTCCGTGGAGAGATGCCTAATGAAAAGAATGATTGGCTGATCATTCATTTGTTTGTCACCGTGCGAGCCCAAATCGGCTATAATTAGATGGCGCGGTCGGAGTGCTTATGCCATGCAATCCCATTTATTTCCAGGGTCAAATTTTATAATGATATTTGCCCCAATGAAAACGCATTTTTTACTTGATTAATGCACGCCGTTCGAAGCATTTTTAGTTTAATATATTTTAATTTGACGAATCAAATACGAGGCAAAAACGACGAGGAACATAATTTCCAGTTTATTAGCCGATTGGCGAGGATTGGAAAGGGCGGATGATATTATCGAATCGACGTGGAATTAACGGCAATCCTGTTTACTGCTAAGTTAAATATATTATTAAATTACGCATTTAATGGGATAGAAAGCACTGATCTGGTGCCTGTAAACTAATTCCTTCGGAAACATTACAGCGTTAATTGCTAAATGAATTCAAGGACAGGAATTGCTCAGGATGGATTAAAAACAAACGGAAACATACAATCAATTCATTTATTTCAAAAACGAAATGATAGATTCAATTGTCCTGCACAATATTAGTATAGGATTGCTTATTTAGCTATATTACGATAAAATTTAGCATGATTTCCTACTGAAAAGAGTTTGATTTGACCAACGATAGAGCAACCGTTCCTGAAATACGACTGAAGTATTTTACCTACGACCGAATAAATACTTGGAAAAGGCCTTTGTGGAACAACATAAAAGATTATCCAGGGAATAAAATATTTTATAATACGATTAAAAATAGCAAGTTTTAGTAACACAGTTTTAACTAGTAAATGTGGTTTACCGTACCGACTTCAGTCGTGGAACAATGCACACCCAACAGTAAATCGCTATATTGTTGTTGAGGTATTTACATTCCGCTTGCAAATACAAAATCGCAGCAATAACTGCAAAACAACGTATCAGTCATTAAAGTCACTTCGCATTACTTTATGCAACTCGAGTGAGATACTGTTGAAGGGTGCATAAAATATTTCACTAACTACACTTTCCTCTATCATCCCGTCATTGTTGCATCTTCGAATTATATTACTGTTGCATATGTGTGTTTACCTGCACATACAAAAAACACACATATATAGTTTTCATACGCTTCAACTTCTCTAGTTTGAGGTGTTTTTGATGTTTTCTGGTATTCATTAGTAGACCCAGCCCCAGTGATAGCCCTTAGTTGGTTGCTCTGAGCCTCACTTGCTGGCCGGCCCTTGGCATCATAGTGGCATAGAAAGGACGAATAAGGAGGAAAGGATATTCGCGATAGGAGAACGTCAAAGGAGACAGTAATTCGGAGGAGCTATACAGCTGGTGGAGGAGCGAAACAAATGAGTGATGGGATGGCGTAAAAATGATCGCGAGGATGAGAGAATCGATTTAGGCGTCCATTTTTCTCGAAGAAAAGAAGGATCGTTTCGTTTGAGGGCAGGCGGTGTGTGAGAATGTTGCAAAGCGTGGGTGGCAAGTCGTGAATGCACCGCCTGCCACACTCCCCCGTGACCTTGGCGTCTTTTTTAATCGTCCCGTCGAGTGATGAATTGCCTTGACCTTCCAAGGATCGTGCGAAAGACGCAACTCCATCCATTGATATCTTATTCTGGGAGAATTAACTCCAATGATTTCTCGAAACGAATGAAGTTCGGAAAACGTTGAGATAAGCTCGTGACCTTTTTCCCAATCCACGAATCTAATAGGCTCATCATTAGTTTCTTTATCATCATTACCTTCGCACCATCATTATCACAGTTGTAAAGCACAATGCAATGTTATAATCATTTTAAATGGAAACGAAAAAGTAGATAAATGATTAGAGTCGTAGAGTAGGTTCGAATGAGATAAAATGCGTAAAATTATGAGTAAATACGTAGATACAAAGAAGAAAACATAAAAGAAGTTAAAGTAAATGGACTGATCCGTTAAAAATAGTAAATAAAGTAATAAAATAAGCTAGCAAGACGAAAAAAACAATTCAAATTTCGTTTATCAAAAAACAAACACTTATGTAGGCTAGTTAAAATACTCGCATTACATGGCAGTTGGAAATAAATATAATTTTTTTATTATTGCAGCGGATAGCTGATTAGCTCTTCACTGTACACTCTCAATGGCCGGAATTATCTCAAAGGGTGAACATTATCTCCTTACGCGCTCCCGTTATTTGCAGTGCACGAAAGGAAATTCCACGTGCATTTAGATACAATACATTTCTCGCTTATCATATTACTGACCCAGTTGAACAATTAAAATATTTAGATATGGCAGATGAGTTCTTACATAGAAGAGAAGTCTAAAGTATAAAATGAGTGTACGGATGAGTTTAAAGGGAAAAATGTACACGAAGACAAAAAGTACTGAGTTGCATTTTGAATAAATATGTCAACTACGCAACATGTTGGAGTGGTTTACAGCGCCTCGTCTAATTTTACACTTCAAAATCGTCAATGATTAGACATTCGTGCCACGTGAGCATAAGGAGCAGCTGCTTGCTTCAAAGCTGCTCAAAGACTCATAAGGCAAAATATTAAGGAATGGAGCGGTGAGCATATTGCGTGTCGGACACAATTTGCGAATCTAAATAGTCACCTGCACACGGATCGGTAAATCTCGCCTATTGAAGTGGACAAAGGGGCAGATGTGGTCTGGAAGGGGAGGTCATGGCGGGGGTGGAAACACGAATCAAAGCACGCCTGTGATCACGCGTCTCTTTAAATAAAAAGAATAAGGCATGCGCGCGCAAATGCCGACCAACCACCAAGAGGGGAGGAGCCTAATTCATAGGTTGCACTAATTACACGTTGGCGGCACGCAATTCGGTCCCCGCATAATGAGCGCCACGTGAGTGAAAGAAACACGCTACAAATCCCTAAAACATTCACCTGCCAACCATTCGACCACTTTCTTCCAAATAACTAACGCAAGTGCTTCCAAATTGTTCGAACGTTTGGCACCCGGATATTCCACAAGTATTTTGCCCAGGTACACGTGCGTATTTTCTATAATTTTACAACGATAATATAGTTGAAATCTTAACTTATAATAACAAATAGTCATATTTAAATTTTTTGCGCTTAAAAAATAAAGTTAAAAGTCATCAATCAAAATATTAGGGCGATTAAATAATTATTTAAGGTAAGTCGAAGTTTCCAAATGTTGGCACAAAGAACAAGATCCAAGAATGTCGACGTTAAGGAGTGAGGAAAGTGGACTTCATAGCGATGCTTGATACGGTTTTGTCTGTAACTAACTGTATAAGTTTTCATCTTCAGTACATTCGGCGCGAAATTCCAACATCTTCTAATCTAACAGTTTAAATCAAACGGATGATCTCCCCGGATCCTGGTTTATACTACTCTATTTTTATAAAGAAGACTGTTACAGGAAGTATACAGGTTAAGTATAGTTACAGGGTTATTATGTATGTATATACAGTAATTACAGTTATATGATAAAGAATAAGTCTGTTTATAGGAGAAGCACACAATTTATCTTTCTGACAGAACGTAACTGTGAACTATGGATTCGTGGAAAAGGGAATAAATAGATTTCTTCATCTGAAATTTCAGAATCCATTCCACCAAAGTATTTTACATGTAAAGCTTCATTTATTCTGAATCCCAATTGTTTTAAACAGGATAATTTTAGTGATGAATTATGTCTTTAACAGAGCAAAGTGTCTAGAAGACGTAAATTAGTGGATTCAAAGCACTTTTGTAACGTCCGTTGGAATCCTAAGCGAGCGGCGCCACTTAACGCCAAGTCGTATAAGGACTGCGGGGATTAAGTATCGGCATTAAATTCTGACAACTCAGTTATAATCTTAAACACAACATTGAGAACTTGGCGACAATTCCTCCGCGTTAGAACTTCCATAAAGAGAACCCCTTTAGGGATACTTTGCAGTTAATGGCCGCTTGCAGCACATCATCTGATCCCTCTTGTAGCAACCAAAACAATATTCAATACAAAGTTAACAGCGGTGCACCTTTGGCTTAAGCTAACAATCCACGGAGGAAGCAGTTAAAAGAGACGTTTCTACATCGGAGGAAATTGTTGCTTGCGAGAAAAATAAAGCAATAACTCAAACAATAAAACTCTTTAGTAAATCATGGAGACTAGAACGTATAAAAAACAAGTACGTTAAACATTACGAATAAAGACATTCAATACTTGGAATTCATTATGACATCAAAATCAAGAATTAAATCGGAGAAACCTCTTAAAAAAATAGAAAATTTATGAAAGCATTTTTCAAAATAAATTACATCTTTATCTAATGCAAATTGTTTTGGTTTATAAAAATAGAACTCTTTCACTCCTCCATAATAGAATGGAGGAGTGAAAATTCCAAGACTATCTCCAGGCAAGTCAATGGCACGTATACTTTATATGGGTACTGACGTTTCTTAAGCTACGGCTGTTATGTCCATTGCCTTGCTTTTTGCAGTTTTTACGCTTTCTTCCATTATTCTGCGATTCCTATTAACAGTAGTGACATTCTCACCGTTGCATCCCTTATTTTAACAGCGGTTTCAATGATTGCGAGGCTTTATTTAAAGTCACATTTACTTGCTGTTTACATACGGCCACCTTGTTTTTAACGCACATTCAGCGTTTTAATTTAAGGAAGGTAATGACGCATAAACAGCGAGGGCAAGTTCGCCAGTTAGCAATGAATGAAGAAGCGAAAGAAGAGTCGTACAGCAGGAGGAATTCAAAGAATAATGATGGCCGTTTAGCATCTACGGTGAGAACAGCGATGCCCTCTTAAGGCGTCCCTTAGTGGCGGCTCAGACACGCCCACAAACAAATGACAAACGGTTTCTCTCACACACCAAATGAAAGGGAAACCTAAATCTTTCTCAGCGCGATTATATGACAATTCAGGAATATGGTGGAAACAAAGTATGTTAGTCAATGATAACAAAGGACTTCACCGACTAATTAGAACACGACGGTGATGGATGATTAATTAAGTCATCCTCATTATAAAACATGATACTTGGTCGTTGTTTTGGTAGAGTTGAAAAAAAGTTGATGCTTCATTCATAATATATGTTAAATTCCGAATGAATTATGTAAAATATACAAAAAACAAGCGCCTTCGGAAAATTGTTCCGTCAAAAGGCATACAAAACTAAGCATTAACAACGACTTAAATGCAGTGTCACAGAATTAAATATTTGAGAATTAATTAATCTATCAATTAATTGATTCTATAACGATAAGAAAATGGATTGTCTATCAATAAAAATTTTCGAAATAATTTTCAGCAGATCATATATAAAAACGGAACTATTCCCCGTTTGGCTCACATAAAAACTCTTAGATTGTAACAAATTATGTCGAGCGATTATAGGAGGAAATTATTCATTCTTTATTAAACTGAAGAAAATTCTATAAAAAGTTTTTCACCGTTCAATTTCATATATATTTTATGTTTCAATTTCAAGTCTTGAAGTCCAAAAAAATAAGAGAATGAAACCAATTTCTATCCTGCAGTATGCCCGACCAAATTAAGGACTGGAAGATCAAAACAAATGCTAAGCAACCAGCAAGATGGAGGTAACGTTTTGGATTTGAGAAATAATTGTTCACTACAATAAGATTAAAACGAGAAAATTATAAAAAAGACGATTAGATAACGAGAATGTGAGTAGAAGGAGCAAATTGTAGAATAGGACGGAGAAAAGTAAACAGAACTAAAATGAGAGAGAGAGAAAAACACAAAGATGACGCGGAGTCTTATAAATGTGAACAGCAAAAGATGTCGATTGCGGACCGATTCCAGCTCAGGGAAATAATAGACACGTTTTGAAGAGACATCCGAGAGATTTTGAGGAAAAAAGATCCAAGAACGAGAGATGAATGCATGGTATGTCAGCATGGTTAATCAAAACTGAGAATCCTATTAGATCTAGGACTTACAGATCTCTAAGAGCGAAATATATATATATACACACATACATATGTACATATAAGTCGTCATCGACAAAATACACTTATGAGATATTGTTTGTATTATTACCTCCATTTTCTTTGTCGTAAAATTCATAAGTTACATTACTTCAAACGGAGTAAACTAATACAAACACAAAAATGCTTAATCTGCTAAATGAAACTGATATGGAAATGAAAAAATCACGCTTGATTCACTTAATATTAAACCAAAGAGACGAATTTTACACACTTAGTGGATTAGAAAATCTATGAACCGGGCAGAAACCGCAATACATTCACGAATGAACGATTTAAAATGTTAGTATCAATTTACGGGACAACTATGAACTGAAATATGTATAATAAAAATGACGACACTATCTTACACTTAACTATCATATAACATAACAATCGAATCAATTCACTGAACTAAGAAACCAAACATTCGTAGAAGAAGCTTTCCCGATTCAGTTTCACATGAAGATAAGTTCTACAGCGATAAGATACTCTGGGATAGCCGATAGTGCCTTTCGTGATGAAACATACTGATCTATTTAGAAGGAGATGGAGCAAATTATCTCCATGACGGACAAACTAAAATAGAGGAATGATAAGACGATCATCGGTTACTTTAGCAGCCACTACGTCTAACAAATCAAACAGCAAAGCATTAACCAATCAATTACTCAGAAATTAAATGAATACGGCATTAAATACCCAATTGGTCGCAAGTCATAGAAAGAAAGCAGTTGCTTGCCTAGAAAGGAGAAAACAAGAAGATGGTTAAAATTTTCTTGAAATAGTTTAAAAGTGAGCAATGATGATTTTTGCCATTTTCGAAAAGTGTTTTTCAGGCAGTTTTACAGCACTTTCGAAATTCGCAATAATGTTACAGGAACGTTCCTTACTATTGCTATTTTTCAGTTAATTTTTGATCCTGGGATTTTCGCCTAATTCGCATTTTCTTTCTGATCGCTCGTCAAAGTATTTCTCCTTCTAACAGCGTTATGATTTTATAAAACTAATATTATAACACCTTATGACAAAAATGACAGAAAAACACTGTTATGGCTGAGAAAATGATGAACAGAATCAAAATCATGGAGTTAGCCGCTATTCAAAAATTTGCAAAAATTTCACCGCGGAAAATCTCGTGTACAGTGCACCGTTCTTAAGGTAGATAAGGAATAATGACAGGGATTCAACTTTGAATTCAAAGATATACACGTTTCAGATACACGCATAGACATAATGGCTTGTCAGAAATAGTGCAAAAATACATTACGTATTGAGCTATAATTCAAGCGAAATTTTTTAGGAAAAATTATTATAATCTAGCTAGTATGTTAAGTACAGAATAAATACAGAAAAACACCTCACAGACTAAATATCCAGAATTGCCCGATAATATTGCAACAGAAATGAGTCACAACAGCAAAAGTGTCTCAGAAAGCAATACTTAAATAAAGTAAACTCCCCATAAACTAGCTCGTTGTCACACAAACAGAGATTCCACCGATGCCAATCGAAGAGAGCGAATTTAATCAGCCGAACACTTAAATGCCTCACTTCCTGTTATTGAGGTACCTAGGCCATAACACTGATATTTTCTCGGTCCCTTCACAATTTCTTTCGCAGCTTTTAGTACTCCGAATAAGTTACAAGGCCGTTATGTGTCAAAGAGACAGCCATAAAAATCGCATAAAATTACTTATTCCGAGAGACGGGGTGAGAAATTATTCCCTTCGAATATTTTACGGTCACGAGTACAAGTAACATTGATAAGATGCTGCCGGTGCATGGAAACAATGCTATACCCTTATTGTGGATAAGGAAACGGTATTTTGAGAAAATTGTGGACTTATATATTTTTAAATGCAGACAAATCAACTGATACAGTCATGACGAGATAGAAACTGAAAATTTCAACGCAAAATATCGTTTCCGAAAAAAGGTAACGATGATAAAATACATTTACGTGAAGAATGCTTGTGTAAAGATATATACAGCGATATATCTTTGTGGGCGAATCTGTGTAGCCAAATAGCTTTCTCACAGCTGAACGAACGAAAGGTTTTTTAGAGCTTCACGTTATAATACGGATGATGGAAACATGATTAACACGGAAACTTACGAACCTCAGCTTCCTAAAGATAATTTTCGTCAGGAACAATGATAAAACTCCGCAATCGATACTGTTTTGAGCGATTTAAATCATAATCAAGAGTATGTGCGTCGTATAAGGTGGGACCCTGCAGACAAGAGTCAAATTCGAGACTTTGGAAAGGTACAGCCGAAAACAGTTCATCTTTTTAAAAATCGCCACCATAAATCGGGATTCGTTTCTCAGATTCTTCTGGAAGCTCGATGGAAACCATTGGAAGAATTAACGTCGAAACTGGTTCAACTTGCTGACCAGGGTAATGGATGCAGGCTTTAGGTACGTGGCCACTACGATCTAAAACTAAATCAGCTAAAGAGTTTAATGAAACTTAAATTATCTTAGGAAATTCAAATCCAAAACTTGATCAGAAGTCGTTCCTAATTTATAATATGCATCTGCATTGTCAAATTTTCCGATCAGACATTGCGAGAAAAATCAGGAACTGTAATTGGCGATTCTAAAATTAATTTTTCCGCAAATGTGGAGTGATAGCAACATTCTCGAAAGATAAAATGATAGATGCATCTGTAGCAAACGCAGAATGGCCGCTAGAAGGGTACGTAAAATGCTGAAGACGTTTTCCAAACGGGGATTTTCCTAAATATAGATGAGATTCCGTGGGAAAGAAAAGAGGTATTGTAATCCATGGAAGAGGAAGAATTTCCTTCGGGATCAAATTGGTCAAGAAAGCCCGATCATTACCGCAGAAGATGGCCGTAATTGAAGGATCCTAACTCGAGGGCACTTCTCTTATTGGTCGGGAGAGCACAAGGGAGGATTGGAGGAGTAAATGGCCAACGGCATCGATTTCTCCGCAGAGAAATTGAGGGATGATAGGGAAATGCGCCAACACCCATCCCTATGGGATTAGATAAGTGATAGCGATTACTCGAGCGGGGAGAATATCTTAAGTATCTCTTACCTTTTCAAGTTCCAGCAGGTGAAACCGGAGGACTTGTATCGCCTGCACCATCTGTTGGGAGAGAAAAAAGAGAAAATGTTGAGGTCAAAGAGTTATTTGTAAAGGTCGAGTTATTGTACTATGTTTGCGGTGCTAAGCGGGAGCCATAAATTCAGAAGTAGAATTCGAATGTTCACGTTTATGTATTTCGTGCGAAATATAGTCTCACGTTAAATACTTTTCAATTTCAATCGCAAGCTTAGAGATGACCATTTGCTAACGACGCTCGATGAAGATTGGTCAAGCCAATTGGCTAAACTTATGAAATAATTTTAATACAACTATTATATGCATTGCTGTAATAAATCAACAAAGTCTGCAGCAGATTTAGCAATGCAATTTTATAAAAACAATTTGGAATTATTTGAATAAATTCACATTTCATCACAGGATACTGCATGCGAAACTAAAATAAAAATGTACCATTAAAATCAATTCTACCATCAAAAGAGCAAATCCTAAATAACATGTCAATGAATTGTTATAATAAAATCAAAGTAATTAAGGGGAGAATGAGAATAGTTGTACTTTTTCCACAATATATTTATTATTAAAACAAACAATAAAAACTCACGACTAGTTTCGGCGAATGTTAATCGAGTTAATAATAAATATCACCATCATCATTTTAATAATAAATATATTGTGGAAAAAGTACAACTATTCTCATTCTCTTCATGATATATTTCCACAAAAAATCGCCAGCAACTGTGAATTTTATACAAAGTAATTAAATTCATTACTATTGAGTATTGGTGAGGAAAAATTGAATTTGTCTGGCAATATTATGAACTCAGCTCGCTTAAATTATCAGTTCGCTCAAAACGAAAAGGAGAAATGATTAATATTCACGAATAACGAAATACTGTAACTGTTTGTACTTCGCTGAGGTTTTACATTAAAACAATTGGAACAAATGAAAATGGAATCTCATAAGAAATCAGGTTCTAACGAAATAAAGCATTACTTTATTGGTGTGATAAAAAACTAACCGAAAAACAGAAGGAAAAGGGTTTTGGTAACTTCGGACGATAAGGCGTACACCTAGGAAAATTCCCAAGAAGAAACGGACATGAAAAAAGTCTGATGGAACAGGGAGCCGAACCCGGGTCTCCAAACTGCCGGTTGGTTGCTCTATCCATTGAGCCATCACACCGAAACACCGTACTGTATCAATAGATAGAGAATATAAATAGATAGCTCGATAGAACACTGCTCTGGTGGGATAACTCAACGGCTCAATATATATCTTGCAAATATCGCTATGAAAATTCAGAGGGTCATAGCAGTCGTATAGAAGGCGCTATGGAATCTAAACGCATTCTCTCAGTTTGAAGGGAGTCAGTAAAAATGTTCATTGAAATTTTTCTAGAGATTTTTATGATAGAGAACAAAATAAATCAAAAGCATATCCGTCTGCAGTAAACGGATGTTGTCCTACGTTATCCGCAACGCTTAGCAAATCTCTAAAGATGCTGGTTCCATCGCAAAACAAACAGCGAAAAATATTTCCAGGCAAATCAACATAGTCATTACTTTCGCATTAAAAAGTCTTAATGGCCTCGGAGGGTCATAAAGCAGTCAAATAATCTTCTCCACTGCGACGGAGCCCGTGTAGGAGCAGCAAAACGCAAACAGCGTGACACTTGAACTGAGGAGCGTGTGCAAGTAGTTTGTCGACGTCTTGGGCAAGTTGGCATTTCATTATACGCGCGTTTTCCTCCAGACGTGGGAAAGAAGGAAGCTGTGAGAATAAAGAGTTCTGTTGAGCAGGAATGAGATTCGGAGTTCTCTTTTTATTTCAGAGTGGGAGGTGGGCGTGATGTTGTAAATGTATGGGGCGGAGGTGTGTGTTTGGAGTAGGAAAGAGGTTATTTTTTTGTATTAAAGAGTGTGAGAAAGCGTTGAAGTCACCGTATAGTAGCAGAGTCTGGCTATGCCTTGAGCTATGGATAGCTGGGATATGGGAAAAGAAAGGCAGCCTTGGGGTGTAAAACGGCCTAGGGCTTATATGATCTAACCGGAGAGAATTTACGAGTTTTTATGCTCGGAGAGATTTTAGGATAACGCGTAGCAATGCGAAGACAAAGAGAAAGTATCTGACAACGCCGTATTTTTATCATCAAAACAAATATTTGATACGAAGACATCGTAAATTCAAGGAATGTTTTGCTCTTGTACGAGGAATTCTTAACTTTTAAGTAGTAGCCTTCCACTAACTACACCGTGTATTTATAATATGAGTTACTGTTAATTGAACACTTTTGTATCTGCACGAACTTTTATCTAGCTGCTAATTCCTTTTTATCGTAGAATTTTTAATAATGGGCGACGTTATGAATCAATAAGATGCTCAAACTAATACACAATAATATATTAAACTACTTTTTATACACAGAAAATATGGATCTATAACTGAAGAAATTTCGTCAAAAATAATGAACGAGCATGTTATTAGAAGTATTACTAAGGGAAAATTCACGGTTGAAAGAATAATAATCTTTTAATTTATTAAGTGTATGCCTAGCCGAAACGCAAGAGCATTTTCAATTGTTACATGAATGGAATCAAGAGGGTGGCATTAAAAGTATACCAGGCTAGGTGAATCAATTCTGAAGTCGCTACCCGAACCGGAAAATTTTATCTCGAAGACCAAAAAGAAAGGATTGCCAAAGAAAAAGATGAAAAAGATATAAGAATTCAATAGAGTGATTTATTACAACTTGTTATCTGATCATACCGATAGGTTCATCAAATAAAAGGGCAATCGTTTAATGTACAACAAAAGTTGATATTTAAAAGAAGAACACGATATTTGGTTTAAGGAATCAACGCAAGGATTGTATCCCAGTGAGTCTAACACTGCAGAATGGTCTGTTATTGTTTCCTACTTTAAATTGTTAAAAATTTACAATTTTTATACATTACGCTACTGTTATCGGACGTAGCCAAATAAGAAATAATAATTTAAAATGATTATTTGATATGATTGATAATTTCTGAAACGTTCGAAGAGGATAGGTCGAAATAAATTTTAAGATGTAAATCCATAAATGAGAATGTCTCCAAACAAAGAAAGCTTCCTCATATTAAGCAATTTTCCCAAAATCTCTGACTACGAATTCAAAAATAGTTTAACTAATTGTTATCGTACGAATCAATTTCCCATCACTCATCCCAACCGTACCAGTTTCCGCGTACATTGCTACGATACCACATTAATGAATTAATAAATATCGCTTATCAGATCTATCTTATCTATAAAAAAAGAAGGCATATTTAGATGATAATGATCTCCTAAAATGCTTCGCATGTATGAAAATAGTTCGCGTGGGCGCTTAACACATGTTAGGAGAGCGTCCAGCAAGCAGCCTTTAGTTCCCTCAAATATTTGAGGAGTGCTATGTGAGACAAGTGAGGGAGGAGAATAAGTCTATGAGGATGTGATAATGAGGAACGGCTTATCCAAGAAGGGAGGCAATGAATTTGGGGGCGATGCGCGGAGGTTTTGGAAACGTGAGTTTATGTGAGGGCACGTATCTGGAAGGTGCGTGGGGCGAAGGAGGGGAGGGGGGGTATGGTTTGAGGGATGGCAACCAACAGGAGTTATTGCAGTTCGGGGGGGTGGAGGGCTGATAAGGGGGAGGACGGTCTCATTTGGGAGGCGGGGGAGGTGGGAAGGCATATAACGGTGTCGCTCATAGAGCTTATCAGCCGGGCTGCAGCCAGCTCAAATACATACGCCCGTGTGTCAACAACGCTGTTATCACACGCCCCCTACAACGCACTCTCTCCACTCTTTTCCATCAACTTTCCTTTCAGTACCTTCGCACATCCACCGGAAAACTCCGCTACGTTTTCCGCTGCGACTGCACTTGTCATCAAAGCGAGAATTAACGTGAAAACCCTTTTTTTCTTCGTGAATTAGTCAATAAGTCCTCAAAGCGAAGTCACGAATGAGTACTCATTTACATGAATGGATTTCAAATTGCGGTATTACCCCGGGCATTTTCAATTCGGATTGTTTTTAATCAAGTACGCGTCATTTGATTACCAAATTCACTGCGGAAACACAGAAAATATAACACTGCAAGCGACAAAACAATTTAAATACAACTGCAAAAAGTTAAGAAAATGCTAAACATACTAGGAATTCCGAAAGGAAAACGGACGTGATAAAGCCCCAGGAATGTTCTGGTCCAATCTTACTTTTTATTTTTCCGTTATTCCTAAGTGCACGCCTTCACCTACAAGCCTTTTCTTTCTACATTAGATACTAGTCTCAAGGGGGATAGATACGTACACAACCGTTCTTTTCATTGCCTTTTATTTTATGCTTCTATATCCTTAGATATTGGACATCATTTAAATGCCTTTTACAACCTTTCCAATGAAACGCAACAACAAAATATTTCAACAATCCTCTCCAATCGAAGTGTAATCTAATAAGAGTTTGGAAATATTTACGAGACTAACAACAAAGGATTAATTTCAGGTAACTGAGACAAGTGAAAAACGTTTCTCATTTGCGTATTTCAATGCTTGATTTGATAATACTTGTTCAAAGCTATTCAATGCGAATTCATGCAATCCGAAGAATCATTGCCATTATTATACCTCAGCATACGAACACAAATATTCCAATACAGTCACTAAGTTTCGAACCCGCGATGGACTTGTAGTTTGGTTGCCACGCTAACCTACATACACCCATTAACACTTACAATTGTTTATTAATAAGTGCGCCAACAATAAATTCGGCGGCATAATATAACAACGCGCTAAACAGAAAGAATGATTCGGGCATTTCTGAAAGACTATGCACTAAATTTGAAATACGTAAACGGGACGGAGATCCTGCTCGAAATATGCGAGGGTGTAAGAAATTTCCTCCCAGAAACGTTTCCTTACAATGTTCTTTGTTCGTCCGTAATCGACTTCCGGAAAGTAGGCTGTGTTGTGTACTCTAGCTGGCAGACAACAGGGACCCAATAAAAGTTCCCTCGTGGCTTACATCCTCAGTCGAAAATGATATCCTTGGCAAACAAGAGCTGGCTTAGCATCCTTTCAACATCCTTTCCTTACCCACTAAGGAAAGGAAGGGCGTTTTTCCCTCGCCTAGACTACAACTTCTCAGTGTGAACTGAACCCAATAACGAACTGCAAGTAAACGAAATGTCAGCTTCTGATAAAATATTTTATACATGAAGAAGAGAGGAAATGTATTACTGGCGGGGATGTGGAGAGATAGATCTGCAATAAAGTTCACTGTATAACCAATCGGGTAGCTAATACTGATATTATTCAATTAAAGTCCAGAATACATCTAATTTTCAGAGGCAATTTTCTACACTCAGACCTTCCGATCTTAAATCATTAATTTCTCCGCAGCTATAGATTATATTTAGCTACCTGTAATTTTTCCTATCAGTGAATAAAAGATATTTTTAAAAGGCGATAAAGATTAAATTCAGGAGAGGGGAAGTATTGATTACCTGGAATTTGGTGACAGAGTTGGAAGGAGTAATATGCCATTGATATTTGAAATAAAACAGGTGCACAAAATAACAAACAGATAACAACCAACTTGCCAATAATTATTTGGCTAAAACATAAAGGCTATTTTTTAAACGAAAGATACGTTGAGTTTGGAGCAAGAACACTTTAACACAAGTAACGCTCGCTAAATATATTTCTCATATACGAGAAGAAATACCAATGACCTTAAATAGATTGACTGATTAGACTCGTAAAGATACACGATCGGATAGACGTGGGTCTGCTCGCATAAAAACACAGGAAACTGATATGATAGTGTTTGGTGCGTGGCTAAGATAGGGGAAATAAAAGAAGAGTTTTTACGTTTGACCACGAAAGTGGGGGCGGAATAGGGTAGATCTTGAGTTACGGTCGAAGAGGAGGTTGACAGGGGTTTTGATTACTGACGACGAAGAGGAAATGGAAAAATAGGAATTGGACAGACAGATATACGATTGGCAGGCCGCAGTCAGACCCCATCAATTTCTCTCGAAGGCCTTATCGAGGATTTGTGAAGATGTTAATGTAATATCGAATTACAATCCACTGACTCTATTAAGTCTTGGAATTTTCCTTCGATGAACTTTGTACGAACTAATTATGCAATTGGGTTCACATTTTGAAGGTTTGCTTGCATTTGATAAGGAAACGGATGGGAACAGAGATCAGTTATTAGTGGCGAAAATAACACGGAGATTTGCAAACATCCTCAGATTTCACCAATTTCCCTCAACAATGCTCCTAATGTTCGAACTAATAATTTAACAACCACTAATTAAATACTAGTATTCGTTAAAGGTTAATTAGCGTAGAATGTTGCGTCATATTTGTCACACTGATTTCCCACTTATTTCCTTAATAATAGCAAATAAAATGACATTAATGCCAAGATTGACACTTATTTATTTGTCCTTAGATCTTAATATGGATTAGAGCGAGGAGAGTGTAAACAAACTCAATGATCTCCAGGACAGCCGAGTAGGTAACGCGTTCGACTTTGATGAAAGTGGCCCGGGGTTCGATTCCCGGAGGGGACCCATACTTGCAAAATTACCTTAGCTGTCGAAGTACTTTTAAATTGATGTTACACTCCACTCCAACAGCAGCGTTAGTTGATGGTGCCTTTGGTCAGGGCCTGCTTTAAAGAAAGAGGCCCCAGGCTACTCCACTATCGAAAGGAAGAGGCCCTAAGCTATTCCTCCCAATCCTAAATTCCCAATAGATATTTCTGAATCACGTATTTGAAAGGATTATTAATGAAAGTCTGTTCAGAGACTAGAGTAACTAATGATAACATGGGTAAGAAGGGCCATTGACAGCTTCAAAAGTATCATAAACCATGACTGGAGGTCCCTAGACTTTGAAGCCCTAGGTCTGTAAAGCCTATGAATCATATTTGCCTATCAACCTGATAATCACGATTAAAAGTTGTCAGGTATTATTCCGTTATCATTACATTATTATTATTACTATTCCACAAATAAAGGATAGCTCTAAAATTTTAAATTGAATTACTAAATTTAACCACTCATAACAACCAGCAATACTAAACAAGACGCTTTCTCGTCTTAATCCGTTGAATTCGCAGGCGCATGTTATAGTTAATGACCGCTAAATTGCGAAGCATTTACGCGACTCCGTGGTCCGCGAGAGTTCCGAAACAATAGGCGAGGCAAACAAAGAGAAGATCTCCCTTTCTTCATACGCCAGCAAAACAAGGCTCGGCAATCTCGTCGTTGATAATCTTCGAACATCCCCAAATTACCTTAACCCACCACCGATGTCAGCATTGAATCCCTCCCATCCTCTGTCTGATTTACGATCAACCCTCCGCACCTCTGTCCAGCTATTCGAAACAAACGCAAAAAGGGAGGAAATGCAATTGGGTGAGAGAGAAGGCAAGTGAGACCCACGACTCTCAACAGGACGGTGATATTGAACAACAGAAAGAACCATCGAAGCTAAAAAATCGTAGAAAAAGAAATAAGAAAAGAATACTTTATGAAGATGTAATCAATGAAAAAGAATTCAAGAATGTAGCTATTACTGTACATAAAGTAAAAAATAACAAAGGAATGTTTCTAATCATTGAATTTAGGCAATAATGATCGACATCAGTATTGTTGGAAAGTAAGCAGAAAAAAATGTCTCGCTGTCTTAATCGTCAACTACCACAACTTGCCTATAATGCAATTAATTTTTGTAGCTGAACGTTACATTAGTGGTAGCAATAGTTTTTATTCGTCATTGAACTTTCTATTCTTGGTTGTTGCTTCAGGGCGGACACTCTCGAAATGAAACGGAGTGAAGAATATGGTAAAGACAATGAGCCCTACATTACCGGTTTCCATTGAAGTTAAAAGGTTTGTTTATTTAAATATTTTCCTGCATACGCCCAAATGGTTATGCGAAGAGGCGGAATAAATAAGGAAAAATGTACACGGGGAAGAACCACGACGAAGAATTGGAATATCGGACCATGAATAAGAAAAGGGTGATAATGAAGGAGAGAGAAAATTGAATGGAATGAAGGATTTGAAAAGAAGAAAGAGGCTCAGGAAAAGTGGGAATGCGGTTCTAGAAGAGCGTCGATATCCAGGGTGAAAAATTAACTATTAATGAGTCAACTCCATCTTTGCCGTCATAGTAACGCAATTTTACACAGAAATGGGCGTAACTAAAAAGATGAAAAGGACACTTATCCTGATACTCCTCAACAACTACATTCATAAAATGGTCAATACTTCTCAGTGGATTGTTCTTTAACGTCAAAATACAAGAAAATGATTAATGAATGTCATTAAATTTTTATTAAAATAAAGAAAATCCAGAGACAAATATTGTCACAATACTCAGTTGCTCTTTTCAGCGCAGGTTTCATTGATTTCTAATCATAAACGATAAAGTCCATCGAACTATTGCATATATAAAACTACCGTAGAAAACAATCATACACAAATTTAGCGCTATAATATATAAATCCGCAATTAATAAATGACAACTTCGCTAAATTGAACCATAGGTTACTAGTAGTTTTCCTTCTACGGCCAGAGGTCCTGTTTAAAGAGCTACATCTCTTATTAGAATGCCCATTGTTAGATTCTCGAGAACCGGAACCCTTTCCGTAGCAACCCTACAGATAAAAAATTCGAAGAAACCTTTTATTCAATCGCTTTAACGAGTACAACTTTTCCCCCCGAATTTATTTCACGTAGTTCCTCGGGACATCCCTTTTTTATCTACTTTTCGCCTCCGCATCCTTCCTTTGTTTCTGATGCCAAGGACCCGTCCACTTGTCACTTCCTCCCCAAAGGATGGACTGCCAAAGGACTGGGGCCAATCCGAAATGCCTGATGACCACCTCCCCGCCGAATATTTAGCTGACAGGACGAGATTTTTCGACACGCAGGACATATGGTTTGTGCGATGATGATGTATTGCCTCCTTCCGAACAGCTGTTGAAGTCTCCCAAATATGTCTCCCCACCGTTTAATTTCCTTCTCGGAGGAGGAGAAAATGACTGATGTTTTGAGGAATATATTCTGTCTAACGCTGCTGCTTTTAAATAAAAGTAGTGATATTTCCAATAGAATTAAAACTCCTTTAATCTATTAACACTTAATTACTATAAACTGTTCTTAATATACATTTTATTTCCTGTTTGAATTTAATTAAACTGAAAATTAAACTATAAAAATATTTATTTCTATTTGTTTCAAATTACATTTATTATTATTAATATAATTATTTCTGTTGTTATTATTTTGCTGGAATTGATGGCGTGGGGGTTAGAACGCTAACGTAGTCACTTTGAGACCAACAGTTGAGGAGTATTTGGATTTCTTGATAAAGTTGTGATAAAGGTATCGTAAGAATAAAATTTACCCTTAATAAAGGGGAGTAGGGGATCGCCCGGTAGGTTGAGGTACGGTAGGGACTTGTATGTACATATTATATTGGTGTTTGTGGCTTAAAGATGGTTTTTCTGTGGTGAACGGAAATGTTGTACTACTGAAATTAGCATTGTATATCGTCCTGAACAATTGTATAGTATAGTATTGCAATTTTTGAAGAATGGTAATAAGTTACCACGGGTCTATAAGTCCATCTGTAACATACGTAATAATAATCATAATTAAGTTTCAATCATCCATCGTACGGAAAGGGTAACCGAGCAATGTTTCATGATTATAAATGCAGTCATAAGCTCTATAAACTCTTTCATTGCTAATAAACATTTCTACTGCGGAATGGTTTAACATCACGAAAGCAAAACCCTCCCGGCAGAAAGTATGACAAAATATGACCTCCCTCTCTTCAGCACGAAATTTTTCTAGAAGAGACGTCAATATGAAATGTTTGAAGTTTTAACAAAAGTCCATCGAGCTCCAATTCGCCGAGTTTACCCTCTCTCGGCAAAAGATAAGGAATATAAATTCAATTACAGCAGGACGACCAATCAGACATTGCATTTCGATAGGTAACTTGTACAAACACTTTGCACCGCCGAGAATTTACGCATGGAAAACCTCGCGGAGAAACAATAAAGCGATAAATACTCTCGATCAGTCTGTGAAGGAGGAAAAGGGGTTAAAGGAAGAAAGGGAGACGGCGTCTCAGGAGACGACACAAAATAAATGCGGAGTGCAGTAGATAACATGGAGACGGACACGAGGTACTTCTCAAAAGCCGACGAAACAAAAGGCGGCTGCAGGTAAAAAAGTTGAGCATCGGAAAGCGAAGCAAATGTAGGAAGGAGGGGGAGATAAATGGAGGGGTGTAGGGAAGATTTGGAGGATGGATGTAAGTGGAGGACTGGTCTTCCCAATATGGAAGAGGCGGGGTCTCGAGGAGAGGCGCATCTCATCTCTTAAGGGAGAGCCGAAAAAGGCAAGAAATTTGCATAAGGAGGAGGGGGGCGTGCGCGTCGGGTGGTCCTCGGAGATTCCTCGAAAGTGAGGCACAATGGAGAAGAAGGCGATACGCCGTGTTGACGGCCACCTACTCCCCCCACTCAATCTCTAACTCCGCCCCCACACGACAAAAAAAGTCCACTTGAGGCATCTTTGTGTTTTCTCCATGCATATTTTCCGTTGCCAAACTCTGGGCATTGTTTTTATTCCGAAGGAAAGGAAAAATCCGGAGTCTGAATGTTAAGGAAGACAAGGATATACTGATGCGTGAGAACCTCTCTTTTTCTCTCTTTTGTAATAATTTACGAATGTTCGGGGGCAGTTGCGAACGCTAAAAGACTCCATCCACATGAATTCAACGTCCAACTGATTGCGAATAGAATTTTGTTGCATTTTCACCAGCGATTCGGTAATGGGTAAAACTTAAGTGAATAGGTATGTAGATAGTCGTTTCAAGTAGGGGCGTGTCCAGAAACTTACCAGAGAGGCGATTTAAGACAACTTCCAGGTGAATTTACACTATTGCCAGTGTTTGCTATTTTTGCAAAAGGATATAGAAGTTTATTCAAAGTAATTAGGTATATTCTTTTTTATTTACTTCCTTCATTTTTTGTGTATTTCTCACTGTATTTAGTTTATTTTCCGTTCCTATAAGTAATTTCTATAATATTTTTAATACGTGACTAAAAGCACGTCCCTTTTTTATTAAAAATGTTAGCAACCCCTTTGTTCAGGAGTGCCTAATTTCACTGCTTGTTTTTGTTCTTTTCGTAGGCGTGTACTTTTACGAAAAGTGAAATAAATATGTTATTATTATTAGTGATTCATCTCCAATTTACTTTTACAGGTCCTTCTGGCCGTGATTAATGCAGTATATATAATGATCAGATGTATATTGATCGAGGAAAAAATTCACTATCAGATTTTAATTCAAGCTTTCCTTCACTACCTAGGCACGTTCTCAGCAGTAGAATTCATTAAGGGGGTGGCGATTGCATTCGAGCTTGAACTCGTAGATGGTTTCAAGGATAGTTCGTTTTTCTACTTCGCTGTGGTATTGGGGAACATCTCTTGATTTTCTACAAGTATTTTACCGCCATTAACCCAAAGATTAACAAAAACTCGAATAAGGGACGCTTGGAATATGTTGAATCTTGAATCAAAGATTCAACTCTTTCGTTCCTAAGCTCCATACGAACATTATTTTACCATTCTCCTCGAAGAAGTTCTCCTTAATCTTTCAGATAAACTCCAAATCATTGATAGTGAGAGAGACACGTTTGTTTAGTGTTTTAAGCGCGCGGATAGAGCTAAATTATGTATAAAGTGTAAGGACTAGGGTTCAATAGTTGGAAGTAGTTGGGAAGGGATGTACTCCCGAAGTCCCAAAGGCCTGGGATGGTGAATTCGTGGGTGCTTTCCTTAAAGTTTCCATCTAAGAGTCTCTAATTACAGTCGCAGACGAGAGGTTTCGAATGTCAACTGTTTTAATGGCTTTTCGCTGTAACTCGCGACGAATTGTCTCCGAGTTAATGCGAGTGCGATAATTTCTCCCGTCGCCTCAATTTCCTTCCCATCGCTTTCAAATTCCTCTAACTGAAATCATCTCCTCGAAATAAAAATGTTCTCCTCAATTCTCCAAATCTGTTTTCGTGGATTCGGAGGAATGAAAAGACATCTTGGCGCTTAATTAGATTTTCATGCACTCACTTAAATGTGCTTATTCAGGAATTCACTCTTTAAAACTTATTACTCTTGGTCGCGTCACATAAACGCCTTTGTGAGTTGTATTGTTTACAGCAACCCGTTTACTAAATTGCATCGTTGATGGCGATTTATTTACAGCATATAATCTGCATTATAGCATATTTTACTGCAGCCAAATGCCCATTTAAAGATTTATTAAGCGAATGACCGGTGATTGCCGATCAAAAAATGGTAACATAAGCGATTCAATTCCGACATTTGTGCTTTTATTAGGTCATAAGAATTGAATAGACGAAACTGTGATAAAGGCAAACGGTGGAAATACTCAAATTCATTAATCGATCGCAAAAAATCGACCTTCAGCACTCAAATCGTAATCTTGCAATAGATATAAATTGGACTATGGCATAATAAGGCCTCCATGAAATCCTTAATATTCATCTTCGGTGCCCCAAATGTGGAGATAATGTGAGGCTGCCACGGGCCGAGATAAGGCAGCAGAGCTATCTCCTTCACTCGTATTTTGAGCGATTATCCCGGACACGGGCAGCTGGAAAAATTTGCTCTTCGCAAATATTTTGACAGCAAACGATCCCCAAAGTAGGCAATAGTTTAGGAAAAAGAGCAAGTTTACATTAGCCTACTGTTAACAGGCGTTTAATAATCGATAGGACAGCCATCTATGCAAAAAACCTGCGTTGAGAAAACGCACTACAATCCATGAAAAAACAGCTTCTTGCCAACTAGGGAAAATGTTAGTTAACATATTGGTGAACCCATATAAAGCTTGGATTATTAAAATGTTGATACTTATTGGAGTCTTTTATTCCATATTCGATTGCTTAATATAATAATCAACTATAAATAAATGTAGAGGGAATATTCGAAAAGTGTGAACCAAATTGGAAGGAGTATGGACACATTTTTAAGGAGCTTGAAAGTTTTCCATAAATCAACTAATTTTTTGTGGTTCCTTTGGTATAATATCATGGATGTAATTTCTGACGTTCCAATAAACCTCAAATAAATCTGGATTCTGATTCGAATAATTTCGAAATAGTCTGTAGAATGTGGAAATACACAGAACGAGAGAAGGAATTCCAGAATATACAAGAGGGACTGATATCTATATATTACGTTATAGATATCACGACGTGCTAAAGGTTATGCAGAAAAATTGATACCGAAAAGGCTTTCAGAGAGTCAAGTGGGCTGCATGTCCGTTTTCGATGAAAACGGTCCCGGGTTCGATTCCCGGTGGGGGATAATATGTGCGAAATCTCTGTTGTTGAAGCACTTTTAGCATTACTACAACTATAAAAAGGCATCATAAGGACTATTTGGAAGATAATAAAGGAACTATTTCCATAAAATGCAAATATGGAAGAGGTAAAATAAGCAACGGACAGTGGTTATGGAATTTGTACTGAAGGCACCTGATCGGTAATGCGACAACCATTCTGTATGAATTTTTCTTTTCCGTCCAAAACATGTTGAGTGAAGGCAACTAATTCCCAAGCACTCCCTTCAAATGCTGACACAAGAGCGGAAACATTTGCAAAATCGAACTTAACTTGGATGAACTAGGAAAAGAAATCAAAGGGTTTTTACTCCGAATAAGTTCAAATGGATGAGAAATCCAGTTAAACTTAATGGCTTACGTCCTTAAAAGGATGGCAATATCTGAGGCAGAATTAACATTTACATACTTATGCAGCCACTTGGAGGGAACATGAGAAACGAATCAAGCTTCCTTTAACGCCCTCTCTATAATCCCCGAAGGAGAAAACTTGTCGGATGGAAGAAGCTTCCAAGTCGTATGAGATTAGCCGGAGTCTCCCTCTAGAACGCCTCAAACACATCTCCAAAGAAGTGGAATTGCGCGTATTAACAAATTATTAAGAATGAAAATATTAAGCTATTTTCAGTTGTATGATGACTTACAGCAATCGTTAACTCAGGTTAATCTCAGCAACGTGAACAGTGAAAACGAGAAAAATGATGGATTGCAGACCTAATTATACAAAATGCGGTTGTTTCTTGCAAGATTTCATGGCGTGCTCCAAGATGCGTGGCTCAACTTTACGCAGGCTGTCTCAGTAATAATAGTTTTCACACCCATAAGATAATATCATTTCAATAGCCAAATAAGTATTTCTAGAAATACTATCCATAAACGCCACCTCTCGCCAGAGTATTTTTTTAGCAACGTAGGGACATCGAATTCGGCGGACCGCGCATAAATCACGCATTTTTGCAGAAACAAAAGAGCGACGCTGTCCGCCCTCGCGGGCAAATGAAAGATAGGAATCCGGCCACTTACGGAAGCCGTCGCATGCAAACCCATAGTGCACCGCACCAAAAACCCTGCGCCACAATAGCTGACCGCAACAACAATAGAGATTGTGGTGCAATCAACAGGGCGCGTTGGAGCGCCGAAAGGCACCCAACTTCGGTCGAAAGGTTAAGTGTTATTCTGACGCTGCGGGGGACGCGAGCGGCGCAGAACGAAAATTCCACGCAAGAATGGGTTGGACCGGCGCGCCATATTCCGGGGACATTCGACTCGGACGCGCTTTCCGGGAGTAATTCCGAGGAGATAAAGTGGTTTCCTCTTCAAAGAATTACGCCAACGCACCAGATAAGGACGATGAAGAGCAATGTTTCGATAGGAGATGAAAATCATGGACTAAATAGGAGGGGAGAAGTAATACCAATTCGATACTTTCTAATTTGCCTCATTTCTTCAAATTGTGGGGACATTGCGCACTCTTGAATACAATCGGCCGCTGTGGCGATGTGGTCTAGCTAGCGCTCCAGCTCTAAGGTCCCGGCTTCGAATCCCGGCGATTCGGATTTTTTTTCTCTTAGGGAATGGTTGTGTGTTCATCAGAAGTTATTGTTTAAGCCCAGCACTGTAGTTGTCCAGTATACGGAAGTCCAGTTTGTTTGAGCATTGGGTTACTCCGTTTGACATTTTCCCTGAATATCTTTCAGTGCTAATTCCACGGCCATTCTCACATTGCCATTCTCCTGCCTTTGCTGTCCATCAACCTTCAAAGTTTTTCTTTACTAACCAATCAACATAATTGTATTGGTTTTTTACAAACATTCGTCATTTGCCCACAATGAGTGGCGTAAAGGAATGGATGAATCTGCGGCCCATCAGTGCTCACATTCAATGATAACCGGGTCTAATGACAATTTTTATAATTTAACACAGATTAAGGTATTAATTCCGAAAAATAAAGCAGCGTTATATCACATTTTGGCAGTATCCGGAACGAAAAAATGCAAGGAAATGTTAGAAAATGCAATCCGATCACTAAATTGAAATGTTACAATGTCTCTATACGAAAATCACCAAAGAGCGAGAAAATCTTTCATTAACAACAGATATCTTATCATCTAAATAAAAGAAATGGACATCGAATTTCTTCCTATATACTTCAGAGTATGTTGACTTAATTTTATATCTATTTTTACATTAATACAAGTCTAGATGTAACGAAGAAAGATTTATATTATTATTGGAAACAATATAAAACCCATGGTTCAACTTTTTATTTCTTTAAATTCTTCGTCGGAATATTTCAATTTGAGTAGAAATTTAAGCTTTTTTGTGAACATTTTGGCTTTGATATTATAGTAATCGTCCGGTATCGAACCTCTAAGATTCACATTTGAAATTCCCTCCAATGAGGTACTTAAGCACATTAGATGCGGACGATTAATGTACACACTTTCGCAGAGACACGAATAGGAATGCTACACTGAACAGGATAGACGAAATTTTCTCCATTGGCTCAATACAGGGTTTCGTTTAGATTTGGGTAATCTTTCTCCTGATGGCAGAGAAATCGGCGGAGAATAAAAAGGGGGCGTAGATTTACTTTGAATTGAGAGGAAAATGGGAGCAGCAGAGGTTTATGTGGAAATAATTCTCACCTTATGGAATACTCAAACGCAAGAGGAAGAGAAGAGAGGAGGGGTGAAAATCAGCAAATGAATTTAACATGAAGAGATAGAAAATAAAAGATGCCAAGGTAATACCTGCTCATAAATACGCGATAATAATTTATGATTTATGGAATAATATGAGATTTTAACGAGACAAATATTTCAAATGACATCAAAATATAAACTACTGTAAGATATAATGAAAATTTTTATCAACGGAAAGATTAAGCAAACAATATACGCATAATTGATCGAAAATATACATTAATACATTCACTAATACATTAGTTTATTTTTAGCAATAATTCAAGAATATGACTTTACAGAGCAACAAATAAGTAACTACTTCGTCCAAAAGAAATTGATTCATTAGTATTTCAATTATACAACAACAGATACAGTGGAATTTGATGGAGTAATGAGTAACTTTTTTGTAAGATTTTCACCGACACCAAAACAAACACATGCTAGGAGTAATGGAAACTTTTTAGACTAAATCTCTCAACGATCGTTAGATAGATAATTGGTCAGCAATGGTGCGACCATCAGCTCGGTTTCTTTCTTGATTCGACGCAACGATGACGAAACTTGAGACACAGTAAATACTTCATTTTAAAGAAATGAATTCAGTAGTAAGCCCTGGTATCTTAAGTTTTGGTTTCCAAAAACGTTATGAAGACATATGAACTAACGTATGAGAGACATGTGGAATATTTAATCAGTGGAGCATGTATCTGAACAAAAGAAATGAGAAAAAGCGGCGACGTACATTCCGCGGCGACAACTCAAAGAGGAGGAGCGCAAAGACAAATCACGACCTCTTCGAAACACGAAAAATAAATCGGAGGGACAATAGTAATAGAAGCGCTCTTAAGGTCGGCTCGAACACGCGAGCGATGCAAACGGCTGCGATGAATGAGTCCACGGGGTCTTTTTCCCTTCGACATTTCGAAAACACGGCCGCGGACTTCCAATCCGCCCATTGTAGCAAACAAGGGCGTTGACGGGGTGTAATTCGCCGGGTTTGAGACTTATCCGTCTCCGCGTAGGGTGCTCTCTGCCGTGTCTATTAATGTGCATAAGTATCAGACATGTGTTAGGCCGGGGCGCACTCCATTGTCGCATTAATAACGCCGTTGCGGACACTCCCACTACTCTCGCATACCAGAATTGCCAACCGCCCGTGAATTTACGGGCACCGTAAATACGGGCACGAATCGGACATGTCGCGAACCCTGCGAAAATATTTAGGTGCCCGCAAAGGAAGAAGCAATGCGAATCCTGAAAGGCTAAATGCAAGTAAACAGTGCTATTGGTCATAAGCGGACATAGGGGTACTTTGGCACATTGCGTGTCCTGTCGAATTTCTCTTTACAAATCTTGCGTGTAACAGAAATTATACTGTAGAAAACAAATAATTCCAAACACAAAGAAACATCTTTAATAAAAATTGGACGATCCAATTTTGATATGTTAAGCCTGCCGTTAGAATTTAAAATATAATATCTAGCGATCCTTGAGGTAGATATCAATACTTTAACCCTCCCTGTATCTTCTACTGCAAGTATCAGAGCTGAATATTCAACTCATAAAAAATCATTGGATAGGTCGCTAACTGTGGTGATAAGACAGAACCAAAGATTTTTTTGATTTGGATCTGAAAGATCAAGATATTAATAGAATATTTCACCTTTTGCTACACTTATTTTTTCCAATTCCTAAAGCTATAAATGAACCAGTAACTCTCAGAAGTGCCATGTACTCCTACGGAGGATTCAGTACCTATTAGAAATGTTTAAGTTCAATTAAGAATTACATAAAAGTAAATCATTTTACTCTTTACTCCATCTCGGACCTAATATTCGACATTCTTTTTGCAATTTTTATGTAATCATTTTGATTGCAATATTTATTCCGTCCTACATTTAAAGATGTGATAGTGGACTTGGACGCCGGAATAATCTTTCTTATTGAGCATCTTCGTTATGCGGAGTAAATACCTGCGGGATGTCTATACGAGGAGGGTGAAATTCAAGCAGAATAGAGAACATTTCTGCGCATTCTCCACCCGCACCAAAGGATATTCGGATTAATAATGACGGGATACATGCAGATGAGTTTATTAGGCGAAAATTGAGACTATGAAGTCCCATCTTCCATTTAATCCTATACAAAGGAAATGTAAGGAAGATTTTAGATAAGCGCAATATTAAAAATCAATAAGAATAGAAATATTAAAAATGAAGTAATAAAATACAATCATTGAAAATATAAATATGAAATACATATAAAAACGCAAGAAAATAAAATAAATAGTTGCGAATAATATAATTATTAGAATAGAAGTAGCATTACATAGAGTATATGAGTAACTACAGAAACTATAGCTGTGCTAAATAACCCACATTGTATTACATTTAAAATGAGATGTGACGCAGATAAGGACTGGCATAGGACGTGCTAAATGCAGAATCTCTAAACCGCAATCCGCTTTGCATTTGTTATCTCAGAACCGCAAAGCTTCTGAGAATTAATAAAAGAATTTGCTATTGTGAAATTATCTCGTTCGCGAAAATAAATTTACGTGGTTGGAAGCACTGATGGATTCCGCCCCCACCAACTCCACCCCCGCGTCTGCACCTCTTTGACGCCCCCGCGGTGCACGTAGAGAAGGGGGCGGCTGATTAGGGAGGGTGTGAAGGGTTTTGCGAGATTAGGGTCATGAGGCGGGGACAAATAGGGGTGTGGGAGGGGTTTTTAACCTCTTTAATGATCAATCTCCGCTAGGACTTGTTAGCGGTCGCCGCTATGTTTGCTGGATGCGCTTCGGAATTAAAACAAAAGAAGGCAGTGACGCGCTCGCTTCCTTTCGCTGAATTGCGGCACGACCCGATTGCGATCCGCGAAAAGTTCAAGTTATTTTGAGCCTTAGAGATGCGGATTTACTCCAAGGTTAAGCTTTTCATAGCCTTTTTCATTCAAGGGATAGTTAATGGACGAAGCGAGAAATTCTGCCGACCTATTCAATGGCCTCAGTAAAGCTTCTAAACACCAATGCAACTACGCTGGCAAAATAATCATTACTTTCATTGGGTTCGGAAATTAATTCTATGTTGTAGTTACTGCCGGCCAGTATCTTTTGTAAAAAACACACGCAGATAATAATGAAGCAATGATTACAAACTGGATTTTGATAGATATCCTTGTGAGGAAACCACTCTATTTCATAATCTCTGTAATTGGTACTGTTGAGACAGATTGGTGTTGTAAAAGAATCATTATCCTAAATAGTAATTATCTGATATATTCTCCAAAAGTCCTTTGGGAAAGACGCTATTATCCCACAATTAACAACTTTGTTTACATCTTAATTACATATTCGGGTGACGAATACAGATTAAATCGAGTGAGGAATACAGATTTTCTTCACTTGAGCACAAATTACATGTTACCAGTGTTTGGTCTGTCATGATAAATTCCACATAATCTCCAAAGTCGAACATTTTCGCAACTAACAGATACGCAAAAATTTAGTAGTTTTAAAATGTAAATGGTAGGGAGCGTGGGCGTACGTAAGAAAGGAAAGGAATACTTACAAGGGAGTCAACCTCTGGATCAGCAATGTAGTAGGGTTTCTCTTGCCGTATCTGGAAAGGAGAAATTGCAGCATAAGAAACTTTGGAAAGTAAAGTTCGATAACGGCATATTTACAGCTAATTCAGAGCTCTCTATTTCATCTAAATAGAATCATAAATTAAAAGTAACTCATAAATACTATTAAAAGTAATGATTACAACGAAAGACCATACGGGGGTTCGATTCCCGCCCACACCAGTCTTTCTATTTTCCGCATCCGTGGCAGTTTTAATACGTTTCGTTAACTAATCCACATCATAGAAACACATCAAAGACGGCACAAGCAATCAAACTGAGGGTCCTTTGAGAGATACAAATCTGAGGCCGAGAGAAGAAAGAAATGATCTGAGGAACTCCCACTCGCATTCCACGCGGAGATCGTCATTCAACTATATCGCTCCTTTGATTCGCGCTCGTCTTTTTTCGACCCGTGTCCCGGCAACAGACAAACACGCGCTGCTAAACACGTGCGCCTCTAAACACAGAGAGGTGCCCGATTTATAGATTTATATAAGTGTTCGACGGATAGGATGAGGAAGGATTAAAGTGAAGATGGGCAGTGGAAAAAGAGTGGCCTAAAGAGACCAAAGACGCAATCCAATGAATGCAGGAATATCTTTTGAGCACTTCAAATAATATTTGAGATCTTTGAGATAATGCTCTTAGCTAAATGAACAATGAAGCGTGTTTTTGTATAGTGGAGCAATTTACTGCTAAGAAATGAAGGGTAAATATGTGATTGAGGATTGTGGAGCATTAGGTTGGAGATTCAGTGCATTGTAGGGGATAGGAAAATTAGGAAATGTTGTTTAATAACAATACACCATCGACAATTATCACTCGGTATTGAATAACTGATATTTGAGTAACAATTAAAAAAATATTTACTTTATTGAAATAGTACCGTCAAAAAAGGACTCAACCATTTATGTACACTTGATTACCTAATTTAACATTTCAATTTGGTATAGGTATTCTTGGAAGCGATGAAAATGTTAGGATAGAAATTGTAGAGTTATAGAGTTCGCTGACAAAGGTTTACTTCGAGAAGTTTAGAATTGAGAGAAACGAGTGTGGATGAGCGAAGGCGAAGATGGAATAACAGTGCTGTGCCCTTTAGAGCGGCAGATGGACTGTCTTCTCCGTAAGGTTGCGCGCCTTTTTGCTAGTGGTCGTCACATTAAGAGGGCAAACCCTCTGGAATCGGAGGAACGCCACTCGAAATAAGCGACGCAAATGCAAATGACGAGCGGGGGTGGAGAAAGAAGAGGGAGGATACATAAAGGGCGACCAGCAGGGATCATCATATGCGAGGATCAACCAATAGCATCGAAGGAATCTTGTGAATGAATCGTTAAGAGGGACGAGGGTGAGGAGTAACGATACTTACATAAATGTGAAATCCGGTATATGCATGACTGAATAACCTGAAATATCTCGCGTTATTTTACGTACATTCTAGGATAATTGAATGAAACATTATGGGAAATTATAGAGCAAACTAATTAATTAAAAGTTCTATTTATTCATTTGTCTACAGACGAAGGAATGTACAGTAGCAATTGTTGCAGTTTAGTGACGGTTTATTGGTTGTTGGTTAATATATAAATTGAAGTGTATAATATTTAACGGTGTAGTTAGGACTTTTATATCTACGTGACAAAGAATATACTGTAATAATAACAGTTAAAATTTTCCATATTCAACCGTAATTAGAAACTGACGAATAAAGCCGTACCTAAAGCAATTCTTGAAATATAGTCAGTCATTTCACCGAAAACTTTGTTATGTTTGCTGGAATTTTTAAAGAAATAGCCGGAAACGGATAGTGATAAAAATGTTTTCGAAAATAGCATATCTGTGAGATTATCCTAAGAACCTGAGTGGAAGAAAGCGTTCACGAAAGCATTACGAAATTAATTCATAATAATACTCATGTTTTCTACAGTACGGATACACAATTTTCGTATTCAACGGCGGGGAACAAAGGAATTGTTTCATATAGTTCTGAAAGGACAATCTTTCCAAAGCTTCGCGAGCTAAAGTCATCATCGCAGTAAAGACAAAGAACGAGAAACGAATTGTCAGTGCGGACTTATAAAATGGAATTTCTTCAGAGAAGATGACGAGGGACATTCACGGTCATTAATCTTTCGGCGACCAACAGTTTCACGTCCGATGCACGCATCAACTGTCATAAATTGAACATTGAAATCACACCAAAGTAAAATAAAAAACGAGCAACACTTCCGAAAAGCAGTGAGGCGTGATCGCAACCAGAATGAAGCCAACAGATGGGAAGATCACCTACGCGCTGAAATGGATCACTCATGCAAATTCGCTAATCATTCCTCATGAATCATTGAGAAGTTTTTAACAAGTACTCCGGTACGCAATTCTGACTAATTTCAGTTAAGGTAACACCGGTCATTCAGTGATTGCCATTCCTGCTTACCCCAGGCTCTGAATTTCACGCTAAAACTAACTTGTCGGAAACTAACACTTGTCTAACTAGACAGCTCGTTAAATTAATTTTAAATAGAGCAGAAAAATAAATGTTAATTCAAAATTAAGCTTCTAACTCACTACTCCGTGGAAGGCAGTTTTCTGCTTCCTAACTATGAAGACGATCACTCCATCGGGACTATAACGTACTTCAGTTCATAGTAAAAGAGTTTTTGATCATTAAAGAGAAAATCCTTTAAAATAGATGAGGAAAACTACGAAGACAGCAGACGAAAATGCATTAGTAAATATACTAGACTCAGGGCTACAGATTGTAAGCGAAGCAATAGTTTCATAGCCCAACAATGAGGCGTCAATAATTGAAAGTAGGAAAGAAACATTCACGGCTTCAACAATGAGAATTGAAATGTTTGAGCTGTTTGTTTGCTTAACAATAAAGATCAAATATATCACCGAGGAAGAATAATCAATTCCACCATTGTAGAAGAGAGAGTCGAAACAGAGAAGCTGACAACCGAGAGCCAAAATAGAGGTTAGGATTGCCTAAAGTCGGCCGCAGAACCCAAAGCGGCTTCCCAATTGCACCAATTTGCCATTCTCGCATTTTCCCTGTGAAAAACATCTAAGTCATTGAAAAGCTTCCAAAATATTCAAATGTCAAAGAAAACAAGTACAAATTTGCTGCTGCCGGTAACGCAGAGAGCGTTTATTTTAGAATTCTCTGCGGAATCTTAAATATTCGCGTACCATTTCTATAATAAATGGTTCGGAATCCTCCACCGTAAGGTTCCGCTCCGAAAGATACTTTTATTACTCCTTATTCCAACGAGGCACGCTGTTGGTCGAGGAGAAACAATTTATTCGCAGCGCCGACTCACTGTTTCAAAACGCGCGGAGTGCATTGCGTTAGAGAGCACGCAAAAATTCACGGCGTCGTGATTAGGGTACGGTCGGGAGAGAGTGCAAATATCGAAACGAAAAACTCGAGAAGAATGCACGCCCCACGCCGCCGTCGCTGCCCACCGCAAAGTAATTTACGACCCGGGCCCCTGCGTTTTATTACAACTGTCAAGTGTCAGCTGAGAGCGTTTTAATACTGGCGCTGATTTCTGTCGCACTCGACTCTCTCCCTGCATCTCACAAATCCCACCCACAATGCACTCCGTCTGCGAATAAAAGAATAGACGAAACAAAAGCGCAACGACGGGCGGATGCTCTCCTTTCACGCTCCCCAAGTCCCTGAACGGCGGGAAAAAAAGTCGGATTTTTTTCCTTTTCCGCGGAGGAAAAACAAATGATGGTCTGAGTGCGTGAGTTTGGTCCGTTTCTACTTCTAGGAGGGGTGGGGTGCCTTCGTAGTTTTCGCGTGTGTTTTCGTTCGGATCCGGAAGCAGGCTGGATGCTTACCGTGTACCGCGCATACTATATGCCGGATCAAAATGCCCCCCCTCCGCCCCCCGGGGCGCAGTAAAAGCGAAGAGAGAGACCCTGTAACGCATCCGTTTCAAAACACACTTGTGAACACATTGTTGATGAGGCTTAGAGGGAGGGAGCGTGTTTTACATCAACCAGAACAGAGGCAACGAATTCGCTCTAAAACTCGTTGGATGGATTCTATGGCGCATGCAAACGGAGGCTGCTGATCGCATGCGCCATTGCGCCCTTTTGCCCCCCCGCCCCCTACGCCCCCCCCACAACTCGCGCGTTCAAAAATGGATTAAAAATCGCTCGGCTGCGATAGAACTCGTGCGCTCAGACACGGCAACGCCGAAAACGTTTTTTTTTAAGGGTCGGCGAGGTTAGCGAATTTTTTTCGCGAAACAGTATCCATGCAAATTGAATTATGGACCACAACTAATGGATAGAGGCTGTGACACAAGGGGATTGACGTCACTGTTGCAAACGAAAGAAAAAAGGATGGATTTGTGCGGAATTCGGCGATTATAATAATTTAGGGGGGAAACAAATGACATGTGAAATGTTTTAGATGCCGAAATAATGTGATAAGGAAATACTAAGACAGCGGAGGATGGCCTCACAGCCAAAGCACAAGATCGATCCTCGAAGGGCAAAAATGAAAATATCTCATAGAATTAACATTTTTTAAATCTAGATGTTTCTTTTTCATAGCGGAACAGCTTACGGACGGCCTCGGTGGCGTAGTGATTATTCTGTTAACTTCCAACGCTAAGGTTCCGTATTCGAACTCTGTTCAGGGCAAGGTTCTCTTTTTGTGTTCGAAAAGGGTGTAATGTAGAAATGGTCAACCTAAACAAAAATATAGCCTGATAATAAAGACGAAATAATATTAATTACTATATCTGTAATAATGTATTTTGCGACAAATTTTAATAATAGTTTACTAATAATAAACAACCTTAGTGATGAGTGACCTGAAAATAAAAGCGAATGACTCAAGAATGGAAATTGTGATTTAGGTGAGGGAGTTTGTCGAAATTTTGTCGAAGACTACGTCATGCCGTGTCGAAAGCAATATTGTCGATGTGAATAATAATCTTCCATTTGTTGTTTCTACAAATATTTATCTCGCTGTCAACCAGTAGCCGATATTGTTTATAATTTAAAATAACTTGTTTTTAATTTAAAATAAAGAAGTTAATTCGACAAGTAATCAAAAACTATTCCTCGTGGCCCTTTAGATGACCTGATGTCAAAAATATAACACTGGTATGTTATAGTAGAGACGATACATCCTTTCCAATCCTTCAGAATGGATTACAGCTATCAAAGACAAGAAATATATATTTCCATGCACTTGGATTAACCACATGCAAAATTACACCCCTTCTGAATCCAAGTTCCCCAACAGGACGTATGTACTGCAGAGCCGGATCTATTCCTTTATGTGCGTCGGAAATAATTTTCTTTCCGCTGACCTTAATTTAAGGAATCGTTAAACAGAAACACCAGAGCAACTCACACTTCAACTAGAGCGTGTAATGAATTTCCCTGAAATCAAATAGTTAGATTCCATGCTTCCGCCAGTCATTCTTATCAATATAACGCCGCTAATTTCAATGCTTTAATCATCAATTTCGGTATTAGTCAAGCAATTTTAGAGCAGGAAGATGATAGCGAGAAAATTCACTGATTTTCGTGTCATTAACACACATTAAAATCTTTATAAATTTTCGATTTTCTTTGTAAACAATGGTAATTTTCTTTTATAAACAATTGTTATGTTCTATCATACCTCCTTCAGCGTAATTATTGTTTTGAGTTAATATGGTTCTATAGTTTGTAGTTGATCAGGAATCGCAGAAGAACCTAATCCGACCCACTCTTGGGTTATTCAAAGAACGCAACCATCAGTAGTTTATAGTCACTTTTAATCTATTAACCGTCAAGCGCGTCTGTTATTTTCGATCTACCGCTATTCTCTATCGGATAACGCGAAAGTCGGTTAATGCAGCCAGATGCAATCCGAGTGCGCCATGGATTTTTGGACACAATGAAAATAGAGCATAAGGTGAATCTTGGAAAAGCCATCGCTACGAAACAAAGCAACATCGAAATAAGAGCGGACATCCGAATCCGCCTGACGGGTGGCCTGTTAGTCACGGAGCGCAATTATTTTTTCGCTCCGAACTCGCTAATTGAAAAATAAAATTGAAATCCTTCTTTTTTCTTGTTTCGGCCGACACGAGGCGGCGGAGGATTCGAATAAAAATAAACGAAAAATAAAAAATATAACATTCCAAAGCTGGCGATCCGAGGAGGATAGAAAACGAAATTGAAAACAAAATCCGATTTGACAAGCAGTTTCGAATTGAAACGGAAAAAAGGCGTGCTTTTGGGGTGGGGTGCACAAGACACGGAAAGTGAGAGGGGTACACAAGATTCACACCGTATTTCGCTAGGGCGTGTGCGGCCTTCCGGTTGTTATGGGGCAACACTCATGTAGACTAATTAAAATATTGTTGTAACTGAGTGGATGCTTCAATAACATTCACTGTTTAACGGGATGAATTACAATCACATGAAAACGTTTTATACTCATAAAATTTCTAAAATTACATGCTTCAAGTGAGCTTGAATATATATGGATGGGTTCAAAAGTGCAAATTTTTTACCTAAAAATGGACATAATTGGACATTATATTGAAAGGTTAAAAAGGGACGTTGGAAATAATATTTGAACTATCGTAAAAGAAAGAAATACACTACCCGAAAACATCTTCATACTTTGCTAAAAACGTAATGATAATTCTTATGTGAAGTAATGAGGAATACCAATAAGGCATACCCACCTCTGTAAAACTTTCAAATTTTTCTTTCAATATTGTGATTGTAGCTCATGAAATAATATTTCAGATTCGTTTCGTAGTACTGTTATTTCATTATTATATCATAATTTCTGCTTTTAAGTAACTGAATCGCAGCTTTATATCCATTTAGTAAAGGAGAGTTATTTATAATGGTTCAGAACTGTTGTAAAGCACTGATTTGGAAACATAAGTAAATATTAGCATTCCAAATGGGCAATCGAACAACTTTTAAGGTAATTCAAGCTAAACAAGTGATTCGCGGACGACGTACGAAAGAATTCCATTTCCCCAAAATTATATGGAATAAAATTTGGCCGCTCCCCCATATAGAAGATGCAAGTCCTACTTCCGTCAGATTTCTTCTTTTGAAATACTTTGATTCGGAGAGAATATAATGTCCTTTATTGAGCTTGCGATATCTTGATTTGGGAAGTACATCAACATGGATACCCCCGCGCCAGCTGGGGGCGGTAAAGGGTTTGTTAATCCTATTTTCCACCGGTCACCTACGCACAAAAACACAGCCCCCGGGGGATGCGTCGGTAAATTGGCTATGGGGTGGATCTCTACTCTCTCTGGAGGGGAGTGTGGGCCTTCAAAGCGATATCAAGCCGCTATTTTACATGCGCACACATCCGTATTTACCGCTTGAAGGAGTGTTTAATTGCATTTGGGGAGATTGTGGAGGGGCGGAGGAAATCGCATTTAAATAGAGTAATTTGGAGATGGCGGGTATGGTTTTATAATCCCTCGGTGCGTGCAAAAGCTAAAGGAGAGGAATTATTTATCAGTAATTAGAGTCCCCAGTTGCGCTATTCCGGCACGATATCGTCTGATGTATCAATTCGAAACGTGCACAATTTCAATAGATTCGATTGTCCTTTTGTATCTATTGCACTGACGAGGAATTAGGCAGCGGAGAAAGGTTCTGGTGAAAGAGAATTACTAAATGGATGACTGGGTTAGTGAATCTATTATCAAAATTATGATGGAGTGATTAAACTGCGTTCGAATTGTTTGGTAAGGAAAAAGTCGATGCATAGTGCACTAGGCTCTGATGTAGGTTCTTCGTGAATACTTTGAAATGAAGCACCAGCCATATTTCTTATCTCACGGTGGAAGGTTTAAGGGGTAAACGAAGTGGAGATGGTTTTTAATTTTCACCATACTGAGTCCATCCAAAAAATAAAATTTTCAAAGATGCTTCCCGTACCGAAAGCACCAAAAATAACAAAATGTTGACGGTAATAAACATATTTTAGTTGCACATTCACTAAAAGACGAATAACTATTCTTTCTCTCGTTTCTCAGTTTAGAAAGAAGAGCAACCACTTTTAGCTACGAGCCAAATACACGCCGAATACATATATAATTTACTCTATCCAAGAAGGTAACAGCTTAAACAATACGAACATTTTATAATTAAAATAAATGGGAGAATGGATTTCACAACCAAATGGACCGATTTTTTCGATATTAAAGCCAATACATTTTCTAGTTTCGCCACCAACCGTTTCCGGATCGAATTCACATTCAATGACATCCAAGAGCACTGTAGAGTGACCCAACCACTGGGCTTCGACATTCAACGAAAAGGATCGAAAAAAGCATTTTTGGCATTGTGAGTGAAAATGGTGGCAGATGACGGAAGAAGCAAACAGACTGGGATCGCTTAAAAGGGGACAAAGAAGAGTGGGGAAGGGCAAGAAAGAAGCAGAGAAGGCGAATCTGTCCCAAGTGTGCGTGTGCACGAAACCACGGAGAGAGTAAGGCACGCTGTAAAGAGGACACGCACGTCACACCTTCCACACGTTTCCTATGAGGATATCCAGTACATTATAGCTGTTACACCCAAATCATATTTAACTAATTAATTAGTGGTAAATATAGTTGTGTTTACTTTTTCTCATCTGCAACATAATCTTGCGCAACATAAACGAAGAATGAGTCCGACGATTCAACGACATATACCAGGCATTTCCATGGGATTTATAGCAAGAGTGCAAACTCGCAAAACGATCAATGAATACTATATTTTGCTTTAAGCGTGACTTTGTAGGAGGACTCCAAAATATGAAGAAAGAATGATATAAACTCTAACCGGCAGTACTATTTAATATCGCATTTATTCTCATTTTCATTCAGATTTATTAACTCATTTACTTTTTTATATCATTCACATCAGGGCCTGATTGTGACATGAAGCGTTAAGCCATGGACGCAGAACAAAATTACATTCGGGTAAAAGTATGCCTTCTTTCTTTTTTATCTCTGTTTCTATTTGAATTCAGGTGAAATTTCAGTTGAGATATTACCAAAGGACTCTTTAGTCTTGAGTCTGGGACTAATCAGGAGGTGGCATACAACAATGGCAATATTCTTCGCCATCAATGAAGTAAACAACGATTAATTATTTTCAAGGACAGAATTACGACAATAATGTATCGCTAATATTATTGGTTTTTGTTAAGACTGATTATTATTATTATTGATGTTAATTATGATTGATTTATATTTTGAGCCATTTTTACTTACAAACACATTTTAGTGGTGGACAATCGATTTAATGCGCCTGTAATTAAACTCATTGCAAGAATTTGAGAAATATTTAGCAGTTTTGAACTTCCACTACGTTATCTTTTTGGTGTTGTACTCAATAAATGCGCCGAAAGCAAGTGTAGTGAATGATCCGTTTGACACAGTACTACAAAATTTACTTTGATACCTAAAAGCCTCCTATTGGCGTGGGCCGGGTTGCGTTATCAACATTAGATGAACTCGACGTTAGATCTCTTTCGTTCATCTGAATATGTACCCTGAAAGCAGCCTTTCGGCGTGTTTCAGGGCTAGAGCATGCACAATGACTCTACTTCCCTAGTGGATTACTTTCGCGTATCGTTGGCGGGAAATATGAATTTTTGAAACGACTTGTTCTAGCATCTATTTCTCCGATCTTTCTCTCAGAATCAGAATGGACCATGTAACAGGGAGAACGCAATATATCGGCTACATCTTCTACGAAAGAAAGAAAACTTATTAAATAAATTGAGTCTTTGTTTAAATCTAGAAATTCCCATCATGCTTCTTGAAGCACTCGAGTAACACTCGCTGATACGTCGTAACAATGTTTTACGAAATGTGTCGCCTTCCGCTGTACTTTTACTAATTTTCGAATAAAACTCTTTTCTGCAGAATCCCATACACTACACGCATATTCAATGTGAGGCCTAACCTTACTAATTATGTAGTGCTTAGTAAATAAATTAATTTCTTATGCATCACAATATCCAGCATATTTCACCGACTCTATTGTTGATAACATTTTCCCTTGGAAGCTGTAAGAATAACCATTGGCATTATTTTTACTTTCGAAGAAGTTAATAACTGAACATTTTTCTATAGGTAGCTCTAATTCCCAATCATCGCACCATTTCATAATTCTGTGTAAATCATTCGATAGGGTTAATCTACCCTCGGCACTTCCTATTTCCCTATAAATTATCGTGTCGTCCGCAAATATCTTCACTATAAATGTTAGTTCTTAGGTTGTTGATGCATACTAAAATAGTGACGATCTGATTTCAATGCCCTGTGGCACGCCCGGAGTCACTTAAACCAGGTTGGAATGATACCATCCAATACTACCCGTTGTTCTCTGTCGGAGAGATAGCCCTTAATCCAGTTTATTACTTTTCCATTCATACCCGAAAATTTAATTAGTATAGTAATTTATTATGTGAGATGTTATCAAATACTTTCAGAAAATGCTCCTATGGTATATTTCAAAAAGTTTTTAAAGGCTCTGAAATTAAAATCAAAGATAACATCGCTACCCTTCATAGTTACAAGTTAACGATGAAACCATTGTGTAGTCATACATTTGGTGATATAAATGAGTAAATATTTCAGCTCGCTACGTTTCTGCAACCAATTCCAACACTGTCAATTCATTTAATCATTTTTTTGTAATTGGAATGCCAACCGTGCAGACGTGCTGCAGGAATCTGGTGTGCAGAGAATTCCTCTTTGCCTCGCTCTCCGATGCTTGAGGACACGATGAAAAGCCCCCAAGTTTGGATTGCGGGGAATATGGAAAGGGGCTATCAAGGATCACTCCGCAGAAGCGAATAAAAGGCATCGGTTGGGTTACTAGCAAAAGGTAACCGAGGGATTTAACAGGTTTTCGGATCCGCAAAGGGTGTGGCTTTTTAGGGCCGTCGAGCTTTAAAAGAGAAGGGAAAAAATGAACAGCCATTGAATCCCAAGAATTTTCCCTGAGTCAAACCCGACCCTTTCGGACACAAAGAGTGACCTCTGGTAGGAAGGTCTCCTCTCTCATGCTTTACGCCACTTTAAAGGAAGGATCGCTCATTCATATGCAAATTGAAACGTTGTTTTTCTCTTCTTTATATCCGGCAAATGTCCCTGAAAATCAAACAGGATTCGAGTTTGCGAAGTTAGGAAACCATCCGCCGTGATTTATGGTGAAGAAACACGTTTTACGACCGTCGAAATTTAGTTTGGAAGGAACGTTACCGTCGAATGGGCGTCATTATAGGCTCCGAATATCGAAACGATTGACGCATTGAATTCAGAACCGATTTCTTTATTTTTACGGCAAAATTCGAGAACAGCGCGTGACATTCGTGATCTTAGCAGCTGAACTTCAGATGTGTGGCGGCCAATATTAATTCGCCGGTTTAATTGCGGGTCAGTTCTCTTTCCATTAATATTTAAAGAATATCTCTTTGGATCACCAATACACAACCGGAGGCGTCGGAAGGAGGCTGTGGGGGCAGTTGCTGAGGCTCCAGCGCCTACGGGGACTCTGGGTGTTATGGTCTTTAAGAATTTTCAGTGGAAATTTCTCTCGAAATAAATTTCAACGAAGTAAACCCAAGCTCAGAAATACCTTGCAGCGACAGGCGTAGGCTGACGGATCCTAACCACACTTGAAATTAAAGGAAAGTTTCTTAGGATCGAAATTATTGCAAGAGAGGCTGACAGGTTTATGTATTTGGTCAATCGAACAAGGAATAAATAAAGTTAAGAAAAAGGAAGTTGATAAGACTGACAAATCAAACATAATGGACGAAATTGCGTGTATGAAAGCAAGCAAAATAAATCTTTATAATTCAAAGGTCATATTATTTTACTTAAATGTCTAAACTTTAAAAAATAGTTTTAAACATATTTTTTCGCGTTTTAGAACAATAATATAAAACTTGAAGAAATCGCGATCAAATAAATATTTGTTTTGGGCCCTTGGGACACCCTCACGCCTGCAGACCATAGATACAGCATTGTGCATTACATATAACATTATGCAGCGCTTCATCAGTCTCAACAACCGTTTGCTGTTCGTTGTATTATTCTTTTAGAGACATAAACGATGACATATCAGTTACTTCAAGAAGCGCAGTTTATGAAATTCAATTTCGTTAAAGCGTTACTACTTCTGCCCGAACGTTGCATGAAGCAGCTGAGGTTCCCCAAGAGGGTCCAAGAATAATAAGAGTTAATTCTGCGGAATGAACTGATAGCCAAAGGAAGCGATCAAGGCTTCACAATATCCAAGCAACGCTTTCCAGACAACTATTGACGAAAAAAACTTTCTGCAAATAAACCCTGCTTCAAATTCCCCTCCTTGCATCTGTGGCTCTCTGCTGAAATCACCGTCGCCTGGGCAACGTTTATCGTTTCCCGCGCGCCCCTTATGAACCGTTTAAGGGCCACGGAACAGCAACAATGGGGTGGGGAGAAGGTTTTTGGACAGGGGTGCATGCGATATTTCCCTCGAGAACACCGCGAGGATTCCCTCAGCTTTCGCGCGGCCAATCCCTTCCCTTCCGCCACTGCTTTAACACGTCCCGGAAACACTTTGCCCACATTCGAATTCGATATATTAGTAGCTGTATCGATAGATCGAAAATAACATCGATAAAAAGTGGAATAAAACCGCCCTTTGAGGAAACCTCTGCAGGGAGGGTTTTTATAGGGATATGGAGCATGTGAAGAAAGAAGCAACGGGGATGTGGTGCTATGAAAGGTCGAGGGAAAAAACTAGGATGGTTCGCGTCGACGAGTAAATGTGAAGTCTAGGGAAATTATTGATAAAAATAAGGATAAGTAGGCAAACGCTATGCCACGAATGTCTTCTGAAGTGGAGGAAGAGAAAGGAAGAAATTACAGAGGAAGACCCTAAGTATTATACGGATTATTTCTCATAAATTTATGAAACAAACAATTTTCTTCAGTTGGAACCACACTGATGTGAATTTTGATAATAAGGGTAGTAACTAAACGTCGTCATTGGGCGAGATTTAGACTTCAAGTTTTCTCTTTCATCGAAATATATGTGTGTGGTATATTGCTTCCGTGTGTACTCAAAACAGGGCCTGTCCCAACATTTGAAAAGTGCATTTTACTTTTAATACAGAAAACGACATAAAATTATACGCTATAATTGAGAAAATTACATTAAAAACTGGAATTTCTCAACTCTATCAGTTCAAAGGAATTGCTGCAAACGCAGAGCATATATAAGAACATTGGAGAGATATTTATAAGAATAACGAAACAAAATGTAATAGATATCAAAATGAGAAGCAAACAGTGAATTGGAGATACAGGAGTATTGCCTGCAGTTTGTGACAATCGTCAGCAGTTCCGTCCTCTTGTAAACGAGCGATTGAAACAACCGGAGCACTGCTTGCGAAGGAGACCTCCTAAAATGCGTGTCTCTCGGCCGTGCGCGCGTGGGCGGAGGTGAACCTCGGACGCAGAAATCCTTCCCAGAATTCCCATGCGAATCGCCGCTCAATTTGAAGCTAAATCATCGAATACTTTGGTAGAGATTTCAATCGACGTAGGAGAAGGGATGTTCACCGATTTACCCCTATTCTTCAATTATAAAAGGAAAGAAAATGTGTGGCAATTGCAGAACATGTTCCGGATGCCCCTGGAGGAGATAATAGAGGATAAAAAATCCGAAAACCAGTTTGCAATGAAAAGGATTCTTTTACTTTTGATTTGATGAGTGTGTTTTGAATAACATTCGATGCATGATCGAATTTCGAAATACAATATTTTTGAATTCATATAATGATAATTTTCAATAATTGCTGTACATATATTATCTGTAATCGTAGTGCTCTACCAAACATTTTTAACTTAAAATCGGTATAAGGATATCTCTGAATGACTACCATGGAAAATGTCCCTATTTCCTCCTCAAAGTGTACAGAAAAAGACAAAACAAGAGAGGGTCCTTGCTCAAAGGCAAAGGGGCAGGAAGCGGGGGAAAGGGGCGAAATGGTGACCGGCAGCAGTAACCCTGCAGCTGACCCGAGGGAGAAACCGTTGCCTAGAGGACTAACAAATTTCTCGGACACGAAAACGCAGAAAGACCGCAAGAAATGCCATGTGGAAAAGACATCTTAAGAAACTAAAAAAGCCAAACTTGTGAATTCCTCCTTTTGATGGGTCGACTTAAACCGGGGTATCGAACTGTTAATGTAATGCTTCCAATCAGGGCAACACCCGGGCATTAAAGGGAAGAGGCGACCGTCTTATGGTGTGGAAATCAAACGGCATACCATATATGAAAACAGAAAGAAATAACGAAAAAAGAAAGAAAAACATTTCTCCGTGAATCATGTATTAGTTCCTTATCGGTTGCTAATGGAGACAGAACTTTAATTTCGATGAATAGCCATCCATGTATCCAACAATGACTACCGATAATCGAGAAAGCAAATAGAAAATCTAATATTTTACGCAATAATTGAGGCAATAGTTAGCAATTACTGGCGCAAAGGTTGTATTAGTGTAGATACATAAAGATAAAGGCAACGATTAAGACAGTTCTGACGTATTGAAAACGGCAAGAGAGGTGCTGATTATCAGAAGACACTGCTCATTAAAAAATTAAAATTCACTGGAATTTTGATTCGATGCTCGAGTTACTGCAAATTTTCGCAGAAATAATACTTTGAAACTTAAAACCACTGCTAAACACACATTTAAACTGTGGAAGCCGCTTCACTAACTTCCCTTAGGAGAAATGAGAATTTCATAAATTCCTCTCTCCATTTAAAGAGAATCCAAAAAGTTGACATCCCTTAAAAGAAACTATGGGATTCCTTCCCGTACATCGTATCAGATCTTACTTTCAAGAAATCTCTTCCTGATTCCTCGAACACTCCCCTAACGAGATATTCAGGTCTTCTTAGAGAACGTCATAAATAGAAGAGCACCGTTTCAGGGAAAACGAGAGAGTATCCGTGGAACACGAGGATTGCTTCCAATACGCCTTTTTATTTTGAAAGGGACCACGTGAGGGTCCTTCCTTCACAAAGGGTATTTTGGGCCGTTGTCCTGCGGGGGTGGTTAAGCCCTTTGGGAGAGTAGAGGTCATTCTCCTCGACATATACCTGCGCTTCCCCCTTCCACCGCCTTCAAGAGACCATCCTAAGCCTCCTTCATCTCCAATGGAAAAGAAAAAAGCTAACGTAAGCGTTGCTGAGGCCTAAACAGCGTTGCCATGACATTTTTTGAAAAATATTCCATACTTGTTGAATGAGCCACCTAAAGACGTTATATCCGTGTGTCTGTCCAATGGATTAGAATAGGATGGAATGTACGTAACAAAGGCATTCATTCACATTCGTTGTCATTTTGAGACAACAATTAGCTCGCTCTCTCGAATTGTTGACTTAAATTCTCGGCTGCATCGACTTCACGTATTGTTAAGTGAAGCTTATTTGGTCGCAATCATCATTATGTATTCGTAAATTTATTCCTTTGAAATGCAAATTCATAAATGTAAACCTCACTGGACTCTACACGGCTAAATTTCTCCCCTCATCTCACTTTCAAGATTACCACTGGTATGAAAGAGAGGAATTTTTTCCTCTATCAGACATTCAAGTATTTTCGCCCCGTTGATCTTGGGGTCCTCTGTGATGGTTGCCCTTCTCTAGAAGCAGCCACTGTTCGCGCTATTTGGTAGAATGAAATTTTCCCAACTGTATTATTCCATCATAAGAAATGACATACAGAATATCACAAAATTCGAAAGAATACGGCTATATCCTTCCGATACTGAGACACATACAAGACGATAAACCAAATTCAAACAGCGTGTATTTAAAATAGAAAACACCAACACCAAGTTGGTATACAAACTTTCTCCTCCACCACACGCATTCCAAACCCACAAGTTGCACTCCCACGATAAAATTCCGCCTCCCTGGGCGGATTCCATTACAAATCGCATTTAAATAAAGCACTCGGGTAACATACGCAAAAAGACTCTGCAGAACACTATCACGAGCGACGGCACCGATTAATTGGCAGCGCCCCGAATATTACTGAGGAGTTAAAAACTGAGCCACAATAACAATTACGTCGCCTGAACACGCGTGTTCATTACGCTCCTCAACAAATTGAATTGATCGGTGGAGTCATTGAAATTGCATCGGATGTGGGTCACGCGCCCCTTTGTACCTGGTCAAGGACGTGCATCTCACGACGCTTTAAACAAATTCGCAGCCATCGCCTGAATTATTAGCGACTTCCGGTTTGCATCCGCGGATGGAGTGGGGTGATGAAACGGGCGCGGTGGGGTGACTGGTGACCCCAATCGCGCTTCAGATATAAGCTACAGACATCGGGCCTTGAAAAAATTAATACTTTTGGTTACATAAACTCATGAGTTTATGACAGGGACTTTCACATAAGTTAAGTCTCCGCTTCGGCGAGTGGCTAAAAAGGCCTTCAACATTGGAAAGTTGCACGAACTACACTAAATAGAAAAATTGGAAATGCAGAACTGTTTATTAGACACAACAGTGAAGAGATGATTGATTGAATTGGAATAATACAGGTCATCAATGACGTCACACCTAAGGAGATCTGTAGCAAAAGTAACGAATGATAGCTGAACATTGTTGCAACAAATGCAACAATAGGCCACTTGCGAATTTATGGATAAATTCAAAATTCAAAACGAAGAGAAAGTTAACAATTAAGACATCGAGTTCACAACGTCGATCACACATCTGAATCCGGAATTGGTTTTTGGTTTACCTTAGTTTATTTTATAACCATAAATGAATAAGAACTAAATCATGACGGGATCAATGGCAACCTAAGTTTTTAATCATAGATTTCCTAGATAGTAATTGGTTTTATATTATTTTATAATGGACGATAGAAAAATTATAGCATTTGGAGTATGTTGAGGCTAAATGAACAAGACTATAAGGCACGGGTGTACCCCGGGCATTAAAGGGAAGAGGCGACCGTCTTATGGTGTGGAAATCAAACGGCATACCATATATGAAAACAGAAAGAAATAACGAAAAAAGAAAGAAAAACATTTCTCCGTGAATCATGTATTAGTTCCTTATCGGTTGCTAATGGAGACAGAACTTTAATTTCGATGAATAGCCATCCATGTATCCAACAATGACTACCGATAATCGAGANAAATTTTGACTGCTCGAGGAAATTAGGCAATTATGAGTTTATTCCATGACAGAGACAAATCCTGCCCCTGTGTAAGAGAATGTAATTTACAATTACGAAGGAAAGTGAAAGAGATAAAGAGGGAAAGAAAGCGTTCAATAGGAAAACTGTCCGATATTTAGGATTCGATTCGAAAGTATAAGGTGGCGGTAGCGAAAAATCAAAATTAGACTCTAGGAATAGCGAGCATAATTCATTTTTTCAGCGCCCGTAAAGCCATCTAATGATATTCTAATCTAATCCATTATCTAATTGCTATTCTATCCGTTGGCCCGATTACATTCTTTTCCAGCCATTGTCATGCAGAGATGAGAAACGACCAAAACATCCAATACATTGACAACTGATTACTATTACTTAACCTAAGCGACAATCCTTAGTGCCTCATATTGAAGTTATATAGGCGATTCAGCGCTGTGTACATTTCTACCGCGGACGCAATCAACGCTTGGGCTGTTTGAAAGAAATGAAGACCGTAATCGAATGGAGGACCATTATTTCCAGAGGCCGGTCTCAATCGGAGATCATTTATGTAAAGGGATGTGAATGGGAAAATGTGGAGAAAAAAGACGAGGATGAATCTTTGGGATAAATAAAACAAATGAGAGCTGGAATACGGGGAAATAAGAAAGAAAAAAGACGCGGGGAAATAAGAAAGAAAAAAGACGCGGGGAAAGAATGTTCGAGAAGAAGGAAAGAAGGAAGTTTCACTGGAATTACTAGGCGATGCTTCATCGAGTGGAACATCCACGGAAATAATTTTTCAAGCTAAAGGAGAGGATTCGGAAAGCGGAAAAGAAATACTGTTACATAGAGGAAAAAATCGCATATAGTAAATTTCTCAAATTATCGAAAATATATCGCATACAAAAAATAAGAAAAAAATATCGCATATGTATATGATTATACAGATTTATCGAAAATATCGAATTACGAATCGGATCCGAAATGCATCTCATTCCACATATATCGAAAAGTTTTATTTTCTGTTAAATTCTCTCATATCTAAGATAATGACTTCTTAGAAACAAAATTAAAGGGTCAAAATAAGAAGCATTTCTAATTTTTCTTTCTATTCGCAAACGTGTTCTTTGCAACGCGAAAAGTAAGGCTGTGCAAGATTTTGAATTATAAATGTAAAGGTATACATAAAAAGTTAAACTAAGTTCCTTTGTCAGAGGAATATACAGGTATACAGATGAACACAGATACATACATGTAATAAGTGAGTACTCTGTCCATTACTGTTTCAAACCCCCTTTCTTATCCTTTGGATTTAAATCTCTGAGGATCCAGAGGTAGGAAAAGCATTTCTTTCAGGAAAAATTCGAAAAATGTTCCACGGATGACCACTCCCTCCCATTAGGAAATAAAGACATAATATCCCACATTATATATGCATTCCGAGGGCCTCGGATCGATACTTCCACGATTCCGCTATAATTTTCGAAAACGCTGCAATAGAAAAGAGCACAAAAAAGAGCGCCGCTTTAATTCACGACGCAGACCGCCGTAGAACTGCTAGAGGAGTAATTTTTCGGTGCAAAAACTCCTTCGCCGCGGGTGAAACTAGTCGGAGTATGGATGTGTATCCAAAAGGGTTCCCTCCCCCCGTCTGAGCCCCCTTTCCTTTTTCATCCGACTCAACCGGTATTCGAGAAGAATAAAAGTTTTCGCCTCCGGTCCGGAGCATCTCCTTGGTGACGAGGGAGAGCTGTCGAAGAAACATTCCACAGCTACGGTCACCCCTTTTGCTCTGATAAACGCTCGGAATTTGAGGATGGAGGGGGCGGGAGGATTGGATTGGTGGAAAAGGGGCGGAGTGGGGACTTTGGGCAAGAGATAGCGGCAGTTGAACAGGTGGGCGGATAATAAGTCGGTGGACAAAATAAGGGCCGGCCGAGCCTCCAATCGGCTTGCACTGGTTGATCCGCCTCGAGCACATAATATTCTGACAAAGGGGATTTCCAATTCCAGCATTTGATTCCTGAGACTGAGTCTATATCATATAACAAGGTAGTACTTGGGGACTGGTACACCGCGGTTAGGCTCTACGTAAGTTCACCCATAATAGGTATACAATATGGCCACATTGTTACTATTCATATTTTCGTACATGCACTACTATTTTCGTATTGTCCATTCTAACACTGCCTTTAAGCTCTTCATTTAAGTACATGATTTTCTAATTCGGATTCTCATAGATATTTCTTTATAAATACCGAGTTCATCTTTGCCTACTGCCGACCATTTTCCATTTTAGATTTATCCACGAATTAGATTAAATGAAAAAGTCGAAAGCAAGAATAGTAAATATGTAAGGGGTCAAGAGTAAAGATGTAAGGGGTCAATATATCACGAGATGAGTTACCGTGGTAGAAACTTCAATTTCGACCAAAACCAGGCGCAGTTTTACAACATTACGCATGCATAAGATAAATTTAAAATGTTAAAAGTATTGAAAAGTTTACTAAAATCAATTCATTCAATCCCAACTATTACAACAACATCACGTGGACAACAGTTCCATCTTGTTTCGATTTTACTAAATGTTGGGAAAAAAATAATTCCTAATCACTTTTAATTAGGTTCGGAGTTGACCCAAAATATTTCTCTATTTCTACATAAATTCACTGCGAGCCGCTTTTAGGTGAGTGGCAGTGGGAATTTCTAGGAAGTAAACAACACAAATAAATGATAATGAAATCATTAATATGGCTATTAAATATCGGGAAAATAATCTAAATAAATTATCCTCTTAAAATGAATGAAAATATACATTTGGAATTGCGCAAAAGGGTCGAATTTATAAAATTTGGAGCAACTCACAAAGCCTCTTTCGAGTGTTCCAAAGCGAGGATTTCGTCCATTTCAACGAAAGATTCCTTCCGTTTGAAGAGCAATGTTTGGAGGTATTTATGAAGGAATTAATTGGCACTCGGAAGACCCATCTTCTCCTACTCATTTAGCGCCGCTGTGATTTAACAAGAGAAACTCTATAAGCGCAATTTGCGTCGAAACAAAATGGAAGATATCAACAGAAAGAGATGATAAAACTCGAGGTTCATTCACGGAATAATACTAAAAATCAGGAGAACGCGGGATATCTGAAGATAAATCGACGATTGGGGCGTTGATTAGTATGAGGCCATAAAGCAAATGGGGCGCGTAAACGAGAAGATGGCTCCGTAACTCTTTAACTTCGCAGTTATGCGCAATCAAATGGAGCGAAACCCGCCCTAAAAACGGCCGCAATCGCCGGCCATCGACGTAAAGCCGCCGACGCAAAAATAAATGTAATGGAGCACCGAAAGGAGAACCACAAAGCAGCGATTACGAGAATTTCGGAGGAGAATCACGCGGACCGCTTAGCCGTTAAGTTCTCGTATAAACGGATGCATTTCAGGGAAAGAAAACTTTAGTATGGATCTGAACAAATACATCGAGTGATGAAACCGAAAAGAGCGGAGAAAATTTAGCAAGAATTTGAGCTGCGACTTATGCAAGATGTAGTTAGTATTCCTAAAGACGTAATCATTGGTCATAATCTTCGAGATGTTTAATTTCTCTCTGTTAAGAGTTCTACCCAAAAGTTGCTGAAGCCTCATTCCTTCCACCATAAACTAAGCTAGAAAAAGGAGAATGAGGATTGCTAGACTCGATGAGGAGTGAGGTAAAAGCCAGATTGACAAGTTAAACAAGTCCACGTAGATGACTCTACAAGTAACGATTTCTGAAACGTTGATTGAAAACATTACTCACGAATATCAAAGGTTACAATATGAAACCTTCATATACCTTTCCAGAAACTTCATTCCCCGTTACTTCCTATTTGAAATTTTAACATCATCTGTGGTCTAAAACTAAACCAAGGCAAAAGTGACATTAAAGACTTACAAGACCAGGACCATCCTCCAAAGGAATATCCGGGTTCGAGTCCTGTACTAAATATATTTTTCCATGTCCGTTTTTCGGCGGTATTTTTCGTAGATGTACGCCTTTACGTACAAAGTAAATGTATATTCCTTTCCAAAATTCCAACCTCTACAATTCCTTTCCATGCTGTGGAAACATTTAGTTAAAAAAATTGTTTTTTCCTCCTCAAAACCATTCTTTCTTTCCTACTTTTAATTCTATTTCCTCCGAACTTGTTAAAAATCTGTACGTATTCTACATTAAAGTCACTCATCCTGTCATATATTCATATTTTGTTCCAAATTCTGACGAGTAAAGAAGGAAGACGGGTCTCTGTAGTCCCAATTTTGCCGAATGAAGATGTCTATTTTGTATTGTATCCAAGAGAAAGTAGTGTCTTGGTATTCGTTATGCACATACTTTTTAAAGTACTAAAGCACACTAAATGGAAATAGTGCCCCATAAAAGATAATGTTTTAGGGTATAATCTTCATTCAATATACAGTCTAAAACATATCTTTAAATAAGTGGTTGTTTCATAAATTTAAGTCTAATGGTCTTGAATGAAAAACTCTTTAATGAACACGTTTACTATTTCCCCCCCATATTGTCATGTGAAAAGGATTATGACATTCCCTAACATTGAAAGGAGAGCGAATGTTTCTTTCTTGCATACGAAGTAACCAGCTGTCCGCAACCTACTTCGCGGAACTCAATTTCGCAATTTTTTTTCTCTATTGAACCTCATCAACAGAACCGACATAGGGAAAATACGTAAGCGCTTAAAAGTGTTGCGCATGCGTAAATTGACATCGATTAACGGGAGCGGGAAAGATGAGGAACAAATAGAAAGAGGGAAAAGAGAGAAAGAGTGTAGGCATCCAATGTTGCCAGATCAGAAAACAATCATTTACTAAATTGTTAGATGAGTAATTGAAACCAAAATGAAAGGGAGAGAAGGAAAAAGGCAGTAGTGTGATAAAATAGAAGGGTTGGTCATCAAAAGGTAAAAAGAAACGGGCGTTGGGAATTTGGAGAGAGATAAAAATAGATTGAGATAGAAGTCTCGTGATTAAGTCATCATTTATTTATTAACGCTCTTAAATTATCATCTAAAGCTTAAAGCTTGATTCGGATTTGCGACCGATAACTTCTACTTTCGAGCTATTCTTTCTGATGATTACAATTGGTGATTACAATTCTTGGAGATTATACAAGTCAATTCATACGTGGGATCATAAGGGAATCTTTTTTCTTTTTATAATCGGATTCTTCGAAGAAAAGTGAACGCTGAAAGTAGCGACAAATAATAAACAATCATTTAACCTAGGAACATTTAGAAAATTTTAGCAAAATTCGTTTCCGGCTAATGAAAAATTTAAAATAGATTACCAAACCTGCAGATATAGATGAAGCATTGACATGATGATGTCAAATGTTAATATGTATGTTTCAACGTCAATTTGAATTGTACGTACTTCAGTAAAAGTCTATGAAGAGAGGCGCTCTGAATATAAAGAACTTCATTGTTGTTTTCTAATCGTAGCTTAAAAAAATAAGCATAGAAATATTTTCAGGGTAACCGCTATTAGAAGCGTATGTATAAATAACTTTATAGTAACCGTCGCTGTCAGTAAAAAGTATATAGTATGAACAAACGTAGTTATACACAAATAAATAAATAGAAGATATGTTTATTCAGACAAGCTATATTTTGTATAAGCGAAAATAAAGTTGCGTGGGAGGAATAATGGTCGAGGGATATGCTTGAGAAGAAAAGCTAAATAGCAGGAAAGGGACTGCGCGAACTGGTGGTCAGGCAGGAAGTAGCAGTGAGCTTCATGAAGCTGAAAGAAAAGAGTGCGACGGGAAATTATGAATAAAACCGTTTGAATTAAGAGAATAAGAGTGCGAAGGAACGCTTCAAAATCTCTCAGCACTTTTCAGTCTCCGTTTGGAGGTGACTACGAATCGATAGAATTCCACACACTGTCCGTCTTTCATTGAAGAAACAAAAGACATTTCGTTTTATTGATTCCTGCGTTTCGCATGGCACAATATTTATCTTACAAGGTGATGATTGAATAGATAAGATAGCGGGGATTAGGTGTTTTCTCGAGAGCCTCTCAGTCTTTCATGTCGGTATTATGCAAGAATGATACGCGATTTTGTTGATATGAGTTTAAACTCTTCTTTTGAGGAATTGAAGGAATTTTTCCCTATTCACTTTTTCGAAACACAGGAGTCGGTGGCAGCCGAAAGAACACCCTCATTTGCTATGCTCACCCTCATATACCCTATGCTCATTTCTAACAGAGGGATATTCTTCGCAGGTGCAATGGTTTGCCATGCGAATCCTAAGCAAACACCAAAGAACACTAAGAAATTTTAATTATTAATTAGATGAATAATTTCGTAATGTTTTATCGAAGCTCTAAGAATTTCGAAAAACATCGATTTAGGGAATAAAAAAATAAGAATCTACTTTGAGTTGATTCGTCTTTTTCTCCAGTTGGTAAGACCAATTTCTTAATTCCGCAGAATGAAGATGTCAGCAACCAGCAAAAACTAACTTTACATGCATTTACACCAGAATTCGGCGTTAATGAGCAAGAGTCGAACCTGGGGCTTTAGGAGTGAAGGGAGGAGTCCACAATATCAAAAATGGAGACATATAATGGCGAGTGAAATTTGAAAGCTGCGCAGCTTCTGGTCGTGGAGAAAATTGAGCGTTGTACGAAAACGTATCACAATAAACTGTACGTACTAATTGGATAATCTGTTAACATACTCCTCATGAGATTTCATTCGGAAATAATCAGAAAACACCGATTGGGAGCCTCGAGAATGTGGATAAACAGCTGATGCGATCGAAATGCGTTGATAATCAGTAATATTTTTGGTCAGCGTACAGAGCGGGTTGAGTGCTTTTTTGGAAAACGTATCGAAAAAGGCTTTGGTTTAGTGTGAGCTATTGAGACTCTCTTATCTAATAACACGAAAGGGACGTGTACTGAGATAAAGCTTGGGAGTGCGACAAGCACCCTATCAAAGAGAAGATAAGATTGAGAAAAGCCAATACGTTGTATTCCAGCATTCTGTATGGGAAGCGATGTTGAGGAACATTTGAGTAGTCTATGACAGAGCAAATAAGTACAGAGGAGTACACAAAAAATGCTATCAACTCAAGGCACTCGAATCTAGATCGTCGCTTGATTCTGTTGGAAGCAATTAGTATATTTTTATGAAATGGGAAAGAAATGTGCAGCGCATAATGATATTAAGGACAATATCGAGAATAAAGTTGTGAAAATATTTTTCGTGCCTGTAAGGTCTAAAAAGGTAAAGTATCTGTTATGATACTTCGCTAAATATAACATCCTTACGTTGTTATAAATATACTCGATTCATTCCGGAAATATGAATACGTTATAGTTATATATAAATATATTATATATGAATATGAAAAGCATGATTCTACAGCAAGCAAAGGCAGCACCACCCAACCAATAGCTTCAAGGCGATTTTAGTCATAACTTTGGTATGAAAAATGCCGAACGAAACTTTTTGTATATTCTTCAAGCAAAATTAATCTTCTTGAATAAGTATCATAGCGTTTTATCATAATGGCATAGGAGATGTTATACATTCATCTTAAGGTGGACTTCTAAAGAAATAAATCTATTTTGCTCCCGGACAACCAAGTGGACAAAGCGTTCGACTTCGGTGAAGGCGGTCCTGGGTTCGATTCCCGGTGCGGCGGGAAATACTTCTACTGTCGAAGCACTTTTAACGATATAACTACTGTCAATTCATAAAATTTCTGTGAGGATATGTGTGATACATGAAAAATGTGAGATTTCTAACAAATTCCTGAAATCTGCAAGTATATCTTACGATGGTTTCATACCATTGATGTATCGAAACGAGAACTATAATAGAAAGAATTCAAATTTGCGTTCCAACGAGGAATTCGCCCACTATGATAGTGTGATTTTCATTCTGAGAAACGAATACTTGAACTTTGTAAACAATCTTTCAAAAATACTTTTACTGTTACGTTAATTTTAAGAACCTTTCTACGATTCGGACTTTAATTTATAAACTTTAAATTATATTACTATAAAATCTCACAGCTATGGAAAGTATCATAGATATTATGAAACGAAATCTCGTCAGAGAATAACTTGCGTTAAATTTTACCCTCTTTATATAAATATTCAAGTGCGGAATTCAAAGAAACTTAAAATCCCTTTCGATGCAACTTGATCTGACGTGACATGCAACCGAAAATGAGACGAAATCGTTTTCGCCCGAAAATTTTACTCGCTAGGGAATTCGTTATGACACTTAAAAAGAAATAACTCAGATAGAAAAAGCAATGAAAGAGAAAATCTTATCTGAAAAGACCAATCAAACATTGGTTTTGTCGGATATTCGTTCCGGACACTCGCTATCCTACCTAAAACAAAGTGAGCTCACTCCGTGATTTTAATCCTTTGGATCTCATTCTCTTTCCGTGACCGAATTCTTCACTTCCACACGCATTCCTCTTTTTTCGATAGCAAATAACCGTGAAAAAGAATGAAAAACGATCCGAAAAGAAGTCACGGAATCCTTTTGTTTAATGAAAATCCTCGCAGTTAGCCAAATAAAATACCTCTCTAAGATAAACTTTTTACGTAATGGTAAAATATAAGTGAAGTGATTAAAATTTAAAAATATCTATTAACAAATTAAGATTCTTAGCATGATTGTTTTCTTATACGATATATTTTAATAAAAATAAATAATACAATGAATTTATGTACGTTCATATTCATTTTTCCGAGGTCAATAACCTCCACTACAAATATGTTTTTTTTTTTTCGTTTCTGTTTTCTGTTTCGTAAAATGTCATCAGATTATAACCCGGGAGAGATGCCATAAGAAAGAAAAATGAATTGCTACTCTTACTTTAACCACTGAACATTGTTTCCAATTCGGAGTCACCGAGCTTCGACGAAATACATCGAATTATGGCAAAAATATTGCGTTTCCGATAAATTGTTCCCATAGCGACATATGTTTATTGGTGAAGTCGTGATTCCGTGTGTACGTGATTCCGTGCGCTATACGAGGCTCAGCACTAAGTAAGGAATAAATGCATTAATTAATACAACTAGTCTTAATTAATTATAAATAAATAATAAAGAAGTGAATTAATATATAAATGACAATAGTACTTTTTAATTCAATTTAAGTTAGGTCCTCTTAACTTTAAGTTGTAACAGAATTCGATTTTGTCGTAACTTTCTACGCCAGGGACAGATGGTACCATAGAAACCGCCAGAAAGTAAAACAAACTCGATTTCAGCATTGACATCGATCGTCAAGACAACGGGGGGCTTTGAAAGCTAAGAATATTCCCAAAATTGTACGGCTTAGAGTACCGCGAGCTTAGAGATAGGGAGTTAAAAATGCTTCGAGTACTGCATTATCCTATAAACAAAGCAAAGCATTTGAACGAAAAGAATATTTAACTTCGCAAACAAATTTGCTGTCGATTGAACACGGTTATTAAATCCCTATTTTCTCTTTAGATTGCGATTCTCGTCTAATGAAAAAAGAACGATATCTCGACGATAAGACGGGAGTATCGCTCCTGCAATGAACCAGGCTATCAAACAGGGAGTAATCATGCTCAAGCCTCGGTTTCTGCTCCACCGAATACCCAGACCCCTATTAAGCTGTAGAGGAGAACCCGAAGAACCAGGTTCGATTTCCGACCGAGGGAGAGAGTGTTACTATGTAGCCTACTTGGGCCTTTCCTTTCATCTCCCTCCGCACCAAAAAATCGTACGCCCAACTTAACGCCGCTACATTCAGTTTACACTCTCATAGTCCGATGGCGTTCCAGGTTGTAATTGCTGCAGATGAGTTAGTATAGTACATCAAATAATAATCAGAGTCATGCAGGAACTATACGTATGCGATCCTAGGTTAGTCAGAAGTATTGAACATTTCGATTGCTGGTATAATTCCACACTTGGAAACAATGGAAACATGAGTTATATGAATGTATGTATATGAATCACCCATCGGAAAAACTCTTGGTTAAAAAGGTACCGATTCTGATTAACTAATAAACTATGACCTTAGAGGACAAACTTGCAGATTTTCAGGCAACTATTGACGGGAATAGAACACACAAGTGTAGGCGGAATGAATGCTGCAATATCTAGCTCTTTATCAGCTCGTTTGCGATCACATAATCCTCTATAATCGGAAATACCGTGAATCGGGGACACGTATCTTAATCCCTTTGCTCCTATCTTCAAGATATTCCCGGTATCAATTACCGTCGGTTGCGCAGCCATCTCCAAAAGGACCGCTGAAATTCTGACGATTCTCCATGAAAACATTATCTCAAGCCCTCCCCTTTTATAAATTATATTGTAAATCTTTAAGGTGACGACTATATGGATAACTAATAGAAAGAAAAAATGGGAACGATTTCCGTTCACCGATAATATCTAATAATGATTGGTATCAAAATATAATGGTTTTCTGAAGGTGTCCCAACTTTGAAACTGGAATGATTCTGATTAAGGTAATGACAACTAATAATAGAAAATTATTAATTTGAATACTGCAAGAAAGAAAACAATCACATAGCAGTCAACAGAACTGAAATAACAGACTATCTGGATATGAACCTCTTACACAATAATACAATTGGTTAGAACTGTTCTTTGTGCGTAACAATGCTAATTAAGTATTTTTCATTAAAGAAATTGGAGAAATCCAGTAACAGTGTTGCGCCTGTGATAATAGTGACTGGCATCAGATTTAAATGCGAAGAAGTGCGTTGATATGTCTTTCACGCGTTCCACTCACTCGTTATTTGCAAACAACACAAAATTACAGGATATCGCTTACATTTCGGCCTTCACAATAAATACCTAGGAGTTACACTCAGCAGTAGTTTATCGTTCAAGGAACATATTCGAGATTCTATAGGAAATGCGAACAGAATGCAAAGATTAATAAGCAGAACCCTGAGAGGATGCCCATCTAGAGTTAAAGAAATTGAGTACTTTTCCCTGGCAATAGCGTTACGGCATGATAAAATTACTCGGGTGGAATTCGCTCCAGTAGAGAATCTGATTACTGGCGAAAGCTTTTCGAAAAATTCATCGGTCCAGAATTTTTAGGCGAAGTAAAAGACAATGTAATTCCGGTAAAAAACGATCGCGATCTTCGAGAGGTGACGACCAAGGAAATACTCGTTACAAGGAAATAATCGCTGAAACAGATACATAGTTACTTCTGTTCGTTCTTTCCGCATAGCATCAGAAAAGTTAACAGGGTAGATTGGTTAAGGTTTTAATACACCCCCTGCTATACGCCACTTGCGGCTTTCGGGGTACAAATCTAAATCACATGTTACGTTTGAGACTAAGCTAACATGAAGCAAAATTGCGTAGCATATTAACAACAATCGTCACGTAGACTACCGAAATTCAATTCGGTAGTGCGAAGGGTAGCGATGAAGACGTCGCAGTCCAAAGGCGATGCATCTACAGTAAGAATCGATTCGCATACACAAATTTCAAACTGAAAAGCCAATCAACGCATTAATAAGGCGGGGAATCTCCTAAAATCGCTAATCCAATTCCTATCCTCCGCATATTGCGTAATTTAAGTATTTATCAGTTTTATAGAAGACACATGCATACCTAAATATTAAGCTGGAAATTTTCCTGCAACTACCAATAAGTAGCCTCTAAAATACATTTAAAATACTATTTGATGACTTAATGATCGAAGTGCATAAAATACTAGGAATGTCCAATTTAGATGATCCCTAACGAATAAATTACCTGCAAACGGATATCATAACGCAAAAATGTGATTCGCTCCTAGAAAACGGATTCCCATTTTACACAAACCTTTGTGTTCTTCGACGGCGATAAAACTCACCCCATATCGGTTAATCGAGGATAGAATACTCGAAGATAGAGATAAGGATGCTTTTATGCGCGCCCATTATTTTTACAGCACGCTCCACGCCGCCATTACTAGTTCCGCTCTATAAAGACATCGTTTAATACAGATTTTCTCTTTGAAATAATATTTTATTACACGACACCTACCGAAGCTCGCTTTAGAAGTACAGAAATGTCTATCGCATTATAGACAAATGTTTAGGAAATAGATAACACAAATGTTTAGAAAAAACTTTTTTCCATCTCAGGGACGAGTAACTTCTAAACCTAATATTCAAAGTGACTTCTATCCCTCCAACGTGAACTTGGATTTTTCAAAACTTTCTTTTGATATTCAATGCAAATGCAAACAATTCTTTCAATGATTATGAACAATATTTATAATGTAAAAGTGTGGGATGGCGTATCTACAGTTATGATTTCAGAAGATTTTTCTAAGATTTCAGAGATAAATTAATACAGAACTGTTTCCTCGTTTCGTTAAAATAATGAGGAAACTGTATGGCCAGAAATAAGCAATTATTTTATCCATGGCCGGTTTACATTAGAAATCTTTTCTCTTTAAACAACAATGGTACGTATTGCTTAGCGAAAGGAACAATAATCGAAGATTGTTGGCAAAAGGATAGCGATGCTAGATAACAAGTGACTAGGTGTTCGATATCAGAGCAATAATTACGATATTCTTTTCCCGGACACAGCGAGGTAGCCATGGAAACCTAAGCGACTGATTTCAGACGAACGGACGGATGCTTGGCCGTCCGCACAAGGGGTGGTTTCATTCTAAAGAGGGATCCCCAAAGTGAGCATCGGCGGGTTTAAGGCAAGTGGCCTGTGAAAGGTACGCAGCGTGTCCCAATGCTTGGCCCCCCGTCGTCTCCTGCAATAGCTTTTATACATTTTTTCTGCGCTTCAAAAAGAGCAATGCGCCGCTTCAGACGGCTTAACGAGGTCGCCACCTCTGAGAAACCTTCCGCCCCCCGCTGTTCAACCCCCCACCCCCCTTTACCACCTTCCTATGGGATACCACTCATTTCTAAATTCTTGGTCCACGTTATATCCACATACTTTATCGAATCTCTATTCCACTACCTTTTTCCCTATACCCTGCTAAACACATTGATGTCTGCTACCAACATCCAGTAAGGGTTTTAGAACAACAAATACTATGGATTCTTCCAATTTGTTGTTGTATATTCGGAAATGTGATTAAAAAATGTCCTATCAAATGCATCCCTTAATAAAGAGCTTCCGTTAACTTTTCGAAGATATTAACATTTTGGATGTAGAAATAAAAAAAATTGCTTCCTTATCCATACCACAGCTTAAGATAACTCTAAAATATGGAGATGAAACTCGTATTAAACGTAGGTTATTTTCCATAAAAAGACCCTATTTATTAACAATAGAATAAACGATAAGGTACGAGAATAAAACTTCTTCTTTTCTAATTTACTAAACTTTAATCTATCTTTAAGGTAGATAATACAAGACCTAGGATACCACACACTGTTTTATACGCATTGAGTTTACTTAGGAAGAATTGATGATTGTTTATTAGTTATAGCGCAAGACTTTGATTCACACAAACCACCTAAATGAATAATTTCTTTTGCGTATATCCTTTACTTTCAAACACACTGCCGAAATAGATTGAATTAGTCATCGTTTCATAAAAAAATTAGAAGGTAATCATCAAAATAGATTGCATTCTAGTCGTAACTAAACATCTGATAGCGTACTAGCGCCTAACTAGAAGAAAAATCTATGGAACGGGAATTTCAGAGTCGTCGATGGAACTAAAAAATTATTAACGTCGGACAGCAGGATCTTACGGTAAAGCTCGAGTATCCTGCATTTAAATGCATCTAATGAAAAGTACAATATACAGTGGGTTACGACAAAGTGGAATATAATGAGCATATAAATATGCTTATATAAGTTACAAGTATGTGAAACTCGACGTATCATGAACGTGCTAGATCGAGACACGTTAATTTATTGCCGTTTGAACCTCGGCTGTTATCAAACAACAGGCGGCGCAGCACGACAGCAAAGACATCGAATCCGTGATTGAGATGTGCGGGATGTAAGAAAAAGTACGTGATCATCTTCATGCAGGTCATTCGCTCAAGTTCATCGAACCAAAGTTTAGAAACGGCAATGGAGGACCGAAGCAAAGGAGACAAACTTCGAGGAAGAAAAAAGACCCGAGCACCAAAAATACATTCAACGAAAAATGCTCCAGCAGGCTCCTCTCGGAGGGCGGCTGCTGACCTGCGACCTCCCTTCTGTTGGGAGGGGGGCGGTGGGGGCGAACGTGCCCCCGCCCGGGGACCATCGAGGTCTCATGTTACACCGAGCTGCCACAGTTACCAGACTCCGTCCTGATTCGACCGGCAACTTTTTCGTTCTGGTCGCGGAAATTGTGGTTTTAATTCTCCGTGGAAATAGAATTGAGGACATCGAAGTAAACGGAAAATGCGTGAGCATTGAGAGGCGACCGCTAATGATGGAGCCGATGTCAGAGCGCTTTGAGCGATGGATTCGGAGTACATCGAAGGAACTCACCCAACGAAGATAATTGAACCGGGCTAATGAATTCCCGTTCATCGCCCTTCTGCGAACATTAAACGGAATATTCCTCATTACCGACTCTTTCTTACCGAGTTGTTTCATATCTCGACGGACTAATCGGGTAAATTTCATGCAAAACTCTGCCGGAAGACTAATATTAAACAGAAATATCAAGGAATATCCTTGGGTTTCAGCCGCACGACTCTTCCGTGCTCAGTAATTAAACTTTCCTTAATCCTCGTTACAAATATCATTTACCAACAATTTAACGTCGTGCTCTTATTTACGCTTTTCTTAAAATTCTAATAATGTGTTGATGAAGGAGAGATTTTAAATTTCTTTGGACAAGCTTCAGGTACCCTCAGGGGAGATGGGTACTCTAGGTTGGGCACCCCTGCGGTAATGGTCGCGAAAACACCAGCTGGATCATGCATGCTGGATGCTCAATTCTTCTTCATCATAGAATTTGAACATGCCAAAGTTACTGTTCAATTTTTTGGGCAATACCTCATGATTATCATTACAACTACTGTTGAACATGTCCAGTTAATGTTACTTTTTACATTTTCAGTGTAAAACTTTACGACAATGAGCAGCCTCTCTATTTTCCAATAGAGAAGACGCAGTCAACTGGGCAGTGTGCGTTGGGCATCGACGGATGTGTAGGAGAGAAGCCCGGAATGGGAAAAAGATAAAAAGGCAGAAGAAAAGAGCAGAAGAGATATCGTGTTACGGGAAAAGAGGAAAGCGAAGGGCCCAGCGAGGCGTACGGAGCGGCGGCGAAAAGAGCAAAGGCTGAGGCCGACCCGAAAAACCCAAACTTCTCCGCTAGCTTCTGCTCAAAAGCATTCACAGGCTCCTTTCCCAGACCCGTGACCTCTTGCTCTCTTTCACGAAACGCCGCAGATGGCGTCGTGAGGCCGACGGAATTCGTGATGGGACGCTTCCCGGAACGCGTGAGTGGAAAAATGTTCGATTTTACTCATTAGTCAGTGAGATGCCGAAGGAGCGGTGATTAAATAGCCCGTACTGTACCCTCATCAACTATAAATCAACGACGGACGATGCGAAAAATGCCCACTTGAGGGCTCTTATGAAGAGACTGTTATTTATGTTCTAAAATCATACGAAAAACTTACAAGTAGAGTTAAAGGAACTTTACGAAGTTATTTGATGGAAGAATGGATGGTAGCAGCATAAATATGCTGATATGTAATGTGAATTATTCTAAAGGGAGAGGAAGGCCTAGAAGAAGCTTATTGAATGTGGTACATGAAATGCCAAAAAGGCAATTGCTTCGCTCTTGAAGTAAAGTGAATTTATACAAAGATTTAACGACATATGCATAGAAGGATCGGAAAGTGTAAATATTGTGAATAAATTAGGTAAAGGGTATTCTTACTCCGACAGAGAATAGGACATGTATGTGAATGTGTCTCCGATAAATTGAATTTTGGCTGTTCTCTGAATGGATACATAAATCTATCAAATAAAATCAAATCATTATTATCGGTATATAACTTAGCACTCCCAGAAGTAATCCTAACAAACATTCATGTGATCGCAAGTTTTGGAGTTTCTAGTCACTTAAACTTACAAGTTAAATACACAAAGAAAACTAACTCAATGCTTAAATTTACTCATCGTAGACCTTCAGTTAAAACGTATTTGTAATGCTTTCAACTACAAACCTCTCCGGAAAGACGTTTGGACTATTAATAACGTAAGAACACAAAACATTAGAATGAGTACTGTCTTGATGGATCCATTTTGTATACGAATACGATGAGGATCCAGCCAAGATGTGGACTCACGATAATGAAAACTAACTAAACAGCAACTTCATACAGTGAGATAGAGTTTCTTTCTCAATCGCAGTAAGATAACTTCAAACTCATCATAGTACTTAATAATAAAGAGATGCTGAATAAAGTTAAATTTTATGTGAGGGATTCTTCGGTAATTCAGCTCTGATTTTGAGGATTTGTTGAATAATTAGATGAAGATACATGCCTATAGGGTGTTACGAAACAATAATCAAAAATCAAACAAAAATTGGCTGAAATCAAATTAGAATCAGAAATGACCGTCAACAATGGGAAGTAATTAAGCGATTTTCTGCCACCATGGCAACGGAGACTCAAGGGGGGATGTCGTGTTTGATTTCTTATTTACAATAGGAAAAAGTATCTCACGGGCAATTTATGATTTAGATCGGTCAAGTTTATATACTCATGCAGTCATCTAACTGATTAATATTGCCACAAATATCCCTGCAATATCCAAGTAATTTCATCTGTCCCTTATATGTCCTCCTTACAGAGGAGGATTCTTACCTGCTTGGAGAAGACGGAGATGTCCTCGTTGAAGGACTCTGAGGAGCAGACGTCTCCACCAGCGACTCCCGGTTCCCTGGGCGTGCACGTGGCCAACTCGCATTTCTCGAAGATGAGGGCGAGAAGAGGGAAGAGCGGGTGCCTGAGGCGGGCGGTCGGAGGCGGGCACGAGGAGCGGCCGACGGCCCCAGCGGGACGCGAGCGCATGGAAAGAGAAGCACGCAGATTAATAAGGTTCATCGAATCACAGGTTTAATCATTAAACAATATCGCACACACGTCAGGAATAGCCTTCATACTCAGAAGCGAACATTTCAGACTGAATTGCAGACAGAGACCAGGTTGGTATTGCCATCCGGTTATCCGGTATTACGGCCAGTTGGCTTTTTATTTATTTACACAGATAAAAATAAAACATCCTTCCTGAAACCACCTACTGATCATTTTACTGCGTAATCCATTGCGCTGTGTCATATTTCTTTGGGTCGTATAATTAAATGTATAATAATCCAGTAAGACTTAGCAGGTTCATAAAATCATTACACATGTAATAATTCTCATTATATCAATAAACTCTTTCCTGTAAAAACATTTTAAGGAATTTCCATCTTGGATGTCTATTAGAAGCAGAACCTAAGTTGTATAGAGAAATTGTTTCTAACTTCGCAAGCAGTCCCACCTATACGTACGTCGTAAGGCACTTCCTTCATTTAATAATTAAACAATTTTCACTACCGTGTCTCAAATAACATTTGACGAATTAATGAATCATTCAAGCAAATCAAAATGATGGATGGATTCCTAATTGAAAGAAATAAAAAGAAAATTCTATGATAGGTGTAGATTCAATGATAGATATCTTTGCTAAAATTGCAAAATGATTATATATTAACTAAATAACTTTTGAAGATGATATTTTACTCAAATAATAGATACTGGATCAAAGAAAAAATCATCGAGTTATATCATCCGTAAGGAAGAAGTTGGGACATTTCATCACTTCAAAAACTTTAAAATATTATTTATTATAAGTTTATAATTACTATTAACCTTTCACGTAGCTGTGATGTGCGTTAATACATCATCAAAATTATAAATATTTATTCAGTATTAATTACTCCCGAAGAGAGATTTAAATTAAAATTTATGCGCTTAATTATAACCTTATCAAAAACAACCAACCGGCCACAAACAATGAACGACCGAAATATTTTAATTTTTAAAGAAAGGTTATAATTATTCAAATGGTCGATCAGGAATGGGCAAGTTATGGTTGAAAAGATTTACTGCTCTCGACAGCAATAAGCGATTGAATTACGATTTTGTTGATGAAGTTTATTTTGGAAATCAGGGATGAATTACGGCACATGGAACATAACTAACCGAATCTGGAATTTGGAGAGATTGCATTGACATTAATATGTTTGATACGAAATACGCACTATCACACCAATGCATTATAATTCGAGTAATTAATACCAATCAATAAATCGATTCCTCCTCCATCGTTAACATGTTTGACATCCATATAGAAATATATTTCCATGAATAAATAAATTAAGACCCTAAAACACGGTGGAGTGACCAAATAAATTCCGAATTATGAACGCGTTTTTTTCATCATTTTTTTCTCGATATACAACCCGAGGAAAATGTTAATTCAATTTCATAGTGAGATTTTGATAGAGTCTTTACCGCATTTGACCAGCACAAATAGATTACTTCGGCGGTCTAATTGACCTCTGAAGAATAAATTTATGGAAAATTCTTCCAACTAGAACAAATCAAATTACAAACGAGAATCGACATTCTTCACTAAAATTGGGCAACATTTTACAGGAAATATTTTCTGCTCTAACTCTAGGGCTTCGACATCGTGTAATTAAAGGAACAATATTAGCACATTAATTTTTTGCTTCGAGTATACTCCACCAATGATTACAGATTAGAGAACAAAATATAAAGAGACCGAGGGAATGGATCACCTTAATCCTCATTTACATGAGAATCATGCGCATGATTTGAAAATTGAATCAATTCCCGCAGAAAATCTGAAGGTTCATTTACAGGGATTACTCCCAATGAACCCGTCGCAAAGGCCAACTGAATGCTACTTTATAAATAATAATGACCGAGTGCGAAACAGATGTAAGGAGCTGATTCCGGAAGGGCGTTTGACCGTAAGGGAAACTTAGTCGAAAGATTTGCATAATGGGCAAGAGATGGGATGGAGATGATTTGATTGACGTGAAGGGGAGGCTCTGAGGGGATGCGAGTGACTGGACCAAATGTTACGCGGGGACCTTTATTGCGGTAATATTCGACTATATTCATAATGCAAATAAACCTGCGTAAAGTAGCGCACATTTGACACATCCGGGTCTTAAGTTATTCATTACGCTTTGCATCGAACATTGACGTGTTCCTCCGAACATTTTGGATGACTCTTGGTTCAATTTACATCAATGTCCAGATATCTACACATGTAATGTATCATTCCCAGAAAATGAAAGAGAGAAGTGGTATGGTCCTAAACAACCTATACGATTTCGCATGTGAAGTAAGATTTTTAGTTTGAGAATAAGGACAATTAACAATAAAAAGATGAAACATGAATAATGTCTGATAGTAGTAGTTATCATAGGTAATTATTTTTAAATATTTGCATAGCTATGTACATTATACATGAAAATTATTTATAATGTGTATTGTAGGTATATTTGATGCTTCTTCTTTGATACGCAATACATGTTATATACTGTGACGAAAACATAAACTGAATTATAAACCATCTGAATTTAATAAGAAAGATTTCCAAATATTCTCATTTACACTGTATACATAATTATATAAATAATTTTATACTGTATAATATAATTATATATTCATCTTATATATATATAAACTCAATTTCATTCAAGTAATTTCATTTATTTATATTGACTGAAAATCTTTATAAATGCGACTAGGATCAATATCGATTGTAATTTCACAAATCTATGATAAGACTAAAATGACTTAGAATCTTATTTCAAATCAATCGCCACTCCAATGAAGCCTGAAATCACCTTTTCTCTAATAAATGAGTAGTTCCAATGCAAAACAATATATTCTGCAAATAACCTCTCTATTTCCCCTCGAAGGAGATAGCCCTGATCAAAGCCCTCAAGTTTCATCTTTGAAAGCAATGCATCTCCGATTCCCAACCTCAAAAATCTCCTCCAAAAAGGAATCCTCAATTTCCGTTCAGGACACAGAATGGCACCACGGATGTTACACGGTGACATAAAAGAGCGAAAGGGAGAGAATTTTTTGAATTTCATCGCTTATTGATTTGATTATTATTCCCCTTTCCCGCGAAAGATAACAATAAAAATGCACGAACGGAGTTTTCATTCAATTTCGATGAATTCTGCTCGATATTTCACGGAGAATTACGTCGACCGAATTCTACGGGGAGCACCGCCCATCAACCTTATCCCCCCAAAGGGATTAAACAATGGAGAAACAAAAGAGGAATGAAAAATGTACTCCTCGTTTTGTAAAACATTAATGGCGGGACTCTTGAAAGAGGGAGGGCCGTTTCCGGTGAGACGAGAGGGGACAATAATTCGCCAAAATTGGCAATTCGAGATGTCTTAGAAATCGTGTGGGTGAAATGCGAAGGCGAACTTGAGACAACGGTGCATTTAGAAACATTTAGGTAAGAAACCTCTGCTGAGACCAATGTATACAATAAAATTCGATTAATTGATTTTAGTGAAGTAATTTCGCCTGAAATTTCGGTGATTAATTTGAAAATCAACGTAAAATGACAAATTTTGGCTGCATAATGAAGTTTACTTAGAAATGTCCAAAATTAAATGAAGAGATCGAGTAGTTATAGTCGAAAATTGCATAGAGATCAATCGTCAGACTGGGAAAAAAAGGATATTCGTCGGATAAACATAGGGACACAATACTTTCAAGTGAGAGCGAAATTATCACACGAAGAAAAAAAAACTTGTCTTGGATAGAAAAGCGTTCATCTAACATGAACTGTAACCAGAAAAAAGTGAAATAATAATGATCGAATCAGAAGATTTAGGAAGTAACACGAACAACAAAATATATTTTATATACAAATACTTCAAGATTTTGGATCAATAATCAGGCAACCTAATGGCAGATAAGTATTCGTAAGCAATGGAACATCTTGCCACAATACTGTCAATGTTGAGGTAATTATACAATGGATATCTACTACGATAAATATCCTAACAGAAATTATTCTATATATTCTACCCTATATATCATTCCATAATTACAACCATATTACACATATTTTTGTAGCGAAATATTTTATTTAAATTTTGGCAAGAGACAGCCGATGAAACGTGACATTGAAAACATGCTCTTATTACAAAAATAAAATAAACTGCAGTTCAGTCAAATTTCTTCCAATTCAGTATTCCATTCTAAAAATTTTTAGCTGTCCTGTAGAATATTTTTAACTGCTTGAATTATAAACACATATTTAATATTGCAATGGTAACCCTCGAGTAGAACCTTGATTATTGAGTTAATTCGTGACACAAAATGCAGCGAAGTATCAATTTTAACGAGAATACAGATGAGTGGAATCTAAAACGAAGGATCTTCAGGACCCGGTTGCGCTTAGTTCTTGCTCCGATGCAAATATGAGAGCGCGTATGGAAAAAGCGGCGGAAATGTTAATCACGCACATAAAAATGACGGAGGACGAGCGTTATAAGGGAGATTCGAGAGATAAAGCAATTACAAATTTAACGCCACTCCTGCGCTCCCAACGTTCGACGAGAGAAAGAGAGGAAAAAAGAACGCTTTTGCAAGTGTGAAAAAAACGCGGCAGCGAAACGAACGAAAAAAATAGACGGCGAAAAACAATAGCGACTCGCTGCCCGTTTGTTTTGGAGGAGGAAAATTTTCCGCGCGAAAAATGCGAGTCGGTCGGTGGACCAATGGAAAGAATCAATTTCCGATGCTGTTTCAGGCGTTGGTGCGTCAGAAATGGGAGGGGGGAGTTTTTTTCGAATTGGGTTGCGATTCGCATTTTTTGTGGGTGGGGAAGGTGTTGCGCCCCGTGGCCACCAGAGGCGCCACATTCGACACCCGGAAAACTGGATTCGGCGAGGATGGGTGAGTGTGTGCGGTCGCTAAGCGCCTCAAATTATACGCGCGCGCACACACACACGCGGGGATAGTGCTCTGCACGGCACACACCCACGGAGGGAAAAAATAAAAGGGATATTCAATCGGCTTATCCGTAGCAATTTTTAAAACCTTACAAAACGAATGATTGAATTAGATTGATAGCGTCCATTTGGGAGAGAGACAAGTCGGGAAGAGGAGGGGCTTTGGAGCGAATTTCCTCCTTTTATTCTTTGGAGCAGATCAGCTCGGAATTGCTCATTTGTGCGCGTACACTGGGCAGTCCCATCTTCATCTTAACCGCGTCTGCTCTGAGCTTCGGTCGGAAATGGGCCGAGACAAGAGATTCTGAACTACTTAAATATCCTCTATGAAGATATACATAACATAATGCAATGTTAACAACCGAAATCGTGCGAAACAAATAATAATAACGGCGGAGTTTCCCCTGAGATAGAAAACAGAATGTATTTCCATTCAATAGTTTTGAAAATTTCACTTCATAGATTTGATACTCTTCATCTTGTTTTTGCAACCAGGAATAAATTTGCATATTCTAACAATTAAAAAGAAGAAGTTTTAATTGATACGACTATAAGATTCAGTGAATCATTTGGTATTATTATCTTGCGATTTAATTACTTGATTAATAAACAGAAATGGAGAAATGTATAGTTGAATACTTTGGAATAAAAAATGGTTAATATTCGCGCGCCAATATAACTCCGTTTTTTAGCATCCAGCAAGCACCGAGATTATATTTTTAGTTTGTGTCTATTTTAATTAAGCTCAATCCAAGACTATAAGAATAGAAGAATCAATAAAATAGGAGTCTGAAGGACATGGAGTGATTAATATCAACTGCTTGCAATAACTTCTACAAATGCGGTTCATTGAGAAAGGATGCTGCATATATATACACAGAGAACGTTTAAAAGGGTACTGTTTACGAAAGGGAAACTTAGAGCGATTAAAATGGACGAGGATCACAATTTTCAATTTTTTAATCCATAATTCGATACGTAAATGAAATTCGCAGACTAACCCTCAGATTTAACCACTGGTGATTACTTCCACTGGAAAAACACACAAGAGATTGATAAAGGATTAAATTAAATGAACTCTTTTAAAAAGAAAATGTGATGCATTTTTTATAGGCTTTATGCAAAGGTTGCCGGAGTCATTTATTTGAGCAATACTGATTCCAAGAGGAGCACAACTCTCCAATCACAATCTCAATGAAGGCCAAGTATATGATTCCTTAAATATCAATTTGGAATTAGAGATTTCGTTTGAAAACTTTCCTAAAATGTTTTCTAAATACAAAAGATAAAGAGCAGGATAATTGGTGTATTTGTCTATTAAAGAAACAGTTTAAAAAAGAAATAGAGCACGAGAAACCTATGAACATAAATCCCAACTCTGTTAGGCATTAAATTCTCTTAAAGGTTATTATTTTTTTGTCCCTCCCAATTTAAAATCTCCTCAACCATGATTAACGCACACTGAAAATAAATATATGCCGACAATCTAAACGGAAAGACGTCATTAGGAGTTTTATTTCATCCAAAATCATTCTTATCACTTCTTACCCTGTTTCCCTTCCAAAATATTCTGTAATATTTTCGTATATTCCTCTCAATCCAATGAAGTTTTTTACGTCATACGGAAATAAACCAATGAAATAGATTGTTTTCCTACCGACGCCCAAATATACTTTCGCAAGATCAATTTCATTTTCGTGATCGTTAAAAGACGTGGGGCTTGGAATGCTGTAACTTGCGATGGTCGATAGAGCGGTTCCATTACTCCTTGGAGGGCTAATGTAGGCGACGGAAGTGAATAGGGATCTGTGGAAGCGTAGAGATTAAACCTCCAATTGGGGAAAGGGGCTGTGTTAAATGCAGGAGAGAGGCAGAAGACGTACAAGCGCACGCAACACGTACGGCAGAGAGCGGTGGTTAGAGGGGATTATATAGGGCGAGTGGAGGGGTTGAGAGTCAAAGGGTTGGCAAACCGTCCAACAGCTTGGTTTCGGGTTGACGGACGCCACAGAACACCCAAACATTTTCTTAGGCGGCCGCAAGAGAGAGCCTGAAAGGGGAAGGTGTGTGCGATTTGTATCCTTTCGATTACGGGGTAATGAGGTTAGTGGAGGTGATTGAAACGGCCTTTAATATCAACCAACGAGACGATTCGAAGGGGTCTCCTTTGAGAGCATCGATTCTTACAATGATTCATTAGGCGAAACAGCTTGCTTTAGGAGCAAAAGAAGTCCCAGCCAATATTAGAAGACGCTCTAATTACGAGATTAGCTTCTGTGTTTAAAATACGATTGAATAAACAGCCATAATTTAAATACCTAAACTCAGTAACGGCTAAAGCAATTGTATCTTATTCTCTATTTAAACTGAGAACGAGTATAAAAACAACTTTGTTGATTCAATAATGTGGTTAAAATATTTTTGTGGAACATTTTCACTAATTTCTACTATTTTTGACTAACACACGACAAATTAATTTAACCTTTCGTTATGAAATATACAAGAAAATGTAAGCTATATGAAATACTAAAAGTATAATAGACGAGAAAAATAAAACGAAAGGAAAAGAAATAGGTACATAAAGAATAATAATCAGCTGTTGTGTGTGAACAGAATGAGTGTTTGCAATGAATGCGATTGCCAACTATAGAGTACTTTTCCATTCGGAAAATATTGATAAACTGCAACGGAAAACGTCTGAAAAATCTGCAAATATGAATTAAATAAACCTAATTTCAAAATGGCGAGAGAAATGAATTGGTGTCTATTACTTGTAAAAATACGCATAATATGTGTAATTTATATAATTTTTCTTCAAAGAATTCACATATGTTTAAAGAGAATTACTCTACATCAAAAGGACTACACCTTTTGAACAATAAATACACATCTCAACAATAAATTTTCTTAATCCTTTACTGATCTATAATAATAGGAGACGTGGCACTGCTTCAACCACTCTTCACTACAGACTCACCATCTCGCACTTCACGATTTAAGGATTTAAATTCAGCACAATAACGCGCATCATTTAGAAGATACATCCACCGCTCGATCATCTCTAAATATTTTCGAAGATGCAATCTCACGCACAGACAAATACGCCTCGATATCCTGCCTGAGGAAGAATCCGTCGTTTCGCTCTAGTCCACACGCGGCGCTCGCGTCGACTGTCAAATGCGGTCAACAGTCCGCCCGTTGTATTTGCATGAGTCCAAAACAAACCAACACAAGCATCACTACTTGAGCACGCGTGTAAGAGGAGGGAAAGCGTGAGAGGGCGTGCACCGCGCTCGTGCCCATCGGCGGACGGTGGCTTGGATTTCTCGTGCACGACCAGAATGTGTTTCCTCTCATTTTTTACTGCGATCTCGGAAACTTTTTTCGCCGGCATTTTCGAGCCAAAGGTCGATTTTGCATCGTCTCAATTTCGGCGGCAGACGATCGATTCCGCTGCATCCGTCATCTCATCAGAGGCAAGGACATGAAAAATCCAACCAGACGAACCAAAAATATCTTTCATACATCAAGCGTTCAAGGTGAATGCAGTTTTGACAGGATATAAATTTCTACATATCCTACAAAAAAGATTATTAAAAAGCATGATAATAAATATGCTTCCAAATAAAAATTCGTATCGTTTATAATGATACGATACTAACGATATATTAATTTTTACGCTTTTTTAAACAATACGTATAAGTCACAGTTTCAAACTTACGACTTCCCAACCCACAAAATCCAAGCGTGAACCGTCGCGCACGCATATATCTTTTTCTTATAATCATTTATAGTCGTAGGGTTACGTTTTTATTCCAATATAAGTGGAGGTAAAGTAGCAAATATAATTTCTTATTTGGCCCTTTTGAGGAGTTAATAATGCAAAAATTGGTGGATTTGATATAAATATAAAATATATTTGAAGTGCTAGCAGTTCTCTAATTTTAGTATGAATGTAAGAAGTATTGCGTCAAGTAGAAAATATATTGAAAAGTACTGCAGAACGCTATCGAGACTAACCAACTGGAATAGGCGAAGACAAGTTGAGGCCCTTGGCGCGTGAATGCGTTTGCGGCCCCAACAGAAATTGTCGTTACAAAAGTATAAGGATTTGGGACCTACATCTTTGTATCCTCCGATTACTTTAATAGACTCTCTCAAGACCTATCTTGAAGTTAACCTTAATTAACTCTTTAATTAACAAACATAAACAGCCATGCTCTAACCAGTGCTCGAACACGGGGTCTTTCTAACCCCCACCTAGGCCACCTACGCCGGCAAAACATCACCGCTCTCCCCTATTGCATATAAAACCGCCCCCGGTGCAAGGGGCCCCGATTTGTCAGCGGCCCCGTTTGTCGGCGTGGGTCGGAGCGAGTGCCCGCTCGGAGACTGCGCGGTCGCACCGAAGACTTCCGCGGGGATAATCGCGTCGTTCGCGGCGGCCGCGTTAAACGCGCTCCGTCGGCTATTTTCGAGTTATTTCCATTGCGCAGACTCGGCGCGCAATTCCGTAAAGGTTTCCCATTGGACAACGAGAGTGACGGCCGCCCGCCCTCCCTTACACATACTTTGCGACCAACACAGAATAACACTCAATTGTGCAAACAGCGAGGAAAAAAGGCGCTGCCATTAAGCGATTGGTTTTAAGTTTCTTTGTGCATTATTCATCCTTTATCAGAATGCGATCGTGTTGTAATGAGGGGTGCGAAATGGGAGGGATTAAGTGTGTCTGAGAGGGTTTTTTATTCCTTGGGACGCCCTCCGATCCGAATGCAATATCACTCAAAAAGGTGCCCACTTGATCCATCGCTCCGTTAGCGGGATATTTGCGGTGGTCGAAAAGAATGGACGATTCTTACCAAGAAAATTATACGCTATTCTCTCCACTCCATCCCTAAACTTATGCAACTATCAACCGCTAATTCATTTTCTCATTTGTATCACTATTTACTGTTGCTCAATTTCACTACCCTGAGAAACTCGGTCTGATGGCGAATGCAAATTACGCAAAATTATTTACCAAAATATTTAAAATTATCACTTAATCAATATCGACGAGCAATAAAATCCATAACGACGAGTCATAACGTCAATAACGACGAGTCATAACGTCAATAATAACACAAACTAATCACATAATTTTAATTTCAGCATTGTTCTTTCTTCTTGCATCCTTACCGATACTCTCCTGGCATTGCCGTTGATACCACTAATATAATTCTGTTTCCCAGTCTTATATGAAATGCCTTTCATGTGAATTGGGAATTATCATTGAAATTTAATTTCCGTTATGTTTACAATCTACAAGACGGCCCTGAATCCTCCTGCAATGTACTCTAATAAGAAAACAATACAACTTTTAAACAGAGAAAGCCGAATAACAGTTTTAGACGATTGATAAATATAGAGTTTAATTTTGAGGGTTAAGAAATGAGCAGCTTCCAATAGGTAACATTATAAGCTTTTACTGGAATCTAACTTTGCCTTCAACTTTGTACCGCGACACCTTTCACTCAACATTACTAATGCACTCACGAATACTCGGTCCTTAAAAATCCGGCGAAGAACTCGAACATGACAAAATATGGGAATTCGACACGGATGATGCACGAGGAAGCTCTCCTCTCAACTACAAACGAATTAATCAGCTCATTTCCGAAAATGTAAATCCGAGCGAAGGAACACGAACCGGCGAAAATTACAAGGATGAGCCGCTCAGCTGCATTGGACGAATACCAAAATTGAAAAAAAGAGATGACAAGAGAAATGGATAATGAGAAGGGAAGGTCGTTTAAGGGGGCAATTGAGGGGCAGACACAACATTTGAGGCGCCTCTGTAGGTCTGGCATTGGCCTAGGACACTTTTAAGGGTCGAAAGAGAAATGGGGGACCCTTCGAAGGGAGGGAAAAAAACCAACACTTGGGCCAAAACTAATCAATGGTATTCTGACAAATAATGACTTCGCGAGAAATCTACGGGGGAGGGCCATAAATCAGTCGGAGGTCGATATGGGCTGAAACATCACAACCAAGTGAGGAAAGAAAAATCAGCTCGTGCCTCGCTTCTCCGTAATAACCGATTTCCATGAACTAACGCCTTGTAATTTTGAAGAGGAAACCATGAACTAGGGTTCACGAGGCATGCTTAACCCTGAAAATGATCCTGAATGACCAAGTAGTACAACTAAAAAGCCAAGAATTAGTGGATTACCTCCGCTTTGGACAACAGTAGTCGCAAAGGTTAAAAGAATACACCCGCTTGTATGCCTTGTAGCGAGTAATTCTACAGAATTCACACTGCTAATGTGATACAGCAATTACGGAATTGTTAATAACGTTATTTCATTAGTTGATATCGTAATTATTCATATAAAAGCAACGGCGTATTAAGACAATAGACCTTCAGTTATCACTATAAATTAGGCGGTCTACAGTACAACTGTAGACCGCATCTGCCGTAATCAATTACGAATTTACATGTCGTAGCAAACAGAGATTAATAAAACGTAGAAGAAAATAATTACTTAAAACAATCAAACGTAAGAATGAGAATTTCTTAAAGATTATTATAATAAAACAATTATTATTCCCAATCTAATGAACGTCTACGACAATTAGGTCGTATACGGAATAATATTAATCGTGTTTATGGAAAATTTTCCTATTAGATATAAAATAACATAATTATAAGAATTGAAATTTAAATTAATCAAGTGAGAATGTACTCCATCACGGTTGCCTGAATTGATCACGTTTTCCAAACGTAGAAATAGCATCCTCATCCTATCTGCCGCAAATGAATCTTCGTTACGAACTCAAATTAAAAACAATCGAGCACTCTACGCGATTCTCAAACCTCATAAAGTACTGTTTCCAAACGCGATTATGAGTAGGATCGTGGGATTTATTTGAAAGGCGCCAATCGCTCCTCTTTTGTCATTTTTAATCCAGATTCCTTGGACGCTGGACTCAATCATTTTCCCAAGAGCTGGAATCTTCCTCACAATGGCCACAAAGTGTTCTCGGGACTCATTAGCGACGCCCTAAGCGTTCTTCAAGCGGAGACTTGCGCAGAATAAAAAGGTTCGGTTCGATTAAGAGAAAGGAGCGAAAGACGCTGGAATAAGCCGATGGAGGGTGTGGTGGAAATACAAAGGAAAGGCGATAACCGCCTATGAAACCCTTATGATCACTATAATTAGAATAGCAAAATTGGAGCAAAGCCATTTCCTATGAATAACACTTCGTTTCTTATTTGATTGATCGTAATATTTATTAATGTGCCTGATGCATCGCACACCGAAAAAGACGTGGATATGACGAGGATAGCCGACATCATCCGCCGCTGACTCTGCTCCTGTGTGATGCTGGAGGGACCAAAGACGCAAAGGCACCGAAACAAAGATCTCCCTACATAACATTGACCTTAGATTCTCCCTAAATCGAATTTGTCGCAAATGTTGCGTTTAAAACTACGTGAGATAATAGCATCAACTTTGTTTCCATTATAACTGTTATTCTGGACAAGCACTTCGCAAAACTCGATTAATGAATTTAGATAATAATATGAATTAAATTTTATCATCGTTGAAATCAAAACTAAAGCAAGGAGTCGCCTGCCTCAGTGACAACTGAAAACAGCTTAGTGTACTTAAAAAACAGAATATGAGGAATCGCTGTTGTATTTAATGAGTGTATGAGATACACCTCAGTAATGTAGCATTTACGATTAATCGAGTATTTTTATTTCAAGTAATCGAGTAGTAGATGTAGTAACAATTACAGCGCAACAAAACAAAGACTGATTCCGAAATTATTGAAACGTGAGTTGAGACAATAAACCCAACGATGGAGGAATCGTTAGGGGAGTCAATTTCGCCTCCATGAAGGCCTATGCCGGAACAAATTAATACTCAAATTATATTTGCGCATCTCCACTGATATTTTACTGACAGTGACAGATTTAGAGATATCAGAAAGAATAAAAGACATAAATATACTTCTTAAACGTCGATAAATACTTTGAATCATCCGTTGGAGCACACTTCCGACGATTTACAATCGCTCTCTGAGAGAGCTGTGGATGGCTGTTGGAGGGCAGCGAAGCGACTTCCCCCTTGCCATTCCGGCCCTGCTGGTGGTCTACACATACATGAATACATACATACACAGCTTTCACGCCATTCGAGCAAACCCCGTTTCTTTCCAATCCATACCTTCCGCTTGCAGTTAATGGCCAAGTGCTGTACCGCGGGAAAAACGTTATTCTAAGCAATGTTTGTTCGCAAAGCGGAATTATAACGGCATACACGGGAATTAGATTTGCACTTTATCTTGGCCGGATGTGTGCGAATCAGAGGAAGGGTTCGAGTGTTGGGGAGAACTCTCAATGATGTAATTCGATACGAATTGAAGGGAGGAAAAAATGATAACCCGCTCATATTCTCGCCTCGATTTTACGCGTCGAAAACCATCGCATCAAAGACTTTTATTGTCCCGATGTTTACGATAGTTCGGCTCCATGTGAGTGCTAATGGAACTCAATTCGATCGAGAGCCTCCGGGGTAATTAAAAGTATCTGCGATAGCCTGAAAAATGCCCACGTTTTTTTCTGACTCCGCGTCACGAGCTTCATAAATCACTTTGATGGAATTTTTCGACTGTTAAAGTCACGAAAATTGCTCTTCCGTTTGATTACTTAAATTTTGGGCGGAGCAGAATCCTCCTCTTGTATCGTACCTTCGTGTTAAAAAGTCTATGTTTATGGTGTTTTGCTACGCTATACGCAAGTTTATAGAGAATTATACTCATTTAAAACCCATAAAAAAGAAGAGATAGCAGAAGTTCTTCACGATTCGCTGGTGGGTTATGGGTTCAGTTCTGAGGATGGGCGTACTTATTCCCCCAAGACTCAAGGTTCCCATCAGGGGTCCCTCTAAGAATGCGGCCACGCAATACTTCCTATGTGCCACCACATTAATATTTCCATTTATTGAAAAATTTGAGTCTTTATCTTAATTTTCACGAATCTTGATTGACTTTGCATGTTATGAAGTGTATGGCAGGACAACACGGGTCATTTCGTCATTTAAAGGAAGACAATCAGAAAAATTACCGCTTAAAATACTTCTTCAGCAATAATGGCGGTACAGTGAGCACTCGCAGCAATTTTCATTTCTTACTTAAAAATCATCTTCAGCCGTTCTTTCCTTCTCACCGCGGAAAGTGGAGAGGAAAGAAAAAAATAAGGGAATTCATCTTTCTATAATTTGTTCATTAAATATCACGCGGGCTTAAATGAGCTGTAGGTTCAATGGAATGCGTATTATTCGGCATTCGGTAGAAATTAGGTTTATCAATTCCGATTGAATATGAGTAGGGTCATGAAAGCGATGAGTCACACTTAGGAAATGAATCAACTTAAAAGTAAGCATAAAATAGCAAAAGAGAATTACTAAATCTTTGATTGATAAGTACAAGAACTATATAGTAAAGATTCTCGATAACAGCTATATGGGTTTTAAAATATCATAGCCGTTCTGTCGAAAGCCATTTTTCTAATTTAACAATTAAATTTATTTTCAAACATCGAATGGTTTACCTACGAATCATAGAAGACCGCAGTAAAAATATTTGATAACTATCCGAATTGATTTGATTGCTATCCGAAATGCAATCAAATTGCAAGCAATGATCGGGATTCATTGTCCGGAAGTTTTGAAGATAGGTCTGTCTCGTTTTGCATGTTCTAACTTCATCGGTGAGAAGACATTCTCCGTACGACTGCCACAAGTTATGCGGTGGGCGGATCCATGGGCTCGAATTCTGCCTTGTCATCTTGAAAAGTAACAACACGTCGCTCATAGAAAACTGATACTCGAGTCAACTACACGCGGAAAAAAATCGCCGTTAACGTATCTCCTACACAAATACATCCATTTCTTTATCCCACGTATTAATTTAAATAATTGAAGGTGTGTAAACATAGAAAATTGTCCTAGTTCGATACAGGACTAACTACACAAAAACTTCAGGATGAAAATGTAATTTAGGTTTTGAAGTAAAAAAATACTCGTAAGAAAGTTTTATCCTATATACGATACCAAAAGGGAACATATAATTAAAAAAAAAAAGATGAACTGAAAGTTCGAAACCATTGGTTGCTAACCAAAATATATCTGCGGAAAACTACAAGTTGTATTTATTATTTCTACATATAATTTAATATCTATCATAAATATCTCAAAAATATACTATGCTAAGCCGTTATTGCCCAAGATTATAGCAGAAAATAGAACGACATTCCGTTAAAACATTTTCGCTGAAAATGCGATATCAAAAACATATTAAGGTATCTTCAACAATGGTAATACAAATTAAATATAATTTAGTAACAGTTACGTTTTGCTAACTATTACACAGAGTAACCCAACAATACAGCATTTGACCCTTCTTCAGTCATACTTGACTGTAATAAAATAATGATCCATTTCCCACAATGCACTAATTTAATACAATTTTCGGTACCCAATGGTTGCAAAATAAACCTTGTAAACTCACAAAAAATTAAAATATTTGCTTACGTAACTAGTTATATTGAAAGAGTAATTCATTAAACGTCACGGCGAATGAAATGATTATCTCTCAAATCTTTTCCAAATTCTATTTTGAAAGAATTGTTGGAATTCTGTGCTTGTAAATGCCGAGCGATCAGGATCTTAAATTCCCTGAACGGAAATTACCAACTCGTTCAGAAAAATGGCTGATATTAGTAGATACTGTTATTCGGCAATGCAGCGAGGAGAAAAAGTCGGGCAAAGAGAAGACGGGGGGAATTAAGGGAGGGCGCGACCTTGTCTCGTTAGAATGGGGGGCACCAAATCGACGGAGGACACAGTTTCCTTCCCGGCGATCCCAACAAGAAAAAAAGCCACCACTCTTATGCACGCTTCGACGAGTTCCGTCCAATTTCCCCATTAATTCGCTTTCATTTTGTTTTGCCGTTTCGTCACGGCGAATTCGTGGACGAATCATGGCGGATACGCGGGACTGCTTTCGAGTTTTTTCGACGAATCGATTTGGTTCCATCGCCATGCTTCCTTAAATTTCCATTCGATACTTGATTAATTTACCCAAGTGCGTGAACCGAGAAGAAGTTCTCTCGCTCAACCGGCCCTCCCTATTATCCAGCCAAGTTGGGGTTAGAGAAGACAAGTGCCTCTCGCATATTGCAGACTCGGCGTCTTATCACACATATGAAATCCTGTAAAATGAGTGGATTTAAAATACAGACTGAAATCAGAGTATGAATTCAGCCGAAGATCGAGATGAGAGGGCAGTTGACAGAAATAGTAAATAGATTCATAGAGTATATGGGTGAAACAGAATAAGTTTCATTGATACTACGCGTGCCCACAGATATCACTCAACATTAAAAAACATTGAAATTTCAGATATCGCTCTCATTGTAAGATTATGGTATGAAATCATTCCTTATTATTTTTAGAGGACCTGAAATTCTTCAAATTTACAGTGAACTGTTAGCTAAAGCGAAACAACTATCACGACATAATGCAAATCTCCATTCTCGTTGAAAAATTCTTCTTGTTAAGAACTGCTAAGGTACTTCGGGAAATGCTTCCGAAATACTTTTTGACATAGAATGTAAAGCGTTAGAAGAAGAATTAAAGTTAGGTTACACCAATTCCATTAATTCAGCGACATAACGTATTTATAAAATGTGTTGAATATCCGTGAATGTTACTATATAGGCCGATGAAGTATTATGCGATAGTTGGGGGAAATGTCTGATAATACAAGTCGCCTCGAAAATTCATATATTTCCCGAAGAGTGCGCGACTAGGAGAAAAGGATTTCAGTTAAATGCTTTCCTTCTTTAAAGTTATAAGGTGATCGCCATAGTACATGTGTAGATTTAGTTATAAACTCAACCGAGAGATAAAAAATAACAGTAAGGAACGTTAGAATTAAACAGAAGAAGAAAATACCACATCGCCGAATCCCCGCCGGAAACAATAAAAAACTATTAGAAATGATTTCTGAATTTGATCCTCTGTAAACTCCTGTACGAAATCTTCCAGTAGAGGGAAAGCATTCGAAGTGAATTAAAATGAGCAATCTCTTTGAAAGTCGGAAGTTTCCAAAAAAGCCAAATCTCGCACTGATGAGGAGAGTGTGTTTAATCGCAGTATTCTTTGTCAGAAACACAGTGCATTCGCTTGAGGTGAGGAGGGAGACGAGGCTGAAATGATGCTTCGGAGACGACATCCGTTATGGGCCGATCTCAACCCCTCGCAAAATGCCCTCCCGTTTCCTTCCCACAATTCCAATGGCCTCCGCCAGCACAAACAAACTGTATTTCCTTTGCCCACGTTTTCCATCCAAATCGCTCCTCCTCCTAAAGATTGGTAAATTTGGGCAATAGGAGAAGCAAGGGATGCTGGGATAGCTATCTCCTTGGCGACCGACAAGGGCTGGTCTATTCGTCGCCAAGCAAAAACTACAAACATGAACGGGTCGTTGATAGTTCTATACGAACAGTTGCCCAGGAAACGTGGCCCGGCATCGATCTAGGGATTACAATAAACAAATATACTTTTTTGCGATGAATAAATCTATTTAATCTGAATGTTAGGGTAAAAAAATAGGTGTATCTAATTCACTTTTAAATCCTGATTAATAGCCAAATCAATAAGGAAAATTCAATACGCATAAAAGAAATGCTACTCCTTTTTGAGTAGTTTCGATATGTTATTCGCAAGCTCTTTATCCTACACTACCCGTAACGTCCAATCCTTTCGGAGGAAGTACTAGATGCGCTATCCGCGGCGAGCATAAAACTTCCTAAAGTACTGTTTTCTTCAAAACGATTGAATAAAAATATTCATTGATTTCAGATTGTGGGATTCATAAAGTAATCCTCAATTTAATGGATTGTAGCTTCATTTGGAAGTTTACCTAGGAGATGCCGATGCGCATTTGTTTTATGCCACACGCCGAAAGGAGGCTTACAGGGTATTTGTATATGTGTAGATATAGATGTTTTGCATGAAAAATTTACCCTGCCATTCAAATTAGGGTTGGCATCGTCTTTCTATAAATAAATGGTATTTACAGAACTGCCAAATGCTGCATTTTCGGAATTTCCTATCCATCGGGGTAACGATAAAAGTAAAATTAAGTAACTTAGGGAAATATATTTATGAATATACAGTGTGTTTTTCAGATAAAATGTGCAAAGTTAAATCTTGCATTAAGGACTCAACTAATTGCCAATAAATGTTGAATATCTAATAAAAATACGTAAAATAATTCGATAACTAAGCGTAAAAGTGACAGTTACGTATTCACCGACAGTCATGAACAAGAATAAATAGCAATCCGAGAAAATCATTAGAAAGAGCATTTTAAAAGCATTGAAACGTGTCTTTCAGCCCTCATAGTGCACATATGTTTCTTGATTGACCTAAAATTATTAGTTACGGATAAATTCTCCCAAAGCCCCTTTCGTGCGTCCGAGATTTTAAAAACGCTCACCGACTATCGAAAAGTATAACCTAAATATTCGAAAGAAAGCAGATGCAGAGGGCATTCCGCACAGTTTCTCGGGAGATTTCTCTCGTAGAAAGTGCTGCGATGCATCGCAGCTCCGAATGTGGAGCAATGAGTTCTCCTAGATGCTGAAGGACCACCACTACATCCCCAATGATGCGCATCTCATTGTATCAGAACGAATGGTTCCGAATTTGGCGACATTTTGGAAGCCTACGGAATAGAGGATTGTATTTTTCAAGCAGATAAGACAATCTGTCCGTTCCAGCTATTAGACATCAATCAGCGGATAGCGATTAAAATTGAATAATGAACGGCAAATGATTGTTAAAACTGATCCAACGGTAGTGGACATCTTTAATGTTGAAATTTGAACAAGGAAACAAGCATCTTTCCGTAGTCAAGTATAACTTTCAGTTCTGTATATTCAATTCTTTTGGTTTCGGGCTTACCCATATTCTAGCGTTGACGCCCCAATTGATTTCAGTGGTGCTTGCTGTCTGAACCCGCTGTTTATAAACTGCCAGAGGCCGGTAGCAAGTGGCCACCTCTTGCAAAGGGGTGGAGGTGCTTCTATTGAGTCACATGAGTGCGACCGGATTTTCATGACTATAGAGCATCCCTTGCCGAGGACGCTAAACTGAGTCAAAACGGCTCTCACATGCAATATTATTATAACTAGCCATGTTTCGTATTCGAAGCGCAACCAAAATACACACTGTGTATGTAAATAAGTGTATAAGTTATAAAAACAAACTTTGTTAAACTAACTTAAAACCTCCAAACTTCACTCAGGGATTTTCCAGCGCTGTAGACAATGTAACTAATCATAATTACATAGAATTGCAAGCAAATAGATTTTTTTCGGTAGGTTTAATTCTCCAAGAGTAGATTACTGTGTTCAAATCAGAGTCTGATTCGGGTATGAATGAGGCCACCGCCCAAATTCCATCAATAGTCGTCAATACATAAGCATCGGACAATAGAAGGAATATCTCAAATAAGGATAGGTCGAAAACAGATTTTTTGAACTGACAATGATAAGATACTGAATCACGCTATGACTATTACTGTAATTTAGATTTAGATTTATACCCCGCAAGCCGCCAGTGGCGTATGGCAGGTGGTGTATTAACACATTACCTAATCTATTCTATTAGCTTCTCTGTTGCTAATTAAATTATAAACCAACAATGTAGCGCTGTTAGTGACTGAAAGGAATCGATTCAACTGTCTGTTGCAAATCAAAGAAGCAAAATATAACAATGATCACTGAGGAGATTGTTGAAAACTTAGTTAAGAAACCAATAGTGTTGTCTCATAGGTTACACATTTGAAACTGTTGCAGCTTGGGACCTGCACTCCACAGAACCCCATCACCAGCTATTCTCCCTCTGAAGAAAAACAGCGCCTCTCATAACATCCGAACGAATTCCGAAGTGTCAAAGCGTCCCGTCGCAATATTTCATCGAATTCGCAAAAGTGAGGGAATTCTCTATCCCCGGACACTGTGCTAACGCCGTAGTTTATAGGGCTCGGCCTCGATTATAAAAAGGACCACGGGTTAGAAGAGAATTTAATTCACGGGACCAGAACCACTCTTTCGCCTATTCCAGCAACCAACTCGTTATTTCGACTTCAACTTCCGTTCCTGTTTCGGATCGAATTTAATTTTAAATAAAAGGGGGGAATTAAACAAGCCGTACTTTACGCTGGGCGCGTTTACTAATTGCTTTACGGTCGGTCGTGGCGCGTATCTCGCATGGATTCGTTTACAAAATTGCGGAGCATTCGATTATAATTTCTCGGTTTAATCCGTGCTCCAAAAGTTTTAAACGCTTGTTTACGCGAGTTAAGTTCATCATCCGAATATTATCCGCAACCAAACGCTGCGACGGAACAGAACGGACGTTTCGAAATCCTCTGCGGATCGAGACGAAAAGTGCAAACCCCTCTTTTTGCAAATCAAGTGCGATTGCGCAAAAAGAAAGAAGCGGTGGCGATTTTCCAATTAGTTGCGCTAAATTATCAGAGGGCGGAATCTCGTTTGGTGGCAATTTCGACATTGAATGCGAGCCTAAAAAGTATGGAAGTCGACGTTTTAGAAATCGGGAGTTTTTCCGGCGAAAGTGCACTCAATGCATTCAATATGCAGGAGGAAATGGTTGGAAATGCACGCCCAGGTATTCCGGAAATACTGCAATAGAGCTGTCATTGCGGGCCTCGCATCTATGGAGCATGGGCTATACAGAAGCTGAGCGAGCAGAGGAAGGAGAAGATTAAATTATTTATTCGATCTATTTAATCAAATTCCCTGAACAGTTATTCATCGAAGTAAACGTTGTTTGAGGGGAGCAAGAACCGGATTAATTCACAATTATATTCCAGAAATTTTAAGCCACTATAATAATATATAATAGTCACGATGTCACTAAGTGGCAGGGCAGAATAAGAAATAAAGATTCAAGAATTCATTCCGCAAAAGATGTGGGATATCATAGCTAAGCTAGGTTGATTAAAATTATTACTGAAAAGGTAGCGCTATTAACCTGTACATTTTCCAGCCATTCTTTTTTGCAACTTTCTAACGTTTTATTTACCAAAGAGACAGAAATGAGCCTCGTAAACGGTGATAGTAGCAGAAATATTTGCAGCGTCTACGACTTACTATTTCAGAGGATGTCGGTGCAGAGAAACGGAATAGTGTTTATCATCGATTGAGAGGACTACCGCGTTGAGGAGTCCAGACGAGGCCTTGGAATTCAAAAAGCAAGAGGTTATAATCTTTACAAGACATCTCGCCTCTTTCTTTCACAACCTCAGAAAACAATATCTCCTCTTTTAATCTACGAATTTGAGCATTATCGCGGGAATAATGAGAAAAATCAAGACACGCCGCTCTTAAAGATCCACGTCCTGAAAACAGCCCTCCTCCACCGAAAATCGCCCATAAATAGCTCAATTAAAACCCAGCGATTAAGAGCGACCTGGGCGGACGCACGCAAGATGGGGGAAAAGAGGAAAACAGGGATCGATTCCGAACTAAAACTCACGTTAGAGTCACGGTCACGGCTGCAGTAATGGCAAAATGGGTACAAGAAGCAATTTGCAATTCGATTCCATTATTTTTGGATCAAAAGTTATTCGTGGGAAACGGACGATTCAAAAGCCGGATTCATTTCCCGAAGAGAGAAGATGGCCTGTGGCATGCCCTTCGAGGCACAACTTACAAATACCAGTTCTTATTATGCGTGTGCGCGGATCTGAAAACAAAAGAAGGACGAGAGCCGTCGGAGCGGCCGAATCGCGGGTCCCGCAGTTCCGCCTTTGGCCGCACTAACGACGCGCCACCGCCGTCGATGGCTATCCGAATTAATGAGCGAACTGCGAACGGTTCGTTAAAAAATCGAATTCGGACGATCGGGTTCCAAAGGGAGTTTCTCGAGAATAATGCCACACCGGAATCCACGAGTGTCTTATCGGAGCGTTTGCCCGTTTTTGAGGAGATTCAAAACTGAATTATTTTCACGCATTTTCATGTTCAACTGGAAAGATTTCTTTCATTAGGCAATTCATCTAAGAAAGAAATACCAGTAAATTTATTCTTTTGCTAATCATCAAACGAATAAAAACAGAGAACTGCACACAACAATAACGTCTTGTTTGAATTTGTTGCGCTTTGCGCGATCTTTAATTAATATATCAGAAAAGTCGTGGGAATACATATATATCTATAAGCTGAATTAGCGACAGGTACATCTGAAACACAATCATACACCAGTGAAAACGCGTTACAAATGTAGGCATAGGAATCACCACGGTAAGCAGTGCAGGAAGAGAATGAGCAAAACTAACATAATCTATATATATTGAACCAATGGATAAAAAGGGAGAGGAGAGGTGAATGACGGAAAATAGATCCGGGTCATCAGTAACTACGTTCTGGACGAGAGCAGAGAACGTTTAAATAAAGTTACACTCCCCACCGTTGGCTACAACTGTCAAACGTATGAGCGGTGCCCTGCGTACAGCATAAACTGCGCGTAGATTCGATTTAAAAATATAACCGGGATATGAAGCACAAGACAGTTTGCGCATGCAACATGAGCGTTAAGGCGTACGTATGGCGAGGAAATCTCAACGCAATATTTCACTTGTCAATGGTTTTTCGAACTGTCAATCCACCCCTCGAGTCTTGCACTGGGTGACACGGTCACAGAATCGCTAACTACGGAGACCTATGCATCTGAACTTGGTAATTAAATGTGCAAAAACCCAAATTAGACGAGGGCTACCGCTTTCACGAAGGAAAAGGCAATATACAAAAAATAGTAATAATGATATGACTGTGCGCGATATCGAATAATCTCAAAATATGCCACCGTGTTCTGGCAACATTCTCAGACAAGAAACTTGACGTTGACGAAAAAGTGATCAAAGCACGAGGTATGAAAGGCCTGATTTGGCTCCAAAATAGAACGAATTAATTGCAATTAAATTTTTTGCACCGGCATAATAAAGTTGTGCGGAATTTAACGCGAAGATACCACAGTCGGGAGTTGGAAAAATTGAAAGAAGAGGGTCTTTCCAATTATATATATATATTTATAGTACTGTATATTGGCACTCTAGAGAATAATTTCCTGTTTCGGAGGATAAATTAATCGTTGTGAATGCTTAACTATTAAGAGAGATTCTGAATGTCTCGCGCTTTGGTGGGTAATATTTTTTTCACATGGAAATTGGTTCCTCATTTCTATATTTTCTATGCTAAGAGAAATTTACTAGCATTTCTTTATAGACGCATGTTGTGCATTCATAGTATTCAAAGTATTTATTTCAAATCAAGGGATACCTATGGAAATTAGAGCTAAAAGAATCCGAAATCTGTACAATCCATATTGAGAAGTTATTAGAATACTGAATTGTGAGGAAATGTCGATAATTCTTAACGAAATCGTCTCAAATAAAGCGAGAGTTATATAAAAATCACGGCTGATATTAACTTTACTATTTTTATGGGAAGGAATCTCTCAGTCAAAAGATTACATATTCTCATTGAATACCCCTGAAAGTTTTTATAGATTGCTGTTTTTTTCCAAACCTTATCAAGAACTATAGCTTCCTTCCATCGAATTATTCATAGGTTCTGAGGTGCATAAGTTATATGATAACGATAGACCACATTCAGTTGCAACAACATGCAATACGTATACTTCACCACAACTTCTTTTATATCATATACCAACCTAGCATTTTTCAGTCTTTGCATATCGAGTATTCACTAATTTAACGCAAAAATCGTGATGACAATAGTGAAATAGTTTCACTGTTCACTTCGTGCAGTAAGGCAACGTTATTTTCTTAATGTTTGCTCTCTGAAATAATTAGCGCGGATAGCATGATCTGGGGCAAATGCAAAAATAAATGAAGGCATATAATCCGAAATCACCAATGATTTGGTTGATGACAAGAATGGGATTGGAAGTAAATTTTAAAACTTATATCGTAAACAACGTTTCCCTGAACGTACCTTTGACGAATTACTTCACGAATTCCGTAATTTTAATAGTATGTTATACTTATTTTGTAGTGTTGCTGAATATTTGTAATAAATAAAGGGAGAAACACATAAAAGAGTGCAGTAGTGGCACAATCAATTAGAAAAGAGGTATTTGAATTTCAAGCTCGTTTAATCGCATCACTCAAGAACTAAAATCTTCCGAAAATTCGAATATCAATTTCTATAATTTTCAAGGAATGATTACAGACTTTCTGCAAAACATGGTGCGAGATATTCTAAACTTTTTACGAGAGATTATGAGTATTATGAGGCCCAAAATTCGGAAGAATTTCAACCCAAATAATGTAAAGACTTAACTATGTGCCTGCCATTGAATTCTTAAGGGTAGAAACCATAGGTCGATTTCAATCACCGCGAAAGTAAAAATTAGTGAAATTTGTAACAACAATGAAGCGGTTTATGCTAGCAACCGCAGCGCCGAAGGAAATGGAACTCTAGGAAGATATATCGAACGATACAGTTTGTCACGATCACACGCTCGGTTCTTTTCCAGGATGGCGGTTCATCGAAGATAATGCACCATGATAGCTCCGAAACACTGTCCGTTCGACTCAGCGTCACCAGGAAGGGACGCTCTGACAATTGACCCAAAACGAGTTAGGCCCGCGCACCAAGACACTTTTCCTCCCCTAAGTGAATTCGCTCCCGCGGGAAAAATGGAATTCCCCGAATCCGTCGGGGATAGGAAAAAATCAGCTCTCGGAATAACCGTCCACGCACAGCCGCCACATGTTTATTTCCCTTCCGCTGTTTCCATCCGAGGAGCGCCCTATCGAAATTCGCGAATTATTTTCGCGCGGTCCAAAAAGAAAGACGAGTTGCCGAAGGATGGCCAAATGTATGCGATAGGGAAAACAAGGGGCCAAAGTGGGTCAATTGCTGGCGAATACTTATTTGCTCAACGCACCATCGGAAATTCAGGCGTTCGAAATATAAGAGAAACATTTGAGTGGAATTCGTGTTGAGAGAACGTCCGTCGCAGACATTCTTTACGGCTGAAGTAAAAGAAGAGCGTTTGAATTGAATTACTTATTTCACATCTCATGAACACTCTTAAGCAAGTATAGTAAAGAGGAGTATTTTTCAACAAACGAGATCTTTAGCGTGCTTACCACGAGGCGGAACAGCGAGGAACGAGGTACTTTTGTATTGACGACTACATACAAACATTCCTATTATTGCAAAAGATCTATCTGGCATTACGGTCTGACATAAACATATATTTCCTAAAATATGCAAATGGAATTAAATATAAGGGATCTTATTACGGACTCATAAACGCCGCAATGGCTTTCCACAAGTGTCCAGATATAACTAAGCTACTCAACAACGATTCAAGCATAAATTGCAAATTTTTATTCCCCAAGAGTACTTCAATTCGAAAATTTTCTCGATATTTTGTTCACTAAACCCGCTATATCTCATAAACCTACTTCATAGATAAGACAATAGTTTTCTGAAAAACATCTCTTTTGCTAGGTATTCTATAAAAATGCCGCCCTAAATATTAACAGCAGTTGTTAATACTAATTCCAATGGGAATAGGGCTGATATTTCTACCAGGGTAATTTCTAAACTAATGCTACCACGACAGATATTTCTTCATCCGAAATTCATTAACTTTTCAACTTTTCTCGCTATGGTTTTTGATATATTATCAATCATCAATATCAGAATCGATCAAGGTAACAAAACCTTCTCATGCTTTTGTGGAACAGAATATCCAAATATACTTCCTCACTATAGACAATGTCTTAAATAACACACGGAATTACAATAACCTCCTTCCTAATGTAAACACAATGCAATACGAGACCACTACATAGAGAGGACAGCGGGGCATATCTCATCCCAATTATCTTTAACCTCCACGTCATTCGGCAGTCATATCGACAGACTGACATCGGAAACGGAGCAGTAAAAATTTTCACCGCACTAATACCGAACGGGAGGGAATGATTCGTTATCTTCATTCGCCTCAGTCCCGCTCATTCCCATTCTTAATAACTTCCTCTGTTTTTAACATCCCATAAATTCGACGCGGCAAATCCCCGCTGTCCCGCGTCACCACCTTTATCTGAGGAAAACTTTTGCATTTATTTGAGTGCACACCTACATTCGTAGTTATCAGTTTTGTGGGTCTGCGGGGGAGGAAACGCGGGGCAATTCTTCCCTCCCCGGACTACCCTACTCCCGTATCGTAAAAATCCATTGGAAAATGGCCCGAACCAACAGCGGGATCTTTGGTTCAGATCTCACGCAATTTGGGGAATAGGGGAGGGTTGAAAGATACACCCGAATATCGATCCAGGAGGCATTCACGCTACTCGGAATAAAGGAAATCCACGTCAGTCGCTTTTCCATTTGTGTTCTCGGGGTCTTCCTCCCTTCAAATGGACGAAATATCTCGAATACTAACGCTAAATTGGTAATTATTTGAGTGTAAGAGGTGAGGCGTTGAAGTGTTTCTGAGATACTGGTGGCGCTCAAGTCGCCCAACGGGCTTGAGGGAGATGTCGGCAGTTGCGGGCGCGTTCGCGGGGAAATAAGACCGCCGTTGCCCCCACTTTTCCGACGGCAAGTTCCGTTCGGAAACTCGGGGGGCGCAAGACCCCCTTTGGGTTCTAAACGGCGATAATTGTGACAGCACCGCTTTTAAGACCTTCCAGCGACTACGAAAATGAAATTTGGACAACAATCGAGATAAAACTTCAGAAGTAAGAACGAGCTAATTTCCAAAAATCACCTTCGTCAGACCGACAATGACTTTGGAAAGAGTTGACAATGAATTTCAATGGGCGGATTACTATTCTAAATCCACTGTTATTTCACTATGAACTTTGATTCACAAGTAGAACTCGACCGTACAACACCAATTTTGTACATGAGATTGTGGGCAAACTTCCCGCAAGCAATGGTTTACAAGAGATACCCTTTTACGGAAAACGATGACATAACCACGATTTTGATTCAACAACTTAAATTTCACCACGCATCACCAAACTGAACTATGCGTTTCTTTTCTAACAGAAGGATTTCTTTACGAGATACCCACACTGCGAGTGAGTTTAAAAAAAAAAACCTTATGTGTTCCTGATCGTTAAGGATTAGAAAGAAACTAACTCGATAGGAAATTTTAGGAAATGAAAATGTTCACGTTTCCGAGTAAAAGATATTTTGAGCGAAAAGAAAACTATAAGCTTGCCCATTCCGCCCAAGAACAGACTAAAAGGTAAATTTGCCTCTTGGAGGCGTAACTTATTACGGGAAGATTGAACCTTAACACCAGGTCTACCTTAAATGGGTTGCCGGAAAAATAGCTATTATTATGGGCTGGATTGCTCCCGTTAACGATGAAGTAAATTAAGACTATGAATTCTTGTTTCCACTTTAATACATAAATACGCGACTGCTAGTTTTGACTAATCTTCATGTTTTGTGTGTTCATAATAATTTTATTGCTCAAATAAATTTTATAGAAATAGAAACACATTCTTCCCATTTACGTCTTCATGAGGGAAAATTTAAGTAGTGATGGCTAAAATAACTGATTGAAGATTACTCTCTTAAGAATAGATTCGATTTATCGTTTTGCTAGGTTTCTCCTTTATATATATCTTAGCTAATGTGATGCGTAATATATACTTGACGTTGTAATGGTAAACATAAGCATGGCTTTCATGCTACCTATTACACGGAAATATTTACTTGGGAAGGATAGATTCCTAATGAAAAGCTTTGGGAACAAAGTGCTGATAACTTGCCTCGAATAATGCAAAAGGAAGTGAATAGATACTTATGCCCTTTGGTAGTTATTAGCACAACACTTGAAACGTAACCTCCGTCTCATCAATATTCCATAAATTTAACCATTTCTGTATCTTAGAGTAACACACTAAACTTCACTGCTAATGAAATCGAAACCCCTGAAACATTATACGGGCTTCCTTCACATTCCATATCCACCAAATCTCATTCATCATCTATCTACAACTGAACGCGATTAGCACTTTTATGCTGCGTGTCCTCCACTCTCAAATCATTTCACTGATACACAAAATGGCATCTTAACACAACGGCTCCTTTCCCCGCTAATTACCATGGTCCCAATGAGGGCTAACCTCGGGCCCCAATCGGCACTGCCCCCATGCAGGGGTAGCGCCCCTTTGCGAGCACAATTTTAATTAAGCACAATCCGCAGCCTTCCTCACACATTTTCAACACCATTTCGCAGATCACGATTTCTTTTCGTGACACTCACCCGTATATGGCGTCTTTATCCCGCTTGTGCACGTCCGGCACGGCGCCCATCACGTGGTTGGAGACGGCGGCAGCCGCGGCCGCTGCTGCCGCCGCACCCACGTGGTTGCCCTGGTGATAGGGCTGGTGCATTGCGGGGGGCGGCCCTCCCCCTCCTCCCCCGCCTCCACCGGCGTGGTGGTGATGGTGATGGTTCATGTGAGCGGCGGGAGAGTGGTGCGACACGGGAAGGGTCTGCAGGGGGCCGCGGGGGTCGTACATTCCGCCCCCGCTTCCTCCGCCGCCTCCACCGCCCACCGATGGAGGTCCCTCCATGTAGGGATGAATGCCGTCATCGTACTGAAGAGTGGAAAAGAGCAATTAGAACAAATAGAAGCCATTTATTGCATTAGTTAACCTTCATATACTGTGGTAACAATAACTAAGAGTAAAATATGAAGGCTGTAACTGTAAATCTTTCACTTCTTCGTTTACCACAAACTGACCAATACTTGTAAAATATGTAGGACCACAAACATTCCAAAAATATAAAAACTTCTTTCAATTTACTTTTATAGAAGATAAACTGAAAGCTTGTAAGTGAAGCAAAAATTTGCAACTGAAAAAATATGTGGAAAATTGACATATTGGCGTTCTCGTATTTGTATTTAATCAGTAAAATTTGACGACATTTCATTTGCAATAAAGAACTTTTACCACAATACATTTGAGTAGAATTAAACCACAAATGGTGAATTCGGGAAAATCAATGTTTGGATAGTTCTTACACAAATTAAAATTTAGAGAGATATTATTTGAGTTTCATTAATGCTGATCTATACGCAATATTTTAAACAAATAGCAAATTTATATACATACGAAAAGTGATACTTGCGACAAGAATATAAAATTAGCAAAGTGTTTCAATAGTTTAGGAGAAGAAGACAGTATACTTCCATTGAAAGATAGGGAAAACATGTTCATTACGTACATGTTTAGTCCTATTAAAAGAAATGGAAAACAGGACTACTTTTAATATGAAATTAAAAAAAATACTTTTCAAATTAGCCTGAAGAAATCCCGTAGGGCAGTTGTGATATTGAAAAAGTATAAAGGAGTGGTGGAGTTGTATTTGTAATGGAAGTGATATTTTACGTTTTCTTAAGATTAAACTGTTTCTAAAATTAAGGCTTAAATTATATTCTATGAATGAGTTTTCAAATCAGACTTGGATTGGTGTGTTTGAGTACGGATGTATAGTCCATCATTGCGTATATTATAATCCTTGCATCAATAATTCTCTCCAGAGATATCAGAAGACAGAAATAAGCTAAATTCCTCTTATATTAAGTAACAGTAGACGACTTTCGTGTGATAAGGCAAAATAAATACCAAAAACGGATTTCACAAATCCTTACGTTAAAGCCAGATTCAAATTCGAATATAATTGCTACCTACAATTAATATACTTCCTTACAATCATAAACCAATGTCTTTCCTTTCGATATTCAGCACGAGATGTATAATGAAAACTTGACACGGCAAATGCCCTCTGAGTGCCAAACGACGCTCATTTGGGGAAATACGACTGCGAAGACGTATTCTTCTGAACGCGTTTTGAGCTACGTTAATGTTTCAGGGAGTTGATGCGTTTGTGTCCAGAATTCAACGGTGAGAAGCAAAATTATGGTACTCGTTTGGTGAACTTCAATACAACAGGAGACCGAAACATAGTAACAAAGATGAATACTAAAAACTATGTCCGTGTGAGATTGAACTATGAAGAATATCACTTTCCTGGACAGGTCATATAATCTAAGTTTGAAAGAGAAATACATTATTCCGAATCACACGTCGTGAAATAAAGAGAGATGTAAACGGCTGTACCAGATCGAGGAAACGTAATTAGCATGACTTCTTTCTAGTTCTTCTAATCTCAAGATATCCGAAATGGAATGAATCTCCTTTATGCTATTTGTAAGCCTCCTCACTGAATGCCATCGCGACCATTCAGATAGTAAATGGTCCATTAAATTCTGCTACGACTCCCATTTGAGTTTAACTCGCAGTTTGACTTGAATGAAATCCTTTCAAAAATCCGTTTTCGATATTTTTGTGGTCACAGTTTTGAGTCAAAGGAATTCAAATTGAAAATCGTTAGAAAAACTTAGGGAAACGGAAGGGTATTTGCGGGATTAGGGAACCCTTGGTGAAGTACGGGTGCGGTGAAGGTGTAGTAGAAATCTTCGGAAATATTTTCAGCGATGATAATACATGCCGAGGAAGAAATTTACCTCGATATATGCCATGCCTATGATCATTAGTAAGAAGTTCATCCTTTCGTATCTTTGGTTACACCCACATACTAGATTTCGGAGTTTTTAATTTTCCGTAATCGGTATACTTAATAATCACTAACTGCCGTGGAAGAAAAGCGATAACCAAGAACCCTTACGGTAATTTAATCGCGTCAAATGTAACAAAAGGTGTAAAAAATATCGAAAACTTAATTCGAGTCAAACTGCTGTACTCCGACAATCTATGAAATACATTTTGACTTGGTAAGAAATCTCTCCTCCAACATTCAATTTCGGAAATGAGAATTTGGCAAAATACTGATCCTATTAATACTACTTGAAAGCGAGATAACGGATATTTCTCTAAAGTTTAGTCGTGTTTAAAATGTTAAGTAACTTTGGGCACATGCTCGACTATTGGTTCACAAAACTGATATAATTATTTGGTTTAGAATCAATACATACAATGTCAGAGCAGCGTCAAAATGCATGATTAAATAAGACGAGTGGTAGAGATAGCCGAAGTCTTTAATGAGCGAAATCGGTATGTTTTGCAAGACTGCATGTGTATTATGAATGGATATTCCAGAAGAGTCTAGGGACAGCTGAGAATGTGTTCGATAGAGATAGTGCGATTATCCCGACATCGGATGGTTTTCTGTTGGTGTTTATGTATGTATAGAATGCAGAGTTGACGATATTCCGTCCTCTACTTTAACTCTGCAGTAAAAAGAACAAGTGAATGAGAGTAGTGGGTTAATGATTGGCAGATCTTTCCCCAAAAGGAAAAAGCAGGCAATTGGAATCACACGCGACAAATTGCCCCCGACGGAGCTTTAGATTGGCCCAATAGAGAGGGCGACACCAAAGATCGCCGGAATGGCACGATGCGTGCACGGCGTGAATCCGAGAAACGCAGGGACTCGCCGTCCTTTATTTGCCCCAATGTCCCGCGGTGCTTAATGAATGAGTGCGTTTGATGGGGGCACACCGAAAGGGGCGGCGGCATCCGACAGCGCGCAGACGGTTCCCGCGGGCAAAGCGGTCACGTCTGCCGGTAGGGTGTCAATCACGGGTGTCCCTACGTGATTCGTCCTACGTGAGCGACACTTACCCGTGGCTGAGCCATGAACGCCCTGCCGGCAACTTCTATTTCTCCGTGCAGGGCCACCGTACTATCCTCCCTCAACTTCTAAGCACTAGCGTGCCGCGCCGACGTCTCCGACCAATGGATCAGAATGAAAAGCGCAGCAGAAAACCGCTCCCCTTTGAATGGGGAGGGTCGCGGACGAGGCGGCGGGTGCAGCCGAATAAACGCGCGGTTAAAACAGCTCCTTCGGCGCCCACTACCGCATCCAAGAGCGGCCGCTAGAAAGACGCGGGTGCCGCATGCGAAGACTTCACGGATTCACGGCCCTTTTCGAGGGACGCTGAGGAGACCGCGCAAACACTGAACCGTCTTTCAGCGGAGTTGCATGTCTTACACGGATTCACACACTTCCAACACAACAACACTGGAGCACTCTCGGGGGGGTCTTCTACTCAGGGGTCCCGCCTTCGATCGAGCTGTCCACCTCGGGTTGACGACGCCGTCGCGACGCTGCCTGTCGGCGTCCACACGTCGCAAAAGCACCACGCACGCGGGTCGCCACTGAAAACGGCGTGCTGGGAGGTGTGGTGCGGGGGCGTGCTTGTGCCGAGGGGTGCGGCCGGGTGCGGACGGGGGGCGGGGGTCCGCGCGCGCGCAATGAACCAAACACACACACAGACACACGCACTCTTGCCGACGACGGCCGGAACAAGAGACAGTCGAAATGGTGACTCGGCTCGCTTTGGACGGAAACTATCGGGAGTCACGTCTCCCGACGGAGGCCCAAACAAAACACGTACGACGAACGAAAACACACTGTCGCGAAACCGTTGCGGCGGACTTCTCTCCCTCGCTGACGAGAGCGATGCTTGTCGAGGTTCGAACCGGCGGACCGTTGATCCCGAGGACGACTGGGTCTGCTATTTCCGAAATTGAGAGCGTATTTGAGTAGAACGACGCTCCGTCAGAACCTCGCGCTAGGAGAGACGAACCGCTTCTGGCAACTGTCAATCACTGGGGTGGGGGAGGGGAGGGTGCGGGGGGCGGGGC
>KZ308590.1:189849-334967 GCA_000376725.2 Ladona fulva
GGGGGGCGGGGCCCAGAGGGGGCGGGACGGTCAGGTACGTGCATGGGGAAGGGAAGGAAAACTTATGGGGAGGGGGGTGGGGGACACAAAGGCGAGACTGGCTGCTGTATGGCTGGAAGGCGTTCCGGAAAGAGAAGAAAAGGGGATGAGGAATGAGGGGATGAGGAGTGCGCAGGAGGACGGCGAGGCGAATGCGCAGAGAGGGGGCGGAGGTCTGTTTCCCTCCATCGTTCTCCGCGCGATCACTGCGCGCCCATCCGGCCGCCAAGGGAGTCTCTTACGCCCGGCTCTGCGATGCTCACTTCTGCCCTAAACACACTCGAGCGCTAAAACATTAATTGGGGGTTGGAGAAGGATTCGAGGCCAAAAAAGTATTAAAGTAGAGTCGATTTAATTATGATTCGGTGGAAAAGGTTGAAGATCTATCTCTCAGCCGAGAACACGGGTCGACTCCCGCGAGAAGCAACTACGACATTTGATTTGCTTAAGATTGTTGGACAAATGAAAAATGTTTTAAAGTACCGAAGAGTGTGAAAACGTATGGTTATATTCTAAGTTTGTAAATAAAAGAAGCCTTTGTTGCTTATTAACACTCATTTAAGGGTTAGATGTAAGAAGAGACTTGTTAGTCTCAATCTCGCCCTGAATAAAGTCCTTTATTATTATTATTATTATTTATTTCTTCGACATTCGGATTCTTTCTATAGCTTATCCTCACATTTACAAAGCACACAATTTCCTCAATATTTCCGTTTTCCTCAATTTTAAGGGAATAATTAACTTTTTTGAGTATTTTTAGGACATAACGGATTGTCGACGAAAGAGATACAATAATTTGTATTCTAATTAATACGCCTGCAAATACTACTTCATTAGAGTTCCGCTAATCCGATCACCTACAGTGAGAATGCTCGTTTATTCCGAACAGAGTTTTCGGAAAATGTTAAACATTAAAAATGTATTTTTTGGATAAATTCTTATGATGAACGGAACAAAAAGTCAAAATACAAAAACCAAAAACATTTTAACTTTAATTAAGAATATTATGGTACGGATAATGGTATGGTGGGATAATAGGTATACTCTCTACTGTATTATATAAAAAACGATAGACTACTGTACAAAACTAAAAATCACCGTTATACAAAACTATAGTACTACTACGTTATACAAAACTATAGTAACTACGAAGTATAGAATATTTTGTCAATGCACGATAAAGTGTTTTGAATGGATTTTTATTGCAATAATGCAATTGTTCGGACTACCCGGTAATTTCTTATCCGAACAGTCCTATTCTAATTATTTGGGATTAGCGAGATTCGAGTGTACATCCTTAGAGGATAAAAAGGATATGTCCTGTAGACTCGATTCTCCAGTGCACTTCTATTTTTGTCTTCCCAAATTTTCCGAATGCCTCCGCTCTGGCATCGAAGTACTCTTCAGTGGGGAAATTTCGCCAATACTGCTGAGTGTTAGAGCTATTGCATAAAAATTATCGATGTAATGTCATTCCGTTCAACAAATTTGTATACCCATGTTTATTAATTTCTAGGCCAAGTTACCCGAGTGAATGAGTAGGACGTACTAAAAATTTACGGATTACAATTAAAAATCTTCACATAATACTTAATCCATCTTTAGAGTAGCTTTTAGAATCTATCGCATGTAAAGCGAATTCAGTCATTAAAAGTAGTACCATAAAACATAATTCCTTTCAGATTTTTAAAAGCAACGCTAAATTTCGTGATTATTAATCTCTCATTGCTAATTTTTAAACTCTTTATTAATATCAAGCGGTAGTATAAAATGATTCTCAAGCGAAGAAGAGAATAATCTATCACTCGGAGAATCCGCTACCGCCAATTTTATTTATTGTGCCTTTTTCTTAATTTTCGAGACAGGCTCCAGTAGTTAAAGAAAGAGCAACGCTATCGAAGGATAATTTCATTTGACGAAAAGCACATTTCATTTCATGGTCCTCTATGCTCTGGAATTACTACGTTGTAATGCATTATATATGAAACTAGAGGAATTCAACTTTAATGGAAACACTGCTACGAACGCTTTCACTCACTATTGGACAATCAGCGTTTCGCTATACTTGTTCCACTTCGTAGTCGACTTTGAAAATTTTAGGAGAAATTTTTAAGTTTTCGTTTCGGATCATTTTGGAATATAATATCCGTCTGTTGGACCCAATTAATATTTATGAAAAGGTAGCCATGAGCTTTGTAAATGTATACTTTAGAGATGATATTTGTGTTTTAATACCAGCATAAGGAGACAGCGTACCATTTTATCGTATCTTAGCAACACACTGCTGTTTCACATCTTTTCGTCATAAGAAGCCTTTGTGTTCATAAACATACCTCTGAGAGAATTTAAAGGCACAAGTTTATGGTCGGGTCAGGTCAAGGTACTATTAACGAACTTGTATATTAACAGCGTGAGACGAAATAAGAAATTTGAGTGTGAATATTTTTAATTTCGAATGGTTCATCCATATGCAGTAATTTTAGTAAAAGTGATTGAAAGAAGAATCGAAGATTTCACTCTCGGAATTTATGTAAAAGATAAAGCGGATATTCGCATCCGAACACTGTAATATCATAACTGATAACGTATTAAGCTTAGAGGTCGCATATTTGGAAGAAATTGAAATTCCATCAGGAATCTAATTAGGGATCTGATCATATTCAAATCATATCCACAATGATATGGGTATAATTATAATTATATTATATACAAACGCATGGCAGGTTACCGAAATGCAAGGATATTTCGTGAAAGTGATGTTACAACTAAAAAATCGGGTCAGTGTTATTACTAAATGAAATTTCAATGAACCTGATCCCAAAAGAAAGTCAGTCAGACGTTAGTTTAACAGGGAATACAGAAAGTCGGTATCTTTGTCGTCGATAATCATGCTATGCTGCATAGTGAGACAATTCATAAATAAATATGTTGTATTATTTTAGCTAATTTCAATCAGAAATCGAAAGTGTTAAGATATCTTAATTAAGTCAAAAATAGTATGAATATCTCTAATTATGCCAGAAGTGAAATACTGTAAGAGAATTATTTTCTTATTTTAAATGTATTTACTGTGATCGACGTTTTAGAGATTTGATTTTTTAGAATGGTTTTGGGTGCAAGGAGCTATGACAACCAGAAATGAAGAGGGAAGAAGAATTATGAAGGAAGGAATGTAAAAACGACACTTAGAAAAAGATAGCTAAATATTTTTAAAGACGGATCAGGAAATTAATTTAACTCGTGTCGTGAAATTAGATAATAACATTTAATTAAGCCCAAACATTCTATCACCAAGAAAAGAGTAGCGGATTAAGTATAGTACTTTACCTAAGCTTCAAATTTTCCATTCCTATCAAGAATACAAAGAAAAAGGTTGAACCTAAATAATAGTAGCGCACACTATCTGTTTTAATGGATACGGATGCTGGTATTCAACTATTCAAGATTTAAATTTTGAATATTGGTAATTCAAATTTACCACTACCATTTAAAATTTATTTTCATGATAAGCATTCCAAAATATATTTATTTGAAGGTTTAAGAATTGGAATATAGTGTTAAAATTATTAGTAATTAGTGGAAACTATTGGTAATAGTAATAATTTTAAGAGATTCGTTTCTGATATATACGGTAGATTTCCCCTTCATGAATCTTCTTAATTTCGTTCCAAACGTGTGCTCCCGATCCGAAACAGAATCGATTCCATAAGTCTCGTAAATTAATTGTGGGTGAGACTAAAACGTCTCAAATTCGGCAGTGATAAAGTCGCTTGTCTGTCAAAGCGGCGCTTTTGGTGGTTCGCCTTCTGCCTCAGCTGTTCAAGAAGCTACACTTCCTTCCAGATGTCACACGTCGAGAGCTCCGAACGTCATAAAAAAACATTTTCGGACGACAAATCTCCGAAGACGATGCCGTGGCACATTCTCCGCCACCTTTGATAAGGGAAAGTGAGTGCCTCAAGGTTCCGCAATAGGACCTGACACTTTTCGAAAAAAGGCGAATATAAGGCGCCCACGCGCCCCCTGAAAAGGCGATATACCCCTTTCCTTCCCTCCAATTACACAGTGCACTCGCGTGCGGTGTCGCCTTTCTTTCGGGGGCGCGCCGCAGTGCATTGTGGGTCTCTCCCTTCCTCTCGGGAGGGCGTCACTCGAAACTGAGGAGGGGCGGGGTTGATGTTCTCTCCCTTCAAGGAGAGAAGAACTGTCTGAAAACGATACTATTTCAATCAGTTACGGGGTGCGGTGGATTTGTTTGCGGATAGAGTGGAATTTCTGTGGATCAAGCCTCCAGCCTCTTCCATGGACCACTGTTCGACGAAACATATAAATAAATTGCATTTCATTGATCGTTTTGGAGGTACATCGTCGTAACCTGAAATATCAATATTTTGGATAGGAAAGTAGCCGAGGAAGAAGTGAAGTTAATGATAAAATAGTTGAAAATGGAATTTTCATTCATTATAGTATAATTTTCGGCATATTTACTTAGTTAAAGGAAGACGTTTAATCCTTTTCTGTGTAAGCATTTAGAAAAAAATGCTACAAGCATCGTTTGGAGCTCGCTTTTCATCCAAAAGTTTGAGTTTTTCTCCTTTATACCATTTTATTTTAAATCGAAATTCCCCTTCAACAAAGGCCATTGATATAAGACTCGTCGTATTAGAATTACATTAGAAGTGCGTATTTGCAGTTTTAAATAGCTTTGAATAAAAAAACAAATATCCCAAGTAAGGTATAAATGTAAAGGGTACAACACGAAGTTCATACGAAACGTTTGATAGTTTGTAAGCGAAGGCAAAAATACCTATTGTAGTGTGTGGGTAGAGTTCACTCGTAAATAACATACTGAATAGTAAGGCACCTAAAACAGCCATGAGCAGCAACTAAATACATGGATATTGTGCGTTTTGTGTTTTTCTTAGCGCTAGACATCGATAAACTTGGCTGTTAATCACATGAAATTTCTTCATTAAATCCATGAATCAGTCCAAAATTGATATTAAGTAAAAATCAAAGTATTCCGTCGCATACTAGTAGTATCAAAATGCTATTTTGTGGATAAATATACTTTCATCTTTCAATTGTAAATGTCCACGAAAAGATACACGGATGCCCAAGTAAATCTAAGACAAGATTCCAAAAGAAGGAATTTAGAAGAATCGTTTTTTTTGTGGATTTTCATTCAACATTCTCTGAATTTCCCAGGATAGAAGAAAATATATCTTCCATTAAAATCCATCTCGGTCTTGCTTGTGGCTGTGATTGAAGAAGGATGTAGATTAATGACATCCAGTTAGGACTATTCTTACTGAACGTTTCGAAAGTTTTAATTCACTGTGCTTCCCTTGTGTAGAGAAGTTTCACTTTCGACTTTTTATCTCTGTGTGGAAAGTAGGATCAAACTACCTCACTCCTCATGTCATGCAGTAAGCCCTTGAAAACTTTCGTTAGGTTGAGGATGACCGACTAAGGCTGGTTGGAATGCCAACCTGCCTAATGACTTTACTAACTGACATTTCAAGACTAAATAATGATAAAAAATGGGCTAAGAATTAATTTAATTCTAATTTAATTAATAATTTGATTAAAAAAATTAAAATCGTAAATTCCAAATTTTATTTAAGGCACTCGAAAATGTCAAATAAAAAAATGTCCATCTTTTCCTTCCATATTCCCTGTGATCCATAAGCTATGGGATCCGCCTATGAAAATTTTCCGCCGGTTTTTCCGCGAAAGAGATTTCCAAAGAGATTCTGCCAATAATTCGGAATCGTTCGACTCAACAGCTCGTTTCTGGAGCAGCGGTTAATTTTTTAATGCGTGGCACCTTTCAGGGACGAGCAATACGGATATTCTGGACACGTCCGTCGACCGCAACGAAACAAAACGTTTTTGCTGCCATCAAAGGGGAGCTAAGATAAGAGAATCAAATCACGCACATCGGCGAATAAAGGAAAGGGCGCTTTGATTTGATGGACGGATGAATCCGCGTTATCTGTTTACCGAAATGGCGAGAGGATTAGGAAATTATAGCATTGACGAGTGGATTTCGTTATCCCATTTAAGTACGCTTTCGCTCCAAATTAACAGCGGATGAGCTGCATATCAAGGTGGATTATGGGGAAGTGACCGGGGGGGCGTACGGACATATTATATTCCCCTTAAACCTCGGAGTTAACTATGGAGATAATCGAAATTATTTTTTCGAAAGTTAAAGTATCGATACGGTATCGGTATGTGTAGGTATTTACAAATATAATTCGAACGGATAATTGGGGTAAATTTCTTCGATGGCTAATGGCGCGGTTACGGTTTTATCAAATCTTTTACTACTCATAATTACGCACATTCTGACCTTATTATAGTAATTTGTTACTGGATAGAAATCTCATTCTTGCACTGTTTTTTTCAGAGTGATGGGGTGCCATTAGTTGGAAAGTTATTATATTTTACTCAGGTCATGAGGCATCGGCTTATGACAGTCGCCCTAAGTTTAGGATTTGAAAATATATTACAAAAATCATCCATGTCGATTTTTCAAGTGCACTGAAGTTCCATAGAGAATCGTTAAACCGATAAAATACAACACATGAAAGTAACTATCAAGCCATTTTCTTTCGGGGTACGTTTACTCCTTGGATTTCCCCTATTATCGATTGAGTCAAATCCTTCAGAATCGTATCAAATCCCAGCATGACTCGTAATAAAACAATCAATTGATAAATGAGGATGTAGGGAAATATCTACATTCTTTTTATTCAAATTATTTTTACAATACACTTGAAGTTAGTCTTAAGAAGGCGATGTATATCATATTAGAACATAAAGCTCATTACTCTGCTTACCAAAAGAAAAGGAGCAGTTAGGTTTGCATTTAGCTAAGGCACTTAACCATTCGTTTTTGAACTCAATTAAACTATTATCAGAACTTGAAAAGCTTTTAAGGACACTCATAGATTACCCTAATTGAAATTTAAGGCCATTTTTACATAATAATTCACAAGTAAATATGTGTGCAGGATTTGAGTACTCATACACATCCATCTTCATAGACACTCATATCAAGACACTTACATAGACACTTCTACGTGTATTCTAAGTCGTCACTTTTCACTTTCTATATATATAATTCGCCACTTTTATTATATATGACTCGCCAGAGGAGGCAAGACGTATCATCTCCGAAGTTTTTAAAGAAAATCTTTATGACTTTTCATTTCCCGAATACACCACCGCTTGCATGTTCGATTACAGAATCTCAGCTTAGCATAAAATTCGTTTCCGCGTCCTCAAATGCTGTAAATTCCAATCACGCGTTCGGAACACGCAACGCAACTGATCATCTGAGTTAATCTTCAGCGAACGCTTAAAAACGCGAGGAGAAGATGCGTGAATGAACACGCAACTGCAGTTTCCAAGGTGATTTGATTCGCACTTAAGAGATGAGAGCGATTAAAAGCGGAAGTGCGGCCCGTTGTAAATAAGTTGGGCATCGGAAGTTTGGACGTAGTGAGGCGTCTTGTTCGGAGGGAACGCTATAGAATCCATCAGCATGGATGACCTCGGCAGAAAAAAAGAAAAGGAAAAAAGGTGCGAATGGCTTGCCATCTGGCGAGTGGGTTAGGAAGTAAAAAAGGGGTGGGAAGCGATCCCGGGTCACTCTATTAAGGGGAGAGAGGAAGTCGGTTTAAACAGCGAGAGTGAGGTGACAAGTTGTCATTGCTAATCAATAACGCTCGCTCTGATGGATGTGCGGATCTTGGGAGGAAGGGGAGGAAACGAGATTCCAAAAAAAGAGGCTGCGGAAGGGGTGTTGCTTATAGACTTAAAGAAAAGGTGCTCTTAAACCTCTGGTCGTCGCCTTTGCGGAAATGTACTTTATATCAAACGCGACTTTCAACGCATACAATCCGTAGTATAATGATGATAAGCGAACGCAAATATATTCGTATGAACCGGGACTCGAATCTGGATCTTCCACTTGCTAGTCGGGTGCTCTTTGTGTACAATTATCATCACGTTATCCATCCGAAATGATGTCGCACCTATTACACTATCAAAATGTTTAGTAAAGGCTGATGAAATATTTTCCACACGTGTCGGAAATTGGTGGATTCATGAGACGCAATTACAAATAGAACATCTCCAGGAAAACTGATGAAAGAATACTCACAAACTGAAATTCATGAAATGCTTAAAACGGAGGTGATGATAAGCTAAATGAAGACAAAGCCATGGCACCAAAATGCACATAATTATCCATCATATCTCCAATCATAACTCCAAAAAATACGCTGCGAATCATTTTCTTCAGCTTTTTCAGCCCAAATTGGCTTTCTCGAAACGGAGAAGAACAATATATTTCTTTCGTCCACTTCAAACATAATTCTCTCTAATGTTTTGCAAGGTTATGATGGTGGACGGCAAGAACGTCCATTCGAGGCTAAATCTGAAAATTTTGCTTCCCGTTACAAATTATTTAATAGGTTTTTTTAAAATCCGTGATTGTTCCAATGAGGTTATCCTAAGTAACAAACCTGTGTTCACATGAAATTCAAGGTGAATCCTACTTAGAATATAAGGAAAGATATGAATACTAAACACATGTAATTCGTAAATAATTATCGAGAAATTAAATTACACAGAAATACCAATATATTATAGAAACGTATTTGGGACTGATTAGTAATTCATTTCTTAAACGATTTTGGAGAGAATAATACAAAAAAACAGCATTTGGATAAAACCTAAACAGAATTTCCGTTGGCCTTTTAAAGCTCAGGTAGAATTAATGTCAACGAAAATGTCAAATCAATCCACCAATTAGGTGATTTGCTAATCCATTGATGGTTTTCGGGGCCTTTACTTAATCTTTACTAATCATGATTCACCAACATTCATTCCCAATAATTACAGCAGCCTGCGGTTTCAAACAGTGTCAATTCAATTTATTCCTTCTTTGCTGTAATCTAGTGCTAGACGTGTCCAGTCCTTGATCAACTCTCCGCATTTAATACTCAAATCATTATGAACGAATTACATCCGATGGAAAGCAGCGTTTCCTGGATACGCATCGTAAACGACATCGCGTCGATAGTCGATGTTGCAAAAGAGAGAGGACGTCCGTTTGTGGTTGCTAAGGAACTGTTACCATGGAAATGTAAAACGAAATGATTTCCTCAGTCAACGGAACACAAGGCTGTTTCCCACCACCAATTGAAATTCACCGTATGGTTTATTGATGAGTTTATTGATAGGCATCGGAATAATATGTGGGTTAGCGGTCTTCTAACGGCGAACTGCCGAATCAATCTAAACAAACCAAATGGATCGAATCCATACGTCTCTAAACGGAGGTGCAGAATAAGTTCGAGGGTATTTCTTTATAACATATTGTTATAGTCATACTGTTAGATAAAGAGTGATTGCTCGAGGAACCAATGTATTTAACTCCATCCTATAACATTTTTCGGGCTCTAGTCATAGACCTTCCGTTAGTGAAGATTTTTCTAAATTCACCAGCAAAGTTACGGCCTTAAATGTAGTACAATTTTAAATCTTTTTTAACTAATTTAAATCATATATTTCTCGTTGCAATTTATCTACATATTATAGTTCGACTATGTTACTAGAGAGTTAACGTCCAGATAAATTTCGAGATAAGCAAAAGCAAATTTGGCAGACATTTTCAAATGAATATCACACTGAAGCTAGTTGCGAGGGTAATCATTAAGCCAAAGAAATGAAATATATGTACGATTTACGGTAAAACTGTTGGAAACTCGACAACTACGTATAAAAATACTAAATTTGAACTTGAACGATCTACTGAAAATCAATGATAAAGTAGTAGTTTGTTCGGCTGGGTTTGTTACTGACAAGAACGAATAGCATATATAAGCTTGTTAGATCTTAATTAATAATAATTAATATATAATTAAATGTCATCTTTAATATTATTATGCGATCAATAACTCTACTTTTTCTTTGATTTCGAATTCTTCAAGTATTTTTGAGAGCATTTAAGCTTTAAACGATATATTTACCGCTGTATTACCTAGTCGCCTTTCGCTAGAGATTTATTACCTTCTAATCGGATTTGTCTAACAAAGGGGTTGTGTGTCACACCTAAACTGAATATTTCCATTTAATGTTCACTTCTCGCGTCAAAAGAAATTGGCAACTATAATTTTTGCCCATAATATTCCCATCTCTGCATGTATATTTTGCTTAGCAAGAGTAAATACACATTTTATAAATTAATAATCTTTCTCTCGTACATTCGCTTTCTTCAGAGCGATTCATATTCTCCTCATATACTGTTTAAGTCATTTTGCCATGTTTCATATACGAAGGCTGAAAATACGCCCCGTTTTCTCCTGGACATTTCCGTTCCTTGTCCCTTGCATATCATAAGAAAAATGCACTTTGTTCCGCCAAAGCCTTCACTGATAATTAAATTTCCTTTAATTGATATAAAAAATAAAAAAACCGAGAATTAAACCGTTCGGTCTCATAGGATTTAAACGATTTAGCAAATTAAAATAAAACAAATAATCAACATTTTCGTCTTAAATTTTATGATCGTGAGGATTCTTCAATTTACGAATTCTATGTAGAGGCTGTGGTAAATAGAAACTACAAAAAACGACGGAGTTTCACCTTTGAAATGCTCTATGACTTATAGCTTATCTTCGCGTAGAAACTAGGGGTACATATTTGTCTAAGGTTCTAAGCTAAGGCTTAATCTCCATCGCCAAAATGGGGAAGAACTTATTTAACTAATATCCATATAGAAGTAATGAATAATTTCCCGATAAAAATCATACAAAAATAATCGTCCCCTTTTACTGGTAGGAAACAGTTCATTTTCTAGTTCATCGGATATGATCAGCCCATTACATACATTCAAAATAGTGAAGGACAATAATTAAGATAAGTGTAGTCTTCATGAGAACATTCATAATAAGATTCCAGAACTTCCGCCTTTTTATTTAGAATTTGCGCCTTTTTATAACTATTTACATAACCGTCACTCAAATTTTCCAAAACTCAAAAGTGGTACCTAGGCGTATACGACTAAATCCCTTTTGATGTGGTAAACTATAGAATTTTTTTCCGTTGTTCCGATTAGAAAGTTTAGGAAGTCACTGGTATTCTAGGTGAAAAATACAAGGTTAACTTGACCTTAAAGGTTTTGAAACACGTGTTAAAGTAGTCTTTGAAGACGCTTGACGGAAGTTTTTTGAAAAATCCCTCCCGTCAGTCCCAAAATAACCATAATAAATGAAGCCCCCGACAGGAATCTGAGTTAATCCGGCGCTCACTTAATAGTTTTAAATCGAGCAGTAAGAGCGTGCTCGTACATTTTACTCCCGCCCGCGTGAAATACACGGTTACGAATGATAAAAACACGCGACTAGACAAATTATTAAATACGGCTTTCATAAGATTTAATAAGGGGTTTGTTTTTGCCGTCTTCAAGATTGACGGCTTACAACGCCGCGTAATGGAGATATTTACATGAGGAAAAAGAACATCCTCTCTAAGAGACGCATTAATGTCGTGCGTGTCGACGGAATTTGGGAGAGCGCTTTTTAACAAGGAGCCAACCTTGGCCCGATCTTCCCAACACCTTATTTGTCCACTGCCTAACGGCCTAGTGTATATTTTTCCAGCCCTCGTGTAATTTTCATCCCCTTTTTTGCGGCTCCTCCCTTCGCACCCCGGCGCAATTATGAGTGTGACCCACGTTGGCAATATATCTTCTGCGGACCGCGCTCAGGGAGCGAGAAAGTGTATGGCAGAGTCATCTAGTCGGCAGAGCCCGGAATCTCGCGTGCGTCAATGGAGGCGCGCGCTGGTAATTTACGGCGTCCTTCTCAAAGCACGCACTCTCTGCCAATGAGAAGCCTCGCATCGCTCCAATCGCCGCCACTCTTCCCGTTTCACCGAATTCCGCCGCTCTCGCGTTTAATCGCCTTCCACGCCGTTCCTACGCAAGGATCGTTTCACCGACACTCTTTTGACCGACATCCCAAATGGCCGACTCTATTTTCGCCGATGCCCCGTTCTGCCGACAACCAAGGATCCAGAATTAAAAGGAATTTTTTCTTTGAAGAATTACGCGAAATTTTAAATATTTGACATTTTTCATTTGAAATTAATTTATTGATACAGTCATCAGTAACAGTTATCTCACAGTGAATATTTTGGATCATTTACTGGATTATCCCTATTAACCAACGAATTTTCCACCAACAACAGGTGAATGACATCTCACTTGGCAGATTCTCGTTTCGCTGACGCACTGTTTTGCCGACAATCGTGGAATGATCAATATGGGGTCTTTTTGTAAAGTATACGAAAACTACGCGAATATTTATGTTACAGATTCGTCATTTAGTGAACATAAATCAATATCTTAACTTATATGCCGAAATCTTTTGATGAATATTTTTATTTAAAAGATACGTTTTCTATACATATCTCAAACATTTTGATTCTTCTTGTAATCAAAATTGGTAAATCTTGGTTGGCGACTGTCCCTTTAACCCCATATAGTATCCAGAATTGCCGACAGGTATGTTATATATTTATCTAGTACTCCAGAAGTTAAACGGTTTAAAAAAATGTCAACATTGATATGATAGCGTAATATATCGCAATCATTGACGACAGACAATTTCAACTTTATATAGAGAACCAACTGGAGACAAAAGATGCTTCATCCTATCCTGATTAATGAGGAACTTTTCATTATCTATAACTACTCCTTTCCCGTTCAGAATCGGCAAGCAGTTCTGCTGCTTTGAAAAAACGTTCAAGTTGACTTTCTGAATTCATTTAGTATTAAAAATTAGTTAAAATTTAATTTTCTCTTTAAAATTAGATTTCATTAAAAGAACCTTAAGTAAATGTTTTATGAAATGAAATTCAAGTAAATCGTAAGGGTGGATGACTGTAACCACTTTTTAATTTAACATTGAATTATAATTTACTATTTAATGTATAACTGTTCAATTATAATTAATAATTATTAATCTATTTTTGATGACGTAAATTTGTCACAAAAGGTTTTCACGAGGCAATGTCATTTTATTTCGTGTAAGTAGTTCTTTCAGGTAAAAACTAACGATGCTGTGTGATCTGATAAGTGATAAACGAATGAATTCTGATACAAATCAGAATGAAAAACAAGCCAAGTCGAAGAATGAAAGAAGAAAAGAAAAAGAATATACATTGCATGTTCTTCCTAACTGTGAATATCTCTACTTCGTAAAACAATTACTTCTAATCAAATTTCATTCAGTCAGATAAAAAGAAAAAGAATATACATTGCATGTTCTTCCTAACTGTGAATATCTCTACTTCGTAAAACAATTACTTCTAATCAAATTTTCAAATAAAATAGAAAAACAGGTAAACATATATGTACTTAGTACGAACCTCTCATAAAATTATACACATTTAAACATCTGGAGCCAACGCCGAGGCTTTAGTGTGTAGAAGGTCCCATATCTTCTGCATGATGGCCACCTTTAACAACGAGCAACATTTCAAAACCCGTGCAACTTCTGAATTCAAAAAATACTAAGCGTAGCAGAGGATGGTTTCACGAAAACGGTGCATTTCTGGGAACGTCTTAGTGTCTGACGTTGGACACAGCTGTCGCTCGCTGTGCACGACTCGAATCGATAGTTTGGGCTCATAGTGCTACTCAACTTATAGAACCGCTCAATCAATCCCAGTTCCTCCGATTAAAATTTACTCTCAACTTTGCTCTCCGGAGAAAGAACAATAAATTCATCAGAGATGCGGAAAGCGCATTTACTGCACAGGCGAATCCTCGAGGAGAACTGACAAATCGGGGAAAAGAAGCGAAAGATAAAGTGGAAAAAGAAAGAGCGTAAATTTGATTATGTGCACTCGCAATAAAAAGCAAGAGCCATCCGTCCGCCCCTCATTCCATTCCCCAACTGCGATGCTACTTCCTATTCGCCGCGCGGGTATAAATTACTTCCAATGAATTAATTACTCGTTTCGCAAAAGCCTCGCTCTCTCCCGCTGTTCCCGTTTTTTTCCGCCCGGCGTTTGTCATTTTTCTCTCTTGCTTTGTCGCTTTTATTTATATTTTTATTCCAGCCTGTAGGTGTGAGCGAGCGTGTTTGAATTACGGTTGTTGAGGACCGCTGCCCTCCAAATAGCCAATGTGTATAGTCCGTCAGCAGATTTACGGGCAAGAAACAAATGAATGATGACCACGCGTGAGTTTTTAAGCGGTCGAGAGACGTAAGAAGTTAGGTTATTTTTCGAGAGTTGGAATCGTATAAGTATAGTTATGCAAAGCATATTCTCAACGATATTGTCACTAAGGACCCTTTTTTTGTATCGCTGGATCCTATTTATATCAGAATACGTTAATAAATTTACTCTTGGTTTATTCTGCTAAATGAAATGAGCATAGGCGCTTTAATTATGCATTTATTTGTGAGTTCTGTTCGTAACCGACAAGAATGCGTTAGAAGCATTTAAGGACCATATTAACATCTATCGCTCGTAAAAAGGATCTGTTATCAGATAAAGGTTTCAAACTAGTATCTGCATAATCTACGAATGCCTAAAATATGCATAATTTCTCCAGTTTCTTCTTCTCAATTTAGTTTGCAGTTAAAAAAACAGAACTGAATTGATCATTGGACCCTGAATAGTTGACTATCGAACTTTGGTGGATCCTGCGGGGTGTGGGGAATGCCGGGGGGGTTAATGTTTCCTCCCCCCAACCTTGGGTGACTTTGTAGTAATAGCAATTTGCCTAGTATCTGACGAGCAATTATAATTAAAATCAGATTGTAAAACTTTCCTCGATAACTACATATCTACTACATTTACCATGACAAAATGGCATTTGAAAAAGTTGTTAGTATAATGGAGATTAGTTCACGAGGAAATTATCTTTACTTGCATTTCCGCTCCCCCACCACACAGCGGATCTACTTAGTAGATCCGCTGAAGTAGAAGTAGATCCCCTGCTGTGGAAGAGTCAACATTAAAGCTCTGACTTACGACTAATTATTTCAGCAGGAGATGAAATTACACAATAAAACTGGAACATTGACTAAAATAAGATATCTTTCGTTAGTTTAAGGGAGTCAACATTTTAAAAATATCTATCCTTCTATAACGACTTATTTAATAGATACATCTGGACACGCATTTTTCAATACCTCTCTCAAAACAAATTTGATATTTTTTATATATCGTCTTAACTTATTCCTACTTAAATAAATCTTATGTCGCGCTTGATTACTCATGCGGACTGTTTTATGTATTTCGATTCTCTATGAAGGTAATTAATTTTTTCAGCTCTCTCTATTTCATGGGTGGGGAATCGTATGCACCACCGGCATAATAAACAAAATTGGGATGCAAAATTGTTTGAATTGTATTTGTTTCAAGAAGATGAGGATTGGCTGAATGTCTGAGAAGACGACAGATCCGAGCACTTCCATATTTCCCCATAAATAAATTTCGAAAACGTAAGTATTACTATTCTCAAAAGTGTTACTCGTATACTCTTGTTTATGTACTATTTAAATTGTTATTTACGCTTGCGTTGAAGTGACTAGTGCAGTGCAATGATGGACGTGGGAGAGTACCTAGCCTGAGATAGAATATTCTTTAAAGTGATGAGCAGGGAAAATCATAAATTCCTATATTTATAACCTTAAAGCAGTTCCCATCCCATTTCGAGAAGCATCTTGGTAACACTCATAGATGTATGTCAATTTTTGACCAAACGCTTGACCTTGACTTCTTCACCAAAATCGTGTAAAGATGAGAACTATTAAAGAAATTAAATTATTTGCAGAGAATACTTCTATAGTGGTCGCTAAAGTCGGTTATCGTTGCCAGGATACATAAAGAATAAAAGCTTTAGCAGGGAGGAAATGTATGCTTAGTTTTATTCATGCATAAATATGCATGTATAAAACTAAGCCATATTATATGTTAGTGCCGCCCGACTGATGTTTTGCGATAGTTATTCAAGTTTTCAGCGAAAGAGAATCATCTTCATGTATTTTCTATGAAAAATAATTGTTTGATTCTCAAAAGCATAATGTCAGTCTCATAGAAAATAATTAATGTTATTGCTATTATTTCTTCCATCGCTATCTATCATTTTCTATGATAACAAAAAGGCTCAAATCTATGAACCGACTCCCTACGAATCTCTTTGATAGGCTGCATTTATCGAGGAAAGAGCAAAGCATTTCCAAACAACATGTTCGTTTCCTGGAACAGCCGTCAGAGGGAGAAATGCAGGGAGAGAAAGAAGGCGTCAGTCAAAAGGGAAAGAGAGAATAGGGAGATGTGCTTTCTTCTTCAGAGATTTAAGAGGAACTGGCGGAGAAGGGATGCAATAACAAACAGGGCAGAGGCGGAAAAACAAATTGGATGAAAGCATTTCTTCCTCACGGATATGCAGATGAACAAATAAATTGATGGAGGCTTCAGATTTTTCCGAACCCCCTTTTTCGCCCCAGAATAGGGACCTTCTCCCCTTACAACACCTGCGACCCTCGGAAATATGAAGGGTTGAAATAGAGGGGGTATATATTTAAGGGATTTGATCGGGTTGCTCAGCGAAAAAGAGGTTGGAGAGAAACAAATGAATCGATGGATATTCGCCCGCTATTCATGGTGAATACGAAGAGAAATGGATTTGGTTTGCGTTTTGTTCTTAATTTGAAAACCTTTTCGAGAAGCCAGAATTTGTTCAAAGAATAATAGATAGTTGTTTTACACTTTTCCTCAATCTAAGGGTGAGATTGAAAAGGCACGTCTTAGTTTCATCAAGAGCTTAAATGGACAATCAAGAAGGACACATATATTTTTCTATATAATAAATGAAATGCAAATTAAAAGCTGAATGATGTTTTACACAATCGATGTTTCCGAGATTCGATAACCTGGAAATTTATTAGTTTCCAAATAGGATGATTTGAAAATCCGATATTCTGCTAAATTCGATAGTTTCGAAATCCGATATTTTGCGATTTCAATATTTCCGCGATTCAATACTTGACAATTCCAACTAAGAATAAATAGAATGAGCTTCAAAATAGAAGACGAAGGATTGTGGAGCAACCTCAAGAGATAGAGGAACGAAAATGCATAGGAATTAAAGTGGTCCATAAACGGATGCTGGAAATTCCCTCCTCCACAGCTGGATCTCTCCGAGAGCCCATTTCACATACGTCTTCGACTTCCTTCAGATATGGAATCCTTTAAGGAGAGGCGTGGATTAATGCCAAAACCTATCCTCTGGGTTTGTGAGTGAAGGTGGAGAACGGCTTAATGCGCTTTCATTCGCTAAAATTCACTCTTTTCCCTTCCGCTACCCCTGCGCGAGGAAACTTTAATGTCTTTTCTTTATTCTAAGGGAGGGGATTTTTGCTTTTCTTTTGAGGAACAGTACACCGCAGATTTATGCTATATGTAAGGTTGGAAGTATTTATTCGGGTAAATATTTACACTGAAATCCAAAAATGTGTATACCAGATGATTAAAAATATAAAACATTATATATACTCTAGAAAAAAGAAATAACAGTTCAACTTAAAAATCGACTTTAAAATGCGTTATTATGTGAAAAGACCTTGTGATATTCAGAGACCTTCTACTACGGGATTCAATGGAAAATTCCGTTATCCGTGCGTCTCTTAAAAATACCTAAGAAAGATATGGCAAATGAATCTATCTATCTATCTATATATTATTTTATAACTTAACTGATACACGTATATATGGTTCCATACTTGCAGATGTTATTTTTACATTGCAGAGAAATACCGTTTACGAGTCAATATCCAAATTTATACTTGAAATCAGCTTTCTAATAACTAAAAGTTTAACATCTCACAAAATGAATGAGCATTTGATTAGTTATTGGTTATTAAAGTCTATTTTGTTTCTAGTTATCACGTCGTGAAGCCGGAGTTGCAGTCATGCAATGTATACTGTCTTTCTTCAAACAAATTGACGTATCATTTTTAGAGGTGAATGATTAGGGGCATTCCTCTATTCCCACAACTTCTACGCCTAATACTGCGATCCTATAATCCTACTTTTATCACACAAAATGTTTTGTCTGCCGAACTTATTCATGCAGATTTTTTTCTTCGTGCTAATTTTCAGTTATAATTTGAATCGATTCAACAGTTAGCAGTTTAACCTCATCTATTATTTTGCACTCCTCTTGATAGTCATTACTGCCTAGTCATCAATACCTCTGATGCACTTACCGCAAAACAAGCTTCAAAAGTGAAAAGTTTCATTTTCTCTACTTTACTTATACATCAGATGGCACTGTTAACTACTTTGTTAAATTAACACCGGAAGCAAAATGAATGGGTGAGCGAAAAATTAATATAATACTCTTGAAATCGGTTAACTCGTTATGTGGGGACCAACCTATACATTTTCCATGCTAACGCAAGTCACCGCTCTGAGTTTCATTCATCGCTTACATTGACAAGCACCATAGTATTACATTTACATAAATTGAAAAAAGATACCTAGTGAATTTCAAAAAGTTGATTACTAAACTGAGTTGCTTATAAAATAGCAAGTAAATATGTATACAAACCTTAAATGAAATTGAAAACACCGAATTTTTATACAGAAAAAATCCCATACGTTTCGTATTATTCGATGAATTTTGAGGGAATATTTTCCCTGAGGAACATAAAATGTTTTCGTGTTAACCGTTTAAAGTTAAACTGATAGATTGAAAGTTATAGGAGACGGAAAGAAGCAATGATGCACTCCGATATTTCGCATTTCCAATTAACCGGTTTCCACTGTGTGCAATGAATTTAACTGGAACTTCCTCTATATGGAGATCCACCATTGGAAGAATTCCACATCTATATGTGTATATACCCTGCTAGGGTAACCCTATATTACTCTGAGAAGCTGCTAGCAAAGCGATTTTCAACAAAGATAGGGTCCTATTAGGATTAGAATGTCTACGCCTTGATTTTATTTTAGTAACGGATCCCATCACAAATGTAGAAAAATATTTTTTCAAAAATTTCGCGGCAATTCTTAAAAATATAACCTAATTAAATTAATAATGTCGCTGCACTTTCTGCATTTTACGGGTAGAACCTCTATTTATCCGCAAATTTTATAAAGGTGAGTTTTCGTATATTAGGAACAGGTATTGCTTAACTATTGAGGCAAAGCAATTGTTTTCTAGGATCTGTTTATTACCCACAATTAATAACGGGAAAGACGCTTCGTCGCTTACTTTACACCGGAAAACTTCCTCGCAGTCGTCGGAATAAAATCTAATTTCAAAAAGGAACATTCCACCTCATTGGAAGCAACTGTTACATTAACGAGTCTCTTAAAGTAGCTTACGAGTCTTCCCAACAGGGGTCGCAGCAAACGCCCCCTCCCTCACTCAAGCCGACACGACTTCCTTTCAACCCTATTTGCATCGACTCTTCGAAATCCTCCCTCGAAGGAGTGCCACGCCCCCTTCTCAAAATATATTTATTCTCCACGAGAGAGAATTCCATTGAAATTCTAATTCGGAAGGGGTGTCGCTTGTATTCCATGAGAAGCAAGTCCTCAGTTGCGAATTCTTAAGGGGCCATTTTATATTGCGGTTAAAGGATTGTATGACGGAAGGGAAGGACGTCTTGGTGGGTGGCTTGCGAGATGAAGGGAGTCTATAGGTAAATCCGGTGGAACAAGACAATAAAGAATTAATTAAACGAAGAGGGCGTGGGAAAGGCGGAGGGAGAGGACTGCTAAAGTTTACGACGAGAGGGACGAATAAAGCCAAAAGTGAAGAAAAGTTCGTGTTTCCCCAGATATCGCGCCGCTGTTTTTTTCGGAATTGCGGAATTAATTTCGCCGAAGATTTTATTCTCAGGGGTAAAATTTTACATTTTTTCGAGGAAGAATAAAGCCTCACTCTAAAATTAGCATTTCCAAGAGTTATATCCGCGAGTTTACCCGTTATTTTCTCTTTAAAATTAAATATCGAGGAACTAATGCGTTTGGGGGTCAATAAATTTCTGATGAGAGAGAAGGCTCTCCTAAATCAACCCGCGTACATTATATTTCAACACTGTTTCGATCTTGAGGATTCATTTTTACAAATATAAATTTAGAAATTACGAAGATGAACATACTTTATCTCGCGAGCTATACGTGAGAGTAAGCGATTGGTGAAGAAGAGTCATGGTGCACCCCCTGCCACACGTCGGAAGGCGCCTTACAGGGTACACAGTATATATCACCGCCTTGCATGTGCGATATACAAATGTAGACCTTTGAAAATCTAATCGGCCCAGTATTAAATTTCTGTAAATTTGAGATCGGAGAAATTCTAAGGTTTAGCCTTTCATTTTAAACTTCGATATCCTTTGAAATAATGCCATGACAAGTTAGGAAAAAATTCGGATAAATGGTTACGTATGAATATATGGTGAGATTAGGATTATAAGAACAAAATAACAAATACTCTTTTTCCACAGATGTATTTAAACAATTCACGACCGGTTTCTTGTATGTGATTTCCTCACCAGACGATGGTCGATCTGTGCCGAAACCGGTCGTGAATTGTTTAAATACATCTGTGGAAAAAAAGTATTTGTTATTTTGTTCTTATAATCCTAGTGTTATGGATTTACACACAGTAAAGCCTGCTACCATCGATTTTATATGGTGAGATATTGAATAAAAATTAAACAGAGATAAAACCAACTAACCATCGATTAAATTTCAGGGTGAAATCTTAACGAGAAAAATTGCAATCCCGAAACAGAGAAGCTAACAATAATGGTGAAACAATTTGTATGAGAAAAGGGAGGTAACTTAGATGCAGTTGAGTATGGGTTTTTGACAGTATTATTTAATAATGAGCTATTGACATGAGAGATTCAAATGATCACATATCTCTGAGATGAACAATTGTTATAAAATGAATATATTATGAGTATAGCAAAAGATATTTTCTATGTCACATTCAGTATATTTTACAATAAAATATTCTACTATTATATACGTCTTGATGGTATGAGGAAATTCCTGCCATTTAAAAAGCGTTTTTATCTTGCGAAAGAGTGATGGCTAAGATCCACTAAAATGAACCTTGAAATCCCTGCCTTTAAAATGAAGTATGTCAAGCACGACTTATGGTATCATGATGTCACGTACATTTTAATTATACTAATAAAGATTCTCGAAGCTCTCGAATTTCGTATCCACGCAAAAGTGTTCGCATATAAATGCCTAGATTAGAGCAGTAGGCCCATGCCTTTCTGCAGTAAATACGCCAATCAGTCCATTTATTCAAAATGTGGCCCAGTATTCTCGCCTTCTTATAATTCAATTCATGACTGTTTAGATTGTTATTAATAATGTAATTCATAATTCGAAGTCGATTACCAGACTCATAAGACGGTAAACTGTCTTGAAACTTTTGCGACTGTAACAAATTTTATGGTGGTATGTGGTCATACGAAATATTCATGAAACAAAAAAGGTTTGCATATATAGGAAAACGCGCAAGATGCAAGCTTGCTTACCTAGAGGGTGAATAACATGATCATGCGCTGTTTTATTATTATTATTAGTACATACGTTACAGATGGACTACTAGTCCGGTGGTAACATCATCATAGCAATATTTTATATATTAATGCGTTAAAATACGATACAATGAGAGCAGGCTATATGCAACACGTCTTGAAATTATTACAATGTTACTAATTGAATACAATGTTGAATTATTACGATGTTATTGATTGGATNTACAAATCCGCATTCCTCTCAATACAAAAATACACCTCAGATAAAATACAAACACCATATCTTTACATTTGTTACTTCCCATCCAATGGATGATTGTCTAAACATTAAAAGAATTTTTAGTCTAAATAAAAATTATTATATTACTGCAAATATTCACAGTAGTGCACATATACGATCGTATTAATATAATGGTGTTATATTGTATGATTCTTAAGAAAAATACTGCGATGAAAGGCGTGGATTATTACCACATTCCTGCATTTGACGTGTAAGTATAAAAGCCATGAGACGAAAGCGACGAAGCCGATTTTGAATTTAATTTTCATCTTCGCCATAATTCACAATCTTCTAAAAACACATCAAAACTGTAATTGTCGATGAATTCTCCGGAGACAAGAGGTTTTCATTTCAATATGGAAATTGAATTTGTAAGCAAACGGTAACTTCTTCTACCTCAGCGATATGGAAAAAGTAAGCTTAAAGAGTCAGCAAAAGACGCAAAGAAATCGAGAGAAGGCAGGAAACGGAGGCAAAATTGAATCTGTACAAAGAGGGAGAAAAAGCGAGGAGGAAAGTGTAGGAAGAAGAACGGGATGCATAAAAAGGAAGGAAAGACGCTGTTACGGAATAATTTAGTGCAGAGGGAGAAGCCCACTTGGAGGAATACCAACAAACACCGCCTCCCCATCGAACCCTTTCTCCTCCACATATTCAAACCTCTTTTGTTTCCATCCGTGTCGCCCTCTCGTGAGAGCGCTGCGAAGTTATATACGAGGCCACACCGAAATTGCACTGCCGGTTTCTGCATACCATTTGCACACGCGGGAGGGCTCCTGGGAATGGAAAGCCTTATAAGAATGTATGGAAAAGATAATTTTCTGTCGTGCATCATTTTATCGGGCAATTTGCGCGTCGGTACAGCGAAAGCCTGCGGAAGCTGTCTGGCAAACTATTTTTTATTCATCTCAACAGATATAATTTAGTACTAAGATGCATATACTATATATCTACATTCTCTAAAACTCGAGTTCCGGAGATCTTACAGCAAACATAGCAAGTTAAAAAATTGCACATTATCAAATGTCGACACCTTTCAGATATTACATTACATTTTATTTTTCCTATCGTTCTAAGTTTGACATCTGGTCTATTGAAAGACCTTCCATAAGATATCCACGGATGCGAAGGAAGGCATGGTGGAATCACAGCGTTATTATTGGTTTGTGCGTTACCGCAGAAAGAAAAATTGTTTATCTTAAGTTAGTTATAAACTTATGACAGTTGCAAATAAAATAATTTCACTTTTCTCTGAGAAAATTTCCCGCTGGAAGTTTTTTCCAAAGCAGATAAGACGGAAGATAGCCAGCATGTCCTTTCTTCAATGCATTTTACCAAAAATTCTCGACTTCCCCTATGATTTTTATCAAATAATTTCCTCATAAACGTTTGTCTGCAAATCAATAATGCTATCGGAAAGAAAATAATTTGAGGCAGAGTTAGATGTTAAAAATGTTGTGTTCCTTAAATTAGAGAAATTAAGGCACGATTTCAAACAGAACAGGAAGAAATCCAGAATTTCTTTAAAATGTAACATATTCGTTTTTTACGCAATTATGGTAGTAAAGAACCAAAAGTTAAACACACAGTAAAATCCGGCAGCAATTCAACTCAATACTAAAAATAATTCAAACGATTTAGACTTAACCTACTTTATATTTTTACGCAAATGTCGCTACAACGCTCGAATATCTCCCGTTTAAATGCACGGGCCAATGCATAAATGGTGTCATCATGATGGTGAACCGAGCATATACGAGATTCCTTTACGTTAAATCTTATTTAGTAATAAAATAGTCCAATGAATATCGCGCTAGTTAAACCGTTCAGTCCTGTTTCACTACTTCATAACGTCCCGTTTTAAGCTGCTGGGATGTGGTCAGTCTCCTGAAGTTAGTAATGAAATCATTTGCATACCATTTTACTCATAAATTTCCTCGAAGAGCAATTTAAACTCCGTATGATGAAGATAAGGACCGGCCGTGCGCTAGACAACCGAAGAATGAATAGTTCTCATCCATCGTAACCTATTCTCTTCATTAAAATCTTAACGATATCCGGAAGATAGTAACGACGCTTTGTTGTTTGAATATCATATTGTAAATCGGACGGGAGATGTTTCATGAGAATGGCCCTCCCACGGCCCATCCCTCGAGGCCCGGATCGACGCCCACTGCAATGACCTAAGCCGCTAATGACCTCTCTTGAAACGCCCTCTTCCTGACACGTGCCGTTTGCAGGGCACTTTCGGGACATCAATCCACGGAGGACCCCTTTGATGCTGAGCTGATGCTTCCCAGATTACTAAAACGGAACACAGTTCGATGCATGGCCGTGAAACTTCTTAAGATGGCAATTTAATTCGTTGAGTTCAATTCAGCGCTTCCATACCCATTATACGAGTCGTGGTCATAAAATTATAATATGTTTGGCAGTTGTGGTTGCCTTGCCGAAGTGTTGATTTTAAAAATTAGAAAAGATGTAGCAAAAGGTGATGGGATTGGTTAAAATTGTTACGAATACCATGTTTAATAAGATCCTTGTACAAGATTTCCACAAAGTAAAACACTATGGAAGGACCGGTTTTGGCATAGATCATAAGAACAGAACGACTTATATACAAGAGCCAGTGGTGTGGGGTGTTGAAAGTGTGAATGGAGGGGTGGAGGGAAAAGGGGGGATAGACTAACTCAGGGCATTAAAGACCGTTTTGAAAGATAGAGACTGTAGTAAGGTTAAGAGTATGAGGGAGTTAGGGATGAAAAAGTGAGAATGTTATGAGGGAGTGTTTTGTGATTGCAGATAGCTGAATATGTAGTCGGTGTGTAGTCATTGGTCAGCTGGGGATTTTATGTCTGATAATCTCAAATAATTCGTTCTTCTGTCCTTCCCATTACCTTATGATGGCATGATCAATGCCGAAACCGGTAATTTTTAAGCGTTATTATTGGTTTGTGGAAATCTTGTATTTTTATTTTATGAAATATGATGCTTAACCGGTTTCACCAAGTGACAGCCTATCAAGTTGATTTTTCAATCAGTCATTGTTACTCAGATGCATCAGAAGGTAGGATAGGAATCTTTAAAAGATGGAATATTTAAACCAAGGCTTAATTAAAAAAAATATATTCGGAGGAATTATCTCCTTACGTTTTGGACCTTAGGCGTCCTTCCTCTTTCATAGAACGTTGTGATGCAGCGAGAAGAATAGAGATAACAGATGCTGGGACTAGTCATTATTTATTATTTTTCTGCGAAGGGTAGCCGACTACCAGTAGCTAAAAGACTTGCACCCGCCGTCGTCATTTGCCGAAAAGCGGCTCGAACGATTCATATATAGATGTAGTTTATGAGGTACCAAGGCGTACCGAATTTTTAAGTAATTTGTTCGATTTTCTGAGTCTTATTAGAATAATTGAAACTACGTACTTCGTGTTCTCAAAGTAAGTAATCGATTTGATGAAAGTTTATAGATCGTATAGAGTTAATAGGTCCAGAGCATCGTACGAAAGAAAAATCGTGATACGCATAAAAAATTGGAATTGGTCAATTATAAATTATGGCGATGGCAAATAATCCAACAGCTATAAATTGTAAAAGCTAATAGAAGTAAGGGTATCGCTGGAAAAACCATGCATATCAGGCGCAGCGAACAGTCAAGTATACCTCCAATGCATCTGACCTTGTATTTCTTTGAGTCAGTAATTCAGTCTGTAATGAGTTGAGTTCACGACTACATTTTAAGCTTTATGTAAACACCTATGTACGTACTCTGCCAGCCGCTTTTCGTTCTATGACGTCCTGGGAGAAAACAGCCCCTCAAGTCTCGTTTTATTTACCATTTATTTGTTTAAATTAATTTTCCTTCATTTTGCGATAGAATTCCACTGATAAGTATAATATGTGCCAGGTGGGCTGCCAAAATATCTCTTGAAGAGCTGGGTATCAAATAATTGAAACATCCTTCGTACTTATTCAGCTTTTATCTTAACAAAGCAAGTAGTGAGTTAAATTCTTACAGAATGGTCACAAGTACAAATACATAAGAATTAAAGCAAAGCTTTAATCTGAATGAAATTTGAAGCGAATAAAAAGGTGTTTAAGGTGGATTTCTTGTGGCATTACACTAGAGCGACCTGGTGTCAAAACAAGGACGATATGAAAGTTGTGAAGCAGCTGCTTCACACATCCGTATCGTCCTTGTATGTCCGACGATAACCAACAAATAAAATTTTGGTTTCTTTTCAATGAAAAATTCATGGAAGCTAATTGACATCGAGGAAATCAAAATTTTTAAAAATGTGGAATTAGTAATTGATTTAGATGCAAATTAAGAAGAAATGAGGTTCGAAGTAAGAGACGCTTCGATTGAATATATTAGATCTATATATGATTAAAGATAGAGGTAATAAGTTTCTGAATTTCAACGACGAATAACTTATTTTATTATAGCTCATTTTAATTTGTAACAATCCTTTTGACGATAAATTAGAAAAATCAAAATACGCAATGACTATTTTTCTATTATTTTTATTTCCGCTGTTAATATCAAATAGGGTTGGGAAACGCAGTATACACTACGAATGTGCCCATGAAATTATTATGGTTAGGCGAAAAAACACTTTATTGGTTCCGAGGTTTTAGTGTAAGTACATGAGCTTCCACTCCCACAGGTCAGAATTGTAGCGTCGCCTGGATTTTTACTTAAAAATCTTCGTTCGTTACACTGGTATGGACAATGAATGCGTGTCCTCGTCTGGGATATCATTTGCCCTCTCCTAATCGACGTCGAAGGAACTGTTTGCACGAGACACGCATATTAAATTGGGAGGAAAAAAGAACGCTCTGACGCCTTGCGATAATCCCAATGAATTGGGCGTATGACATCAGCTAAAAGTGGGAGGAGTTCGTTATTTTGAGGAGACGTCAGTCGGGGGCGAGGGGACAATAGGAGAAAAGGGGGCAAGCGAAGGGGGCTGGGCAGAGGGGGAAGCTAAAAAAAGAGGGGGCGTGTAGAGCAAGGGCAGTTTGCGAGGAACTGTGGGATTTTTATCTGAGGGGGGATAAGAGGCATTAGCAGTGTTTTGGAGGTGTAGTTGACACGTGCTCCGAGTGACGCCAATTGCCCATCTTCACGATTTGAATCACTGGGAGGGGAGGCCGAAGTGACTTCCATCCAAATGAGATTTCTCAGGGAAAGCTTCTTTCTCCATCCTTTCATGCTTCAAATTTCAAGAGAAAAACCGATAGATTTGACTAGGGCTACTGAGATTGGGCGATTTAAATGGCTAGAGCAGTCGACCGACAAGTGGAAGATTCCGGTTCGAGCCCCGTCAGTTTCTTCGGGTGTTGTTTCCTGGGTGCACACATAATCGTGCCTAAATTCTGACTTGCAGAATGGTTTGGCAGGGGTTTCTAATTCCAATTTCCACGAGTTATGAATAGGAGTATTTCCCATAAGGTTGGCAAAACTTATAATTACAAGTTTTAGTAGAATCTCTTCCTTCCTTCATGGAACACGCATCAAGTAAATTCGTAGCAAACCAAACCATACACATTTTTCACCTACGTTAAGAATTCAAAATTAAAAATGAAGGAGATTTACGTTTAGAATGGAAAATATGTACATTTTCCCGCCTCTAAACGATAAAATTTAAAAATGGTGATTTAAGCGAATACAGTATACTTTTAAATTGGAAGTCTATTTTCAAACAAATCCAAATTTCAAACATCATTGAGCGTTGTGAATCCCTAGATAAATGACAACTTTTATATGATTAGTAGTAAAAAATCAATGTAAGTGCTCTGGTTTACAGAAGATTTGGAGGTAAAATAAGGATATCAGTAAAACGGCTAAATTATGCTATTAAATTGAGGAATTCCACTTATCGAGAATAACTTGGAGAAGATAAGAGATATAGAATGTAAATTTTCTATGTAAAAAGATGTAAAATAATAATTATAGGTATACAAGATATTACGGTAAGCATATATGCATTCTGAATGAAATATACCTCATTCTCCACAAAATGTATCATCTGAATTTGAAATCTAAGAATTTTGTTGTGTCGTGGATTTCATATAGGCATCCTATCTCACTCATTCACTAATTATCATGGCAATCTTCCTCACTGCAATTTGAAGGGCAGTTCTGCAAATAGGTAATATAAAGCGAGAAAGCGTACTGTTTGAACATTACAAAAATGTATAGCACACTTACGTAGTATTAAAGACCTGCTTTGAATTTCTAGGCTACGGATTTTATGTGCAACATTTATCTAAACCTCTCTTGTGAAATGTGTCCGTAGAACTTAAAAGTGTGGGCGCGCTTGGAGAGTATGCGAAGGAAAGGAGTGACGGGTTGGTGACAGAAGCGCTCATCCCATTGGCCGACGATTATAATCGCCATCCTGCCAATCTGAGTCATGTGACACAGGTTGACACAGTGTCCAAAGAAAATGTGATGGCAAAGTGTCTTATGGATGAGTCGACGTCTAAATGTCAGATGAGCCGAGCCTGATACGCTCTTTAAACGCCGACGTGAAATTAAACTCCGCATCCTGGAATATTGAGCCTCCCATATTTCCCACCAGATTTGCCATCGATTACTAGCAACTAAAATATGCAAAAGCTGCTGAAATACCCACTGTTAAACGAAAATACGCCTCAAACAAAATTTAACAATTATTTAAATACCCCGGAGAAAAAAAAAAAACGAAAATAGAGTTCTATTTCTTTCTGCAGCGTAAAACTCTATCTAGCGCTTGTATTCTAAGAATGTATACCTATGATCTGTGAGTCGAGTACATTTAATAGTTTAGGAAAAAGATGCAGTCTAAAATTAGAGACAAACAAAAGTACAACTTCCATCATTGATATATTACTTATTTCTTATGAAAGGCGTTCTGAATGACTCGGCGTCGAAACAGGAGCGATTTGAAAATTAAAAAGTAGCCATTAATTCTTAGATGGCGTAAAGCGGATAGCAATGTGTAGTTGTAGAGGTAGATTTCATAAAAATAGCTCAAATTCTATAGGAGATTAATGAAACCAGAGGCCTTCCATATTCGACCTTCCAGCCTTCCGTGAAGTATGTTCAGAGGTTTACATTCGCTTGCGCTAATACCGTTGTGTAAACTGAGCTTTCAAAAGCGCAGCTCTTCAAAGATCTATCAATATATGCACACGTAAAATTTTCAATCAAATATTTTTGAATTAACTTCGAATTCGTTCAAATCAATCCTCTAACGCTACAAGTCCTGACACTTGTCGAAAGGAAGTTAACATATATTGACGTGGGCAAAGAATATACAGGCTTGGACGTATAATTTTATATATTTATAAATTCAAAAAATGAGACTTCGTCAACAAAATCTATCACATAAAATTATGAAACATATTAAATAATATTTTAAAAATCGAAATTAAATCGATTAAAGTATAACATTTTTTAATAAAATTATGTAATGTTTTGGAACATTAAAATCGAATGACATCCATAAAGTAAAGATATTTGCTTCAATGACTTCACATGTTTATTTGGCTCAGTCAGATTTAAGCGGTAACGTGGGAAACTATTCCAGATTTCATTTGTCGCAAAAATCAATACGAAATAATTGACGTAGAGTAATAGAGACTATTTTATAATGGCGAGAGGAAACATATTTCTGAATTTTTACGGACAATTGTAATTGAAAGGATAGAGTAAAGTGTATTCAAGTTGATGGCAAAACTTACATAAAGAGAAATGTATTCATTCCTTAAAACAAGGAGTTGACGGCATTCTAAATGGTTGGAATGCTGTATAAGTGGAACCGATTTTGTATATGCAGGCATTTCAAGTATACATGGCTTACACGATTAGCAAGACTCAGGTCCGCATTCCAGAGAATCTTTCGAGTATTAGAGGGATACAGAAAATGCACGTCATCCTCCAAGTAAACAAGGATGAGTTTGGAGATTCTCACAGCCGTAGCGATGACGACGGAGGATCACCATTCAACAATGTGCACAGTCACTCCATTTTATTCTCACGCTTTGGATTGTTCCTTGGAGAAAGCCATGATCATTCATACTCGTACATACAAGCACACCTTTACAAAGGGGTGGTGCATAGTCGAAACAGGAAATTTTTAGGTAAAAATGAGAATTGATACACTTGTAAGGGTCGAGGAATTCTGTTTTTAGATACCAAAAGGAAAGGAAATGGCAAGAGTTAAATCACAAATAGACTAGCCGAAGCAACGTGAGCATTTATATAACGACCCTATTGCCAGTTACGTTTGGTAGGATTTTTATATATACATCCCGAACTAACTCTAATTGCATTAGGTTCTCTATCTATCCCAGCGGTTATTTTCTTTGACTCTTTTTCGTTTTACCCTTGAATTCGCTAACCGGAGTTATTAACCGGAATGACACAATCAATAATCTTGTCGACGAGATCTGTACCAACGAACAGTGGTTTGAGTTCTCCTCTAGTTAACACCACAATGTTCAGACCCTCTTTTTTTGGGCTTCAGCAGAAGAAAAAATCAGTTCCCTAATTTTTTTCTCTTTTTCAAAGTATTTTAACTCGTAATATATTGAATAAGTGGAGTGCCGCTGGTGGCAAAATGTAACAGGGGTCACAAAATCCGAAAACCACCAAAAACGGGATAGTCAAACCTTACGCGCCTTTCACACTCAAGGAGTGCGTCTTCAGAGGCGAGAAAAGTGACTCCACTGATCGCGTAAGGTTTGACTATCCCGTTTTTGGTGGTTTTCGGATTTTGTGACCCCTGTTTCGTAATATATTATTACTAAAAGATACAACTGTTAACAGAAAATAAGAAATACTTGGAATGGCAAAGGCAAGGAGAAGATTGAACACTATGCAGATACGATGCTAAAGAAAAATGATGAAATAAAACTGATAGACCAGGTGATTAATGAGAAATCAGAAGATTGCTATTAGCGGAAATATGGAGTAGAGAGCTCTGAAAAGTTCTCTGAAAAACATCGCCCAAAGAAGGGTTAATCACGCGCGCACTAATGCACGATAGTTTCCTGTGTTGCAATTAGTAGTGGAGAAGAGTAATAGTGGTAATAGTAATATTCGTTTAAGGTGCGTCGATGGCTAAGGTCATTGTGCACCATTTACTTACTTAGGTTTTAGTCTGTGATATAAGTCACTTGCGTCACAGTGACCTCATCCACACATAAGGCGTAATTGCTAGTGTACGTGTGATAACTGTGTAGTGGAGTGCAAGCCTTATGTTTTGAAGTACTTTGATAAGTAAGCTAGGTTAGAGTTGAGCCTTTAAAGTGGAGGTGAATTAAAATACCTTTCTCAAGTACGTGTTCAGAGGTTTTTGAATAGCCCAGACGAATTGATCGCAGTAAGGAGGTATTTTTTCCTATGAATATGAAATAGTTAGGTCGGAGCGGGAGGTAATTATAGAGGAAATCTAGGTTAAGTTTCGAGAATCAGATGCTGGTTAGAGTTCAGGTTAGAAATAATAAGAGAAGTAAGCGATTTCCAGGGGACAGTTAGGCATGGAGCGCTGAAGGAAACCGATTGAAAATAGAAAAAATTCAAGCAAATATTTCAATTATGTTCATCTCATAGCTCTACAATTTAAGGAATAACCAAATTTTAAGCAACTGTTGATTCCAAATTCATTTCTCTAATCATCAACACATGAGCAGTGTGATGTCACTTCATCGATTAACACTTTTGATTGCATCGTCAAATCTAGCGATTCATAATTGAGTAAAGCTCTTATCGAAAACATTTCCTTGCTAGTACAAAATAACACAACGGTGAAAATATGCAATTTCTCCATTCTACCATTTTAGAAAATTTTGAAAGGATATTTTACGTCAATTAATATTCAAATAAAACATAAAGCGTTATAAAAATGCAAATGCACTTCAACCTAACGGATATTAAATTTTCCTCGTTGATATTTTGATACACTGATTTAATAATAACTATTAAGTTTTACCATCAAATACTGTTTTTTCACTTGGACGATTGTGCGGGAATATATAACCAATCCATAGACAGCCGTGAAATTTTCAGTGTAAATGACACACTTATTTTTTACGTGTTTAAATTCGGGCTCAACTCTTTGGTCCTCATCCCGAAATATATAATGAATGAAACAGACTAATACTCGTAGCACAACTTCAAACTTCAATTTCGTAGTTCAGTTGCAGAAAAGGTCGAATTGTTATGTGATCCTCCTTTCTGTTTACTTTTCACATAGTTTGGTTTGCATCGAAAGTAGAAGATAATTAGTAAATTGGAATCACGATTTTTATAAGCTGCATGGAATCATTTTCAACTTCATAACTGCGATGAATTAAATAATGCGAGATGAACGAAAATGTTAAATTAAAACGGAAAAGTCTTGGTTTTTCACGCATCCAAATGAAAACATCTCGTTGGATCGAATGGGAAAAGCACACCAAAATCCTAGGGAATGAACTTCGACCAGAATTAACAACGCTTTTCTCACCTCTTTCTCGTGAGATCTCTATCGCCTCTTCCAAAAGAGAATGAGTTGGAGGAGACCTTCGGCCAGCCTCACCTAGGACATCTTCCTTATCTTGGGCCAATACGCTGTAAATCACGAGAGAGCATTCGCACTCAATCCAATGCCACTTGCACCTGACTGCTCTCTCACCACACACATCTCCCCCTTTATCTTCTCGGCAAAGCCATTTCCAAATGCTCCCATTTTTATCTCTTCCTCTATCTCACACCTCCAAAGCCCTGTCCGGGAAAACTGATGAGATGACCATTCGGAATCCTCGGGTTCGAATCCCTTCTCGGAATCTGCACGACGATCTGCGAAGGACCGGAGTGGTCGATATCGAAGTATAATTCTCAGGAAAGCAGTTTCATTCAGGCGATCCCCATGGCGACGCTAATTTGACAACAATAGAATGTACCGTCTGACTCATGGCGTCTCAAATGTATCCGTTGTCATCACAACCTATGAAAGTTTTCCTCTGAGTTATTGCAAAGAAAGTATAACGATTGCGGTGGTCCCCAATGGATCTTACTGATACGTTACTATTCCTATTGTGTATTCGATAATACAATAGAATATTACATATGTTTCGCGAAGGTTAATCCTCTTCAACTCCAGAAATACTAAGACATTATTTACCGAACAATTAGGAGTTTAAATGTTCACTCGTCCGATTTACATCCATCCTGGAAACCTTATTATTAATCAGAATAGCTTAACTTTGGAAAGTTTTGTCACGAATTTATTCAAAATTTAGTTCTTCAAAAATTAATTCATTCAACATTTCATTGTAAAAAGATTGGATTACACTATTGAACCCCCAAAGAGTGAATCGGTCATGCTTTTGGAACATATAGTGATAGTTTACATGGAAACAAACTTTTGTCGACTAAAATGTTTTCAAGGGCTATTCATACAAAACTGGTCAAATAATGAGGAAATGTGTTCGTTACCAAATTCTATTTCAATTATCGAATGTAAGGCCCATTCAAATAAAAATATCCTTCAAGAGGCCTATCGGAATATGGCAGGGGCAGGATGCGTTACCTATTGAATCAACGAGTAGCCTATTACTGAAGCGTCTCAGACACGGAAAAAGGAATATATTAATCTGTTGGACCAAGAATGATTATTAATGATTGGCAGTTGCAAGATGGACGCATGATATCTAGAAGATAGATTTCTAGAAGGAATGTCTCTCAATTTATTCAGTAAGTAAAGCCTCAGTTTTAATTTCATGACCTATAACAACCCCCAACGTGGCAACGCCTACTTTAACGTCTACACTCTTCAATAATATTATAATACAATTGAACATACAGAGAAACCCCCTTATTTTCGTTAAGATAAAAACATCTGAGCTAAAGATTTAACGAACTGAGTCAAGAGATCGACTTTTAAAACAGTAATTAAAGATCACTGACGGCAAGAAAGTTCCAAAATTAATAAATAATTCGATCGCTAATGGCAACAGAATTCAGATTATAAATTAAATAATACGAAGACAATTCCAGAAAGTAAACAAAGTAATGAGCAAGTTGTGTGTGCAGAGACAAATCAAATAATTTCATTCAAGTCTTACCGATGTGATATTTTCGGAAAATCTTACTCAATTCAGGTTGATAAACATGAACAAATTTCAATGCAATCGATTAATTTTCCTTTGAAAGTATGACGGTGGATAACGGAAGGAAATCTCCGTTAAAATTGTGGGATTAAAGTTTGCCGAAATCGATAGCGGCGTAGAGATGTGTAAAAAAGGACACTTTCCAAAGAAATAAATAGGGAGAAGGCGCGGAAACCTCGGCTCAAAATTCCACCCCTCAGCCGTTCGTTCTATTATTCAGCAGAGAAGAGGAAATAGCGGAGGAAAGGGTGATATAGGACCGAATTAAGTAGAGTTACATAAAGTCAGTGGGAAAAGAGCGGATTAAACATTCCAGCGAGAAAAAGAGCGGGAAAAACAGGGAGGAGTGGGTGGGGTGACAGAATGACAAGCGACGCTGCAAGGAAAATATTGGAAGGTGTGGGAAATGCATAAAAGAGAATTGAGGGAGATAAAAGGGAAACGGAGAATGGAACGAAAGGGATCGAGAAGATGGAGGAAGAATTAAATAAAGGAGAGAGAGGTCGTAAGGGGTGGAAATGGAAGGGTTTCCAGGAAGAGGGTTGAAAAAGGGAGGGTCGCTATTCCCAGGGACCCATTCCTGCCGATCGAAAACTTTATAAGGGGCGGTGTTTCTGCTGTCATTATTTTCGCCTAACTTTTTATTTTAACTCTAAAAAATATTCTGTTAGAAGATTTTTAATTTAATAAATTTTAAATCCCAGTAGGGGAGTACCAGCTATTATTTTTAATAAGTGCCTAATACGACGATTAACGTTTTTGTTTGTACGTTTTTATATACATTCTGACAATGCATTTTTATTATTGTGCTGATTAATTGTTGTGCCATCGCCTATATTTCACCGTTACTCAAGTGAATCATTGTTGCGTCGTTTAAATTTCAATTTTTCTATTTCTCGGTCGTCTACTTACGAAGTTATTTGTAATCAGAATAATCTGGTATATAAGAATAATCTGGTATTCTATTTGTAATCCTCTCTTTAAACGTCGTTTAAATTTCAATTTTTCTATTTCTCGGTCGTCTACTTACGATGTTATTTGTAATCCTATCTTCAAACCAAAGCGTGATAAAAGCCAAGTATCGTTGATATCGATGGGTAAGTTGTGCCTCTAGAAATTTCGGAAATATTTGTTCGATTCGTGGTGGGGGCCTACGTACGAAACGACGTAAGCTGTCGAAGCACTTTTAACAATACTACTGCTTGGAAATATTTGAGCATGTTACTGAACGTCAAAGACAAGATAAAATTGCACCATTCTTGACTTATTACTTGTTAGAATAGAACTACTCTTTCGTAATAATGAAAAATATAAAAATGAAATCTAAGTCTACGCTTACCTAAAGATATAGAGTCAAATGTGTTTCTCAAAAAAACTTTCCGTATTGTGGACAAGCAATTTCCGTTATAACAGCGGTGTAACTAACAAAGATTGTTTTATTCTTATCGAAAAATTAATATCGGATTACATATCACTGAGTTCTGACCAACATTTCCTTGATTTTAGATTTATTCGTTTAACTTTAGGTATTCTCTATGACACACTGAAATCTGTATCAACGAATGAAGACTTGCTATATGTAATACCTAATATCGTTAACAACGACGGGTAAGTTGTGCCACTAGAAATCTCGGAAATATCATAACTTGTCAAGGTGCGGAGATTACTTTTGAAAATAAACATCAGATAAAATAGTTTACCCTTATATACAAAATGTTGATGAAAGAAAATAAAAAAATTAACTCACTAAACCATCTATTCTACTGTCACTCACTAACTCTTAGATGAGTGAAGTAAACAGTGTGTGTAAAAATGTGATTTGAGGTGTAAGTTAACATCATTAAAAATCTTTAATAAATTACAACGGATGGCGAATTGAAATTGTCCAAATGAACATCCATTAAACACAGCTGAATAACCAGCGATATTTGTAGAAGACGAAATTTAAAGAAAATTAAGAAACGGAGAAAATTTCGGGATAATACTTATGCAGCAGATCGAATCGAACACGCTACGTGTGGAATTTATGTCATATGAAAAGTTTATTTCAGTTTAACTCGTGAAATGTATCGTTGCTTTTAAGCATAGTGTGAACAATTCCAATCAATACTACGCCCCCTTTTGTGCTGCCTCCACTTTGACTTCTCTTGACCAAAACAACTGAGAAATTTAATTTCTCTTCGGTCCACCCCAAGAACATTTATTATGTCCGGGTCGTCAAAACACCGGACGGAGGCTCCTCAATGCCCGGACGAAAGCCGGACGGGTGGCAAGCCTAGTGGGGAAGAAAAGGGTATGAGGGCACCAGAGGGGGCTAGAATGGTCTCTCTTTCGAAGGGAAGGCCCTTGACAGTATGATGAACGAGGGCGCAAATGGTGCGGATTTGTAAGGGGAGAGAGGGTTGGAAATGGTTTCCATGACATGATCCGGGTTGTTTTTTTCTCCTTCTCTGTGTTTGAAATAGTTCTTCGACTGCTAGACGGCTACTTAACGTTTAAATCTTCGTATTTCCTCGGACGCTAAAGGAAGCTGTCGTCTTGGAGATGAAGTTGTTTAAACGAAGCATCGGTAGGCGATCTTAAAGGTATCCCATGGAAGATTCTGTTCTAGAATTACATTACTGTGCCGGTTATTGGTAGCTAAATCCTGCTTTATCGTATAAATCTTATGCATGTATACATTTAAGTACGGGGATATTTATAAGTTGGAAACACTTATAAGATATCCATTATTATTGAGAAACACAACCTTTGAGCAATCGATACTGTAAAATTTATACATGGTCAGACGTGTTGTACCATTCAGCTGGAAATGGAACCATATTGTATTGCGTCCCAGTTTTTCCTCCAATTCAACGAAAACGAAACGAAATATCGGTTCCGCTCCGGTTTCTTTTAACGTTAAACCGGTTCTTTCCGTTCCGAACATTGTAATATCACAACCCTCTAAAAGTGTTTCTTTATTATCGATAACTTTTTTTCATATACACTACAATAACTACAAGGAAATTAGGAAATAAAATGTTGAATTATATCAAGTCGAAGTTTTACATGTTAAGTGAAGATTCCTCCGATTAAATCTAAATAAAATATGTGTTTTTGGAAAATAGAAAGAAATAGAAAATGGAATTCCCTTCCCTTTTTTATTTTAAAACGCTATTTCTGTTATTTCTATATTACCTATTTATATCACCTGTCTTTTCCTTCGGATCTTCCCTTCGGTCTCATCCCAACATTTCAACATCTCATCTCATTTTATCTTCCAGTTTCTTCTACTTTAGATGAATAATTTTAAAGTAAGTTTTCAGAAAACCATGGGGAATATTATTCAGAAATAAACTATGAGGCGTTTACGTGATCTTTTTTTTTAACCCTTGGAAGGAACGTTCCTGGCGTCTCGGGATAATTTAATTCTGGATATGCTTGGCATTCTAAAAAGATACTCAAAAGAACATAAAAATGAACTTTAAACATCTGTAAATGTTGACTCATGACTCAACCTTAATTAAAATTTACATTAATATCGTGCGGAATGCCTTTCAGCTTGTGTTAATGTCCTTCGGATAGAAATGTACCTTATATCGTCCGGGGTTCGAAGAAAAGCCCTACAGGTGATCCTCTATTCTATAGGCGCGTCAAATTCATTTATTTAGTTTTTCTACATTTTAAAGGTTATTTCGTTTCAACCTTAAATTAGAAGTAGTGACCGCAAGGTAGCGGAATAAGTGCCACTTTAAAGATCTTAAGTAATACATTTAAACATTTTCTACGGCTTGAATTCTCTCAAGTTTTGCTAAAATAAGCCTTAAGTCCTAAAAATGGAAATCACGAATGTCTTTTTAGCCATTGGAAAAAGAATTGTACTAATTTCTGAATTTATTTCATCCCCGAATGAAAAATAAAACAACTCTGTTGTATCTTCGAAATATTGATTTCTAAGTGGTCCTAGTTTTGGCGTCAGGAGAAAATCATATATAAGATACATGTTGTATACGTATACTTGATTGCTTTTACTCCTTGCTTGCTTGCTCTGTAACTGCTTGTGTATTTCCGCTTGCCTTGCATTTACGTCTGTAGATTTATTTAAGAGATAAACCCGCAAAGGAAAATTAATATCAAGGAGATAAGGAAACGGGGAGAGATTTCTTCCTCAAAGAAACTTATGAAAAGACGTATGGCGAGACATAGTCTACGATTCAGATGTACTAATTAATTAATTAATTAATGGAAAGAACCAGTGGTTGAAAGAACAAAATTTTTCACAAAATCAGAATTCTTCTTACTCGTTAACAAATGCTATGCATTCATGTAAACCTTAGCAGTTGCTCCTTGTTTTCTCAAAAAAAATATATTCTTATTTACGCTATAGTGGAATTAACACATTTATGTAAATACATATGAAAAAAATATCATCTGATCATGACTTATTTGGGGAAATTCCAGATCATTTGGGGAATTCTAATTGTTAATCGAGGAAAACATTGAATTTGGCTGTATTTACGAAAGAATTTTTAAAATAATTATTCGTTAGATGCAGTTTTTCGTGGGAGTCTCAAGTAAATTTTGCCCAAATCCATCTCAACCGATTTCATATACCAGCAATGGAATTCAATACAATTTATTTACTCAAAGAAAATATTAAATCAGACCAGGCGTTATTTCTCCAGCACCCTTATTAATAGTTATAATTTTATCGGAAAAATAATAATATGAAAGTTTTTGTTATAAGAAAATATAAGTTTAAACAGTGATGAAAAATGTTGAACTTTAGCTTTAGGTAAACTTGGTCACTTAAGCCTCCCGAATTTAGCGATAAACGCCACCCACCCTGCATCTACATAAGTACCCTGCAAGCCGCCTTCCGGCGTGTGGCAGGGGGCCACCCTGTGGAACAGTTCGGCTATACGCAGGAGCACATCAAACTGAAAAAAATCCTTATCACGATATTCTTAAAATTTTCACATACATCGACTACTTTCATTAATTTATCTTAAATTTCCCTTTGCAATATCGATTATTCATATTTTTAAATTACAATTCATTTCTCTTCATTGAGCAATATTACATTATCAGAACTCCTTCCTGTAAACGATGTATTTTTTTATTCCCAAGAACAGAAGAAAGAACCTAATAAAATAATGCTTTAATCTAACCTCCGACGGAACGGAGAAAATAACTCCTCCAGGATTCGTCTTCCAAAAAGGCTCTTCTTTTAAACTTTTAAGGATACCGGACAGATAAACCGTTTGTTCGCAAGGAGAAGTTGAAATAGTCTGCGAAAGCTGGGGGGCGAGTTGAAAGGAAGAAGTTTATGTCGGCATAAAATAAGACGGAAAAATCAACGAGTCTCAAAAATAGGCCATCTCATACTTCGGAGGAGTATCTTCTCAGAGTTCTCTTCGCCTTTTGTACGTACGGGGCTCTTGTACTTTGCAACCGGCGCGTGTTGAGGCGGATTTAAAAGGAAAGAATTAAGTCTGCGAATGCCTCTGACCCAAATACATACAAGAGAGACTTTTCAGACGGAATACTTTCGGGCGGCGGCGTTTCACAATGTTTGGGTCGATGCTCCTCCGAAACCTGACGCATTTCATTCTTCATTTGTTATCCGAAGACTGGCCAAGCTTTTGAAGACCGAAACTACTAACCTACGGCCCATTCTCTCCTCCTTTAAATAGATAGATTTGTACCCTGCGAGCCTCCAGAAATTATACTCATTGCTAGGCAAACCATGCGTCCCGATTCGAGCACGACTGTCCCGGATTTAACGCATGGTTCCGGTCAAATTTCCAGATTTTCCGGTTAAAAAATGACTCGCAGAGAGAATGAAACGGAGATTTCAATATGAAACGTAATTTGAACTGAAATTTCTACAAAGTTGTGACGCTGCATATACCCCAAGTGTCTTGTAAAAGGCAACGTCGCGACTTCAAGTACTTAAAAATTTGATAATTCTCGGTTGCTTTCCTTGAGACTCCCTAACGATAAACAGAAGAGGGAAAATACTTAAAATATGTTAGTTTTCTTATTTGTTTCTATTATACTAATTTTTGATCGTTAAGTAATTACAACTCATCGATAGTTGCACAATGTAGCAGTCTCTTCAGTTTTTTAATTTCTGAAACCAGTCCTCGTAAGACATTTCGTTATTACACATTCAATAGGTTAATGCAATGTACTCTCTTTGAGAACAAAGGTAAAAAAGTATGAAGAGACTTTTGGCTAAATTGGTAGTCATCGAAATAAGAAAGAGCAATTATTTTTCATTTAATTTCTCCTAATTCTAATAAACTCATGCCGATTCTTTACTTCCCATCTATAAAACGCAAAATGAAACAAATTTTCACCTTTTTCAGGCGACGAACGTTGATAAGAACCAGAGGCTAAAAGGAACATATCTTCTTCGATCAAGTACAGTATATCAATGAAAAGGATGGAACCCTTAATTCCAATTTGTGTACGGTCATTCACGTATATATTAAATCAATGAAGTCACCATTTCTTTATCGGCTCTTTGAAACATCGTCTCTTCAAAAATTATCCGAAATAGGAAATTAGACAATGAATAATTATCCTGAGAAATGCACTTAATGTGCGATTTTATCCATCCAATATCGTGTCGATTAACTCAAAATTATCCTTGAATCGCAGACGACTTATATTTTTAGTGAATAGTCCGATAGTGTCCGGTTTAAGAAAAAAGGAAATCTCCTCGCTATAAGTACGCAAGAAACAGAGTGGCAACGCATTTGAAGACCCCTTGGCATCGAAATGGCTCCAATTGGACGTGTAGATAAATAACATATTCCGAAATAAAAAGAAACAATGAAATGGCATTATGTATACACCGCGTGGTATCTTCCAGGCAATTAAGATACCAAAGGCTCCAACAAAGAGGATATATTTTTTCCTTCTCCTCACTCCGGGAGGTGTTGTGGCCGTAAAAGGCTCTCATGGACCTCAATCTTAGCACCGACGTCTTCCTCTGTCAAATCCACGTTGACGGGCCGCCGCCGTTTATCGCGGTCCAAAGCGATTTCTGACTCCACGATGACTTCTAACCGTTCTTTTCACCGCCATCTCTCAACTCCGACCCCCCGTCGCTTCCACGGCCATGCGCGCGCGAGTGTGTGCGTGCAGACGTGTACAAATCGCCCCTTTCTCGTCGCACGATGATTCCTCGGTGGACCCTCCACACATTCGCCGCCTCCTTGCAGAAAGGAAATACATTTCTGGAATTACTTTCACTGTACGATTGGAACGGTTTCCTTGGTAATATTTTGGTGGTGGTCGGTCTGACTAACGCCTCTACCAAAGGTATACCTCAGCGCAGTATTTCCCAATTGGTGTGCCGTAAGGAAGATCTTGAGTGTGCCGCAAAATGTCCAAGAGGGTAACTTGTCTTTAATTTAAATTACATGTGAAGTATAGTTGTTGGAAGAATCCTTTGCCATAAATATCTACATAAATACCCTGCAAGCCGCCTTCCGGTATGTGGCAGGGGGTTTAAACACAAGCGTTCGAACTACTTTGTTAGCTTATTGTTGTCGCGTATCGTTCGCGGAAAGAATGAATTAAAACGACTTGTCCTAGTTTATTTCTCTTATTTTACGCTCGGGTAGGTTATACCGATTACGTCTTCTGAAAATGTACTCTCTCTAAATTTATCAAACAATCGCAGCCTAATAAACTTTTTTCTTTCAAGGATTCCCAACCTGTGTCAGAGAGCATTTGCGCCACGCTTGCTTTTCTATTGTAGCTCTTTTTAACGAATCGTTTTGCCTTGAGTTGCACTTTCTGAAGTTCACAAATACAGGTTTCATCCACTGTACCACATGTACTATGTGGAATCTCATAATACAATACATAAAAGAACCTCGTAAAAATTCCATTATCTTTAATAAACGGGACAGGGTTTGTTTAATGGTTACAAATCCTCAGTAATGAATTGCTCATGTCAATATATTTCGCCGTCTATTCTGCACGAGGATTTATTTGAATAATAAAGCTAGTGCAACTGTTAAAAAGTTACTTATGTTGTTGGATTAGACGTCACATTTATTTTTCACGGTATTTTATAGTATACTTGGATACCCTTGCATGAGAATTAAGATTTATATTATACGCAAAGTGTTCTTGCGTTAATTTGTATTCAGTGGAGTGGAAAGTAAAGGAAGAGTACTGCCTAAACATTGTAATGCCGGGGCACCTGATACACTTTTTCCCATTCCTCGTTACCATAACCTCACTTTCTACTCCTCGGAAAAGAGAAGGCTTGCGTCCCATTTAGAATGTTTGTCAAAGTCGTCACTTTCTAACTCCTCCCTCTCGCTCCTGGTTTTCATATGCCTGGTGCAACAATGGAATTTCCACTTTCGTAAAAACACAGAAAACCAGGTGTGTAAAGGCGCAGTATCTGAGTATGAGGAGAGTTCAGTGGCGTGCCGTTTAAGGCAGAGGTCCCTAAAAGGGGAAGTTGGTTCGCCAAATGCCGTACCAGAGAAGCATAAATGGACCATCCGGAAGACAGAAGCGACCAAGACATCGCGACGCAGCCGATTCAGCAGCCTCTCGCCTTCCATCGCCTCCCATTGATCCTTCTGAGGTCCCCGCACTCAGTTTCCTGATCTGATATGTTTTTCATAATATAATCTTTTTCTACATATTCAATAGGAGATATTTGTTTCACGATCTTCTTGACACCAAAGCAAGAACCCACATTATTTATTGTGATCGACACTCTTCCCATTAAGAAAAAAAGCAGGCGTGCGCATTACACCATTAAAGCTATCGCTTTCTAAAAATCCGGGTTTATAGTTTCATATTTTAGTAAAATTAACCAATTGTATCATAAATTATTGTCCTTTAATTTACAACTAATGCGCGCAAGCAAACAAAATGAAGGATCGAAGAAGAATGGGAAATAATAAAAATTAGTTTTAATTCTGTTCTCCGCACCACTACCTATAACGTCCTAGCACCACCGATCTATAACGTCCTAGCGCAGCCCGTCAGTCGCCACAGAGACTGTGACGCCTAAAACATTGAAAACTGGGTGAAATTGTGCATGCGTTGACGATTTCAATTAGAAAATCCCTCCATTTTTATGCCGCTCCTGCATCTTCTCTTCATATATATATTTCTATAGCAATCTATGTTTGGTGAATAGATCTGTTTTTTTGGTCGTCATTGGAAAGTTGGATTTGCTTTTTGTTTTATAAATATTTAGACCTTTTCCTTCTCAATGTTAATACCAATGTTTTCCACTTGGCCTATCACTCTTTTGTCGGATGATTTTAAGAGGTAGATTTTACATTCTACTGTAGCTCCGTTTATTGAATGTTTCATGTATCTAATAGAAGGACACTTTCCAGTTTCTAAAGTAATTTACTTAGGCGACCGGTTTTGTTTCTGCAGAAGCATCACCTGGTAGCAACCAAAATTTATTAAACATGAATTCATTTATCACTATAACTTACAGTGGAAATTACAAAGTGTGCTTCTTTCATAGCATGGCTTTCCAGAAAGTTACGCCTTCGCACATCGAATTTCACGTATCCCTCCTTGAATTCCCACCCTCATCCCTCATTTGACATATTCTCGCTTTCAGAACTACCGCTGGGTTAATCAAATTCCTGAAATGAAGTTTACCTTTGATTCAAAATGTAGGTGTATACGCCGGGGTTAAAGAGTCACTTTTAATTCTATCCTGGCATTTTAGAAACGTTGCCGAACAGGAGGAAAAATAAGTATGCGGTTGCGCTATAGAAATACAGCAATACTTCCTGAAAAGAATGATGAAAAAAATACTATGATATGTTACAATATGCCCGATAGCATAAGTAAAAATAACCCTCTGCTAAGGGGTGATTAATTAAGTCTTTCAAATATCCATCAATAATATTGCGTATGAAGTGAAGAAAATGAATGATAATATTCGATTGTTGCAACCAATGAAGAGAATTTGTTAATAATGGAGATCATATCTAAGTGTTTTCCTGAAATAGTAAGTTAACAATTAAGTCAGCGAATGGGAACGAAATGAAAAATTGCGAGGTAAATGGCGGCAAAGATACCGAAAAAGTGTTCAAAAAAGAAAAACACTTCAAACAACCAGGTGATTAATGTTTTAGTCCGGTCACGCATAATTAACTACCCCACTTTCTGCCTTTTGGCGTATGGCAGGGCGGCCTCTTTAGCATACTTTCATTATCAGACGCTATCGCTAATTCGGGTCAAGAATTCGAGGTTTAAATTGGTTGCACTTTAGAATTCGAATGATTTCAGGTGGTAGCATTCAAGTGTGGAGAATCGGAAAAGTTCGCCTCACCTCGTCAAAATCGATTCTAACAAAACAATGACAAAGTGCATGAATGGCACGGGATTGTATAGATATGGCACTGCTGATAAATCTTCCTTTATACTTAATCAGGTATAATTGCAGAGACTCTGATTGTTATCATTGGTTTTGGAGACAAAACTGATGAACGATAAAACTTGAATGTGGCGAAAGATCCGTAGGAAACGAAGTGTAAATTAAAGCAATATCCTATTATAGTTAGAGAGTATGAAAGATGGACTTATATAGAACATGAATCGCGTAAATTTCTCGCCAAATGTACTCATCGCCTTCTATTTATCACATTGAAACGTAGGGATCGGGTAAACACAAGCCCACACATCGGAAAGAGGCAAGCTGTGCCGAATCTATTTCAAGGGTTGTCCTTCCTTCGCTCTTATATATCCCTCAGCTTCCGATTCCCTTTTCGCCCCATACCATTTTTCATCCCCCTCTTCTTGTCAGCGAAACTTCCTACAGGAAGCTATTCTGGTTACCACGCCCCTTCCACTTCTTCAATACCTCCACCGTTTTCTTCCCTTCAATCTCTTTTCAACCACTCTCTCAGAAACCCTCCAAATCCATATCACAAAAATGGCTTCCGACTAACTACTTTATCTATGAAACCTTCCTTAATTCTTTATACGTGATTTAGTTTGTATGTATGAATTCTCACCTAAAACCAGGAAATCGGTTCGTAATATTTTTGATTCCGGTTTTCACTCCGATTTGATGAAAAACCCAAATTTCGGTTCAGTTCCGGTTTCCCTATATCTTCCAACGCTGAACCGGTTCGAACATCTTTTTCGCTCCCATCCTCGTAATATAATATCCTTATGAAAGTTTGTTTTATTTTTTTCTTGCTTTTTAAATCCACTACGTTACACTATCTTTTAGAAAAAGATAAGTAAGTATTTTTTCTGAAAGGCAGTTCAAGTTTCAATACTTAGTGAAAAGTCGTAGCTGCACATGTTTAGTTAACTTTCCTTCGATTGCATTTAAGTAAATGTGCTTCTATACCGTAATTCCACCCTCTGTTTCCATGGACTGAAAGCACAAAGGCATTCGCAGGAGGGTTTTGAAAGATAGTCTGACCTTTTCGTTGTGCTCTAAGCATTTCAGATACGTACTCTATTTGTTGAAAATAATTTCGCCACTATACTTCCTCGCGATATGCTTCTAATATCTTATACAAACTTTTGCTGCAAGACTTTGGCTTATCAACATTCATGCTGTTTTAAATTTACTACCAAATATCAGATAACACTAACTGCCAAAAATTATTTTTCAACGGTTATATTAACCGCTAATTTTGGACAGCCTATTTTTCACGCTTATATTTCAAGTAAATATTTCCCTGTTTGCCACAAAAATTTCTTAGATACGCCTTGGATTTCTCACAAAATAGTTGTTACATTCAAATGAGAGCTGAGGGTAACATCAATATCGCAAGCAGCCAAACCCGACCCAAATATGTATAGGACCTACTGCATCCAATCCTTTGGGACTCCACAATGAGTTTTGTTGTCAATGTTTTGAAAGAAAACACTATATAACAAAATTATAACGTCCTAACGTTGTTCCTAACGATTGTTTAGCGACATAACAAACAGCGAGTATTTTGTTTGGAAATATTTTAGCAAAAATGATTTTCAATTGATAAGGAACCAGTTTTATTAAATACAACCTCTCAGTTAAGATACACCAATTCATTCCACTGACGGACCCAATGAGAGAGGGGTGTGAAGAGGGTTAAACCCCCCTTTGATGAATTTATAGCAAATTCGAATTATAACGAGGAGCTTGAATTTAAAGAAGGGAAGTTAATTCACGATCACTATACATGTACTGCATATATCATAACAAAATGGGATTTTAAAAGGTGATTGGAAATGAGTTCATAAAAAATGGTCTTATACCATACTTATACCATATGCCATACTTACAACATATACCATACCTATGATTATATTGGAATACTCTCCTATGAAATTTTCGAGATCCGTCCCTTATGCACTGGTGCACTGAAAGAATGAGCAAAAGGGCCTATTGCCCACTTTAAAAAGTCATAATGATGGCTTTACATCACCGTTTAGTTACGTTCTTAAAAACGCATAGTATTTCCCACAAAAATAGAAATTTCCTGAGTTTATCCATAAAAGATAAATTAAAAATTTGCTTGTATAAGACTTCCTTTGTCTATTTAATGATACGAATATTTAAATAAGAAGTGCTAATGCCCTAGCTTCTGAATGCACTACTGCTCTCATGATATCTATTACCTCATAAATATAAATAGAAAGCGAGAACTAAGTTTAGAGCTGTGTTAAAAAATTACGAATGTCTTCCTATATAAATACTACTTAAATACGGTAGACTATAGTGTATAGGATATTGAGACTAACAGAATGTGGCAGCGTTTCCAAGGGGAAACTAATTACAGAGAATGAGCGAGAATTCTTAGCCAATCTTAAAGTGCTCTTCTTTCCTATCCCTACCCTGAGGTCAATGCATTCGCGGATCTTTTAAAGAGGGGTCAACGCTCAAGTGCGAAACGCCAATTTGTGATCGGAAAAACTTTATTCTAAGCCATTTTATTGAATCTTTGCTCTTCAAAACGAAATTAAAGGTAAGGCATTATATTTCCCTCATCTTTAAGATGTAAGTGCCAGATTTTGATAAATAAATTGCCGATGAGGCGCCAAACCATAGCTAAAAAACTGACATTACCTGCACTGACTGACTGATGTTTTTACGTAATGACGGGTTTGAGATTTTGTTACAGACGAAAAGCAAATATTAAATGATGGAATCAACAATTGTTATTTTGAAGCTTACTCTTTTTGCGTCCACAATTCGTGCCGGAGATGTACGTGCCAAAATAGCTCTCTAGTGCCACTTTGGACACGCGTGCCATAGGCTTGCCCTAGGGTTTCTGAATGACCAGGGTGGCCTAGTAGACAACACCACCACCTCCATAATTCACTGTTTACAGTTTCCGCTGCAAAAAAACTCCTTTTACGATGCACAGTAAAATTCCGTTGATGAATCCATTGTTATAAAAGTATAAGAAGTATTGTTAAAAGTGCTTCGACAGCTGATGTAATTTTGCACGTAGGCCCCAACCGGGAATTGAACCCGGGACCGCTTTCGCCGAAGTAGAACGCGTTGCCCACTTGGCTATCCGGGAGCCCACTTAGCCATAAAATGACCTATGCCTGGTACTTAAACGATAGTTAGCCTGAAATACATTTTATCCCTAAGGGTAAAGGTGGAAATAACTTAAGGTTGGCTCTAAAAAATCGTACAATAAACGACAGTCAATCCTTAACAGGTAGTTAAAACGATGGTTAACTTAACTACCGGATTTTGTGAAGCTGAAATTTTAAGCTCATGGTTAATTTACATAATGGATATCAACAAATAAAATGGCGGATAAGCATTACAATATCACATAATATAAACAAATCTCAAGGCAAGGGGTATGAACATTATTTTCAGCCATGATAAATGATAGTCGATGTAGTAGCTACATAACTAACATTGTAAATAGTTTCATAATACACTCCATGCTGCTAACCTTTAGGTTTAACATGATAAGCAGGTTTAATCTGAAATTATCACACCGATCCTTGTTGTCCATGGTTTTTTCGTTAAAACAAAGCGAGGCTGAAACTTATACCAAAACCCATTCGATTTCCTCTCTTTCAGTCTACTTAGAGCAAAAATTTATTCTTCTCGTGTCTAAGCAGAGAAGTGTGGGAGAAGTGCACGGTGGCGAAGGAAAAGAACATTTCGTTGGGGCGAAAGAGTGCCAAGAGAGACGAACCAAATTGTGCGTTGCCGAGCTACTACAGAATGATAAAGTGCGGCCGTTTGGGTGGGTTGAGGTGCAAAAAACGATTCAGAGATGCTGGTAGGTCAGGAGATGGAATCGGAGGATGAAGTGGAAAAGGCCACGGTTAGTTAGTACGCTCATTAAATGTGAAGGAGGAAGATGCATGGGAATGAAAATACCCCCGTCATGATATTTACCGCTTTCTTGAAGAAGAGATCAAGATATTTGGATCTCTGATGGGCAGGGAGGGATACAAGGCCTACGTTTAACCAATTCATTCACGTTTCTCAAAGAGGTGGAGAATTGAGCCGTCAACATTCAAATGCAAAACATTATTAATTTAGTTCTATGCGATAATGCTCCATTTGCTTGAAAAATGGTCATCACTCGATTCATCGCCGCGAAAATTCATAAGCCTAGAGCCTGAATTACGTCAACTAATAAATATGTAGAAAGAAAATAACAGTACCATTTTGACTACATATTTAATGAAGACTCTCTGCGGCAAATTTTTCAAACTAATACGTGGAATAGGAATACTATAAGAAAATGCGGACGTTTTCTGCTTAATCCTTAACATTCTGTAAGAAAGCGGTGCGGGTGTTGGGATTACCTTACTCGGCGGGATCTTGAATGAGGTCCGTTAAAAACCCTACGCGAAATATTGTAAATCTCATAAATCTTAAAGACGAAGTAATATCTCCGTAGACGATAAAAATACTACATCGCAAAGTCCACTCTGTTCCTTGTTGACTGCACTTGCACTTGAACTTCTTTTGCTCGGTCACTCTGGGGCAACAACGAGTCACTGTTTTCACTATTGTCCGTCTCTGTTTGGGTTTCAACCATTTTCGCCTCGTTCAGAAATCCGTAATCCGTAAATATGCTCTATCATTAGATATTCTATTTTTCATTCATTTAATATGTTATTTCATTCACATATTTCTAATGCTTCATCAATTCCACCCTCATGTATTCGACCATTCACATTTATCGCGTTTTATCTTATCTTTTAACTATTACCATCGGTATGTTTGCGCAGGTTTCTCACTCCCCTTTTCTTGGTGGGCGTTTTCTTAGAGAGGAAAACTTTCCGCTAGGAATCTCTTAGATACCTTAAATCCGCAATTCTTCTCTTTTTCCTTTCCTGCTATAAATTAAAAATTAATACCTTTATGAAATATGACGTTGGGTTAGATGGAAGAGGAAACTTTTAGTCTAAACCTAATAAAATAAAGACATTTTATTATTTTCATTCAGTATTTAGTCATTACCATTTACAACGAACAGTTCTAAACTTTGGAATTTTTACATTTAGGCATTCATACCCCTGGACGACGGGGGTTGGAGGAAGATGATCCCCCCCCTCCCGCCAAATGATTGCAATACAGGACCACGGATGAGATATGTGAAATAAATTAAATGGAAACTAAAAAGAGTGTCCACGATTACTACACTTATAACTCTTTTATAACATCATTATTTTTTAACGCTTTTTGGTTGAGAATTAAGGCGCTATGACTATTGTTCTTTTAGGAGGATGAGTAATTACGAAAATTGTCTTGAACCCCACATTTGTAAGTTTTTGGATCTGCCCGTGTCCGTGGCAACACACTCCGTCAAACATTGACGCCCCATTGATTATTGCACCCTGGCCCGTTGTCCCACCTACTTGCCATCTGAAGCTGGAACTGGGCAATTTCTTACGACTGACCGCCAACGTCATAACTTAAGATGTATTGTGAAGGAATGCCGACTAGTTACGGTACAGACAATTTCGTATATCACCGAAATATCGCTAAATCTGTATCAGAGTTTCAACCGGGAGGAAAAATTCTTGACAAAACTTGAGCCAGTTAAATCTGGGAGATAGAGGATTAACCAACTCATCCCCGTGGCCCAAACATCCGAATGAATCTGTTTGACTCAAACGATCTCATCTCGCAGCAAAACTCAAGCGAGCGAAGTTCATTCAACAGAAGAGAGTTAGCGGAGAAACAAAACGACGCTGCGACCGAAAACAAACGACAAACGAGCGGCGCTATAGGCGGCGTCTATCGTAGATGAGCGATTCGTCATTACGGTGTGGGGGACACCCAACAACTGCGGCCGGAGTACATGGGAACTACAGCACCGCCTGAAGAAGAAATCTTTCTCGTACCACGAGGGTCACGGACGGGGAAGAGGGGCGGCCTACGGTGATTTATGGCCTCACAAGGTCCTCATGCTGGTGTCCCGTGGCGCAGCAGTCGATTTTTCTCGAGGGGGCGCAGGATTTTGGGGACAGTCTGTGCCTGGAGGAGGGATTGGGGGGGAGAAGAGAACGGGGGGAGGAGGAGGCTGTTTCGGGAATGTGGAGGTGTGTGTGTGGGAGTAGAGGGTAAAACAAGAATCTAAACGGCTATAATGAAAAATTCCCTTCGGACCTGGGCTAATCAATTCTTTCCCCAAAGAATACAAAATTAGAAAGAAATAAAGAGAGAATTCCGAGCCTTATTTTTTCAGAGGTGGAGAAGTAAATACTGGAAATATATCGGAGTTTAAACCAATGAATTTACTTAACATTTATGCGTATATTTTACTTCGATCTGATCATATCTTAAGCGTACTTTACCAACACTTACTTTGTATGGTTACAGTCCCTTCAACAGGAAAAATTAAAAAAAAGTTTGACAGCGAAGAAAGAGCGGACCTACATGAAGCCTCTAGGAAGGTAATCATAGATGTGTGCTAAAACTTAAATTGCAAAGTGTGGTTAGAAGCATTAGCCAATACCATTAAAACAGCAAGAGATAATCATATGGTAAATTCATGTATATAACTCGTTCCTTTATCAGTTTGAGCAAATATATCGCCCGTTCACGAAGGTTTATCAGTAGAGTAAGTTTAAGGTTATTACCACTTTTATTTCCAACCTATTTCCACCACTACTGTTAGCCATATTAATTAGTAACAGAAGTTATTATTAAATAATGTTAATAAATGAAACAGGAATTCGTGTATTCCACAATATTTTCAATCGGTTCGAACCACAATATTTTCAATCGAATTAGAACGATCGGTTTCGGCAGCGATTTTCAGGCAAAGCAGGAGAAATACTGAGAAATTGTACTGTTGTATATAATTTTACATTCATATAAAGGGCTTTATCAGGCGAAAATGGAGACTATGAAGTCCCATTTAACCTATAAAAGAATAAGTTATAGAGTTTTGAGGGTAAAGCTAGGAGAGGTGATGAAGTACTTTTCTCATTTATTAAATGGCGTTCCACTTCATTAGGTCGAATCATATTGATCAGGTGAATTATTTATTAAAATAAACTCAAAAATATTCACCAAATGTAAATGTACTATCCACGGGTTTTTGGTTTTGGCGTTGGGTGACGTCATCATCAGGTGTGATCGAACACCGAAGCCATGGCCGTTTGATTAAATGACCCGTGGACAGTAGATCATTATTTATTTGCGAAATTTTAAGCACGACGTTCCACCAGATTTCATCTGACACAATCAAATATAATTCAAAGAAAACGTAATGCAAAATAAAGCTCAGTGATAAATTTGCCTTAAATCGCCTGAAGGACTGATCTCGAAATTTTTCGGAAAAAAAGAATACATTATACTCTAATAACCTAAAATTAGCATACAGTTTCAATAAAGTGCTGGGAACAGAAATCCTCGAAGGAAATAAAAGATTTTCCGTTATTTTGCGTAAGCGGTGTCACTGGAGAATTTAGGATATTTTTGGATCACTTTAACATGTTATAAAACTGAAAATGTTAACTGGTAAGAAATACAATGAAGGCAAAGTCTTAGTAATTTTCCACACTAAAATTTATTCTGCTGCGACTGGTTTCGTAAGATTACTTACATCTTCTGAAGATGTAAGTAATCTTACGAAACCGGTCGCAGCAGAATACATTTTACTGTGGAAAATTACTAAGTCTTTGCCTTCATTGCATTATGGCTTTCCACGAAGTCACGCATAACAACATCGATTTTATGGTAAGAAATACATTGAAAACAAACTATGTAATAGGAAACTGAGGCCCATAAAGTAAATTACATCGAATGGGAAACGCGGCATAGCAGGAACGCATACATAATAAAAAACCAGGTATTTTGATGATTTTATTCTACCCGTGAAATCTTAGATGTAAGTAAATTATCCCGATCTACAGAACAACCTGATCGACCTTGTTCGCTGGGCAGTAGTGGATTTGGAAACCCTCCAAGATCGGTTTCTGTGAGAGCGATGGTATTTATGTGATGTATGACGGGACATTTTTAGGATTGATCACAAGAATGTACTACATCATGTTAGGTTAGATGGTTGGGATTTTAAAAAAAGGACGCAATTAAGGTAATAAGGTAACAGAAACTGTTAAGTTTTTAGTAGTAGTAGTAGTATTAAAAGTTCGTCGACAACAATTAAGCCCATTGGTTCCCATTGGTAGTCTCATATGGGCTACCAATGGGAATAGAACCCGTGACCGCTTCTACCGAAAGCGAACGGCAGCTCACTTGGTTATATGGGTAAATTTTTCTTAATTGCTGAATATTTGATGCATATATTATTTTTCATCTGCCTTTTTATGCAGAATAAAGAAGAATGTAACTTTCCTATAATTTCCCAGAGATGTTTTGAAAGCTACTGAATTATGAGATATCCTGAAAAATGGCATCGCATTCGCGATGAGTACTGAACGGGTGGAGATTATCAAAGGAAAAGATTGTGGGAAAATGCTGGAATATCACTGTAAAACAAGCAGAAACACGATAAAGTGCGAATGCTGAGAACTCATTAACTGTTAGACCAGAAAGGAGCTGAGAAACATATTTCCTAGCGGAAAATGAAATGAAAAACTCAAAGAATTAATGTTTAACTATTAATAACTGATATTTTTCCCTTCCCTCCCAAGAAGAAACGGACATGAAAAAAGTCTGACGGAACCCGGGTCTCTCAATTGCCGGTTAGTTGCTCTACCCACTGTGCTATCCCACCAGGGATACGATTTACTTCCGTCGCGGCGTACGACAACCTCCCGGGTTCCATTCCTGGCTAAGGCAGACTTTTTCTCTTTCATTCCTTCATCTTCAATCTCCATCGAACGATATCGTACGTTTGCTTTTTATAAACCGATTTCGAACAGACAGAGAAAAGAATTCTATTTGAAGGATGGAAAATGTTAATATTTGACTGAAAATTTGAGAGACATACTTAATGATAATTTGTGGGCAATTAAATTTAAAGAGCATATTTGTTGCGTAAAGTAATTCGGCAGACTCGAATATTACACGACATACCAAGATTTGTATCTATTTATGCCACTTCAATTTCTTCTACTATAAACCGGCTTAAACAAATGAAACAGAACTAAATTCCTAGCTTCGAGAAAGGTAGATTAATTTCTTGGTACCCCTAATGTTTGCTTAAGATAATAATGCAGCGCTTTCCAAGAAATGAGAGAAATTCCGTAACTAATTTCAACCTTTGGAAAAAAGCTATAATAAAATTGACAGAAGTTAGGGAAAGGAGGGACGGATCTTGAAACAGTTTAGAGGGAGTGCTTTGGAGTAGATTCCTTATTTACGTACGCATCCAAAAGTAATTCCTAGCATAGTGACATAATCATTTACTCAGTAATCAAAATATACAGGACTGTTTTATTACCCGAAATAAATATAAACTAATCTTAGAAACAATTTGCATTAAGTTTTTAGTTTGAGGTCTCCACCAGATCCCAGACCAGAAGAGAAGAACCTGCGGTCTTATTGTGCGTACAGCGCGGCCTGTTCCACACTTCTTAAACAAACGCCCAAACGTCAATTATTTTGTTTATATATCCGATACAAATACATACCGATATACCAGTATATATAATATATATACCCGTATTTCAGATATCACTAGTGACACCAATTGAAAATCGAATGAAAAAGATTCTCTTTTAGGGAATTCTACCTGGCGAAACAATCCCTTTTCTCATATAGAATTTCGACGCTAAATCATTCGGATGTTGGTGGTATGCAACTCAGGTGCGGCCTAATGATTTCTTATGCGGCTAATTGATATACAAACGCGGCCTTCTGATGGAAAAAAGTTCCCTATCCCTGTCGTAGGCTAAAAAGTTGCTTCACTTAGTTTCGAGCTTTAACTAAGACAGCGAGGAATAAAGGTACTCTTTATTTCCATTTGAAAGCAGCATTACAATATATAAGTATTCACGCAGTACAGAAAAGAACTAGGCCCAACCCTTGGTTCACGCAATTTCCAGACATTACTATTTACTAAGTAGCAATTCGAGACCTATAAATTGGTGCTGAGATACAGTTTCCCTTCATCACCTATCCGAATGCATACGATCCGTATATCTCATTTTTTAACCCATACGGATTAGCAATTTTTTGTGATATCTCAAGCTTTTTCGTAAGAATCCATAAAAAATCATATACGATTAATATGACAGTTTACCTTGTTATTGTTTTCATTATTCTGATAGCGAATGTTCAATTTAATGCATCCTAATGTAAAACAGATAAAATATTACGTAAATAATTCTTGAGATCATTCGTGCGGGTGATAAAACCCTGAAGGATTTTTTCGTAGAAAATCAATTTTCGCACACTGAGTCGTTGACAAAGAACAAGGGATTATCTACGTGGTGGGGCTTTAAGTAAATGCAGGGAAGAGCAACTAAGAAATTGAAACCTGTTCTCTGAGAAGGATTAGGGTAACGGTTAGGGAGGGTGCCCTACCGATAGGTTCTTGGAATGTATGTCAAGGAAGGGAAAGCGCGACGAAGGGGAAAGCGTTTCTAAAAAAGGGTATGAGAGGTTTCGTTGGAAGCACAGGGTCTTAAGTGCACCTCCAATTAACGGAGACTGCAGAAGAATCAGTATTCCACGAATCGGAGAGAAAATAGGACAAATCTAAAAATATCAACTGAAATAAACAACATTACAATATGGCCTCTAATAAAAATAAACGATCTACGAATGCATGACAGTGATCTTTTGATTTGTGAACTAACAGAATAAAAGGCAAAGCCAGAGGTTAAAAAATTCGTTTATCATAAATATATAAGAATATAATTTATGTAATGAATTCGATAAGACGTGACTTTGTGCGAAGAAATAACGGGTTAAATACGATAAGAAATTCAGATTCCCGCAACTGATTTCAAACCGACTGATCTTACCACACTAGAATCTCAGCCGAGAAACTATATAGTCTGTAATAAAGATGTAAAAGTTTCTTACATTTTATATGAGTACCGAATAGAAGAGAAATTTTAGAATGAATTAAGTATTCCATATGAAACTGCGATGAAGAACTCTAAATAGCATTAAAGAAATCAACGGATGAATCTAGAGATAAGAGTTATCATAATTCTAAAGTAATATTCACATACATGCAGCTATGGAAGTATTTACTTCTATCGTATCTTCATTCTGCCCATGAGCTGTGCTTTCAATTGATTATGTAGTTCTTAAAATATGAAAGAAATATATAAGAAGTTTTGACGCTTACTTCTCGTCATCTGAGGACTACTCTAAATGCCTTTCTTCGTATTTGTTTCTTCTGGAAATTAATCAGCTTTCGAAGTGCACCAGAAATTCATGACAGAAACAAAACTCGAATGATGAAATCATAACCAACACTAAATTCCTGACAATAACAACTGGTAGGGATACAGCTGGTTTTTTAAAGAAAACTTTTCAGCGGTCAGATGAAACTGCTTGTTCAATGTTTGCAGGAAGACCAGGGACCCTGTGCTTGTTCATTCTTAATCAGTAAATCCTAAGTAAATCCGCAGAAGAATACGTGCTCCATTTAACTCTATTTCAATATTCTATGTTCAATTTACCTCCTCTTCTACACATTTTAGCAAATCGCATTGCCCTCTGTTGCACTTGAGCTCACAGGTTTCACGTTTCATCAGCTGGATCTCATATACTCGCCGCATATTCGATGGGGAATCGAGCCTGACCAAAGCGAAATAATGTTGTACTCTAAACTTTTTATCGCATCTACTATAATGGGCTTCAAAAGCGGTATTTCATATTCTACGTTAGTCGAACTAACGCAGATAAACATATGCTAAGCTATTACAAGTCACCTGAAAAGAACGAATGGAAATAGCACTCGGAAAGGAGTCAAGGGGCAAGTTGACTGTCAAAAACTTCAGATTTTTTAGATTAATTTGACGGAAATGGAAAATTAATTCGTTATTACCGTTTTTCAAGGAAGAGATTCTTTTAGCGTAGCATTACTGAGCTTATCGATCAAGGAAAAACGTGTATCATTCGGAACCATAAGTTAGATGTTTGAGCAACTAAAGGATGCACATCCTACTAATTTAAAAAAACACGTGCTAACCGACTCCGAATAACCGAATCTCAGAAAATAATGCAGGCGTGAATAAAATTCTAAAGAGCGATGATCTTACTCTTCCTTTTTTACAACTCTACATATCCAATTCTTCGTTTTCTGTAGAATATTCATTGTATTTTCCTTGCAGAGAATTATACCTGTTTTGAGATGTTTATATTACTCAACGGTTACCTTATCCAATAGTGAAATGACTTCATTTCGAGATTTATATTTTCGAGGAGTACTACAAGGAGTAACGAGGAGGAGTACTCCAAGCGCGATGCATCCCATCGAGAGGAACATAAAATGATTGGAATTGACATTAAATCAAATAGAATGATAATTTTCAAATTTCAAAGCTCACATGGCAAATATCATTCCTATTTGCTGAAGTTCTCCGAGATGCATGTATCTGTTTCAAAACCGTGACCTCTCTAAGTCATACGATGATATTCTTACATCTCTAACATACCCCTGTGCTCGAATATTTCTTGATTAATACGATTTTTAATATTTTTAGGTTTTATTTAATTTAAAAAATCTTTTTGTAGAAAATATGCGATTATTTTTAGGAAGGAAATATTTATTATCCGAACTACAGTAGCTTTGAATATACCGTTATAAAATGTAATTAGCGAATAGTTTTTTTTTATTTTCTACTTTGACTTTATTCCGTTTATGTAAAAAAATCAGCCAAAAACTACATTCAATTTTTTATAATTTTCCGAAAATTCTGTTCCGAATTAGTATTCGGATTAGCGGGACTGTAGTTTAATGCATTAACTTTAATAAAAATTATGTACTAGCCCTAAAACTTTGTTCAAGTCTGTCTGAGGGAGCAATAGTAAACCGTCAATTAACCACATAGTATTTAAGGTTAGTGTAATTATTTCCATTAAAGCAGTGTTTTGTTTCCATTGGTAACTTTGTTGCAATTCATTCCTTCGCATCACTAATATCATATTCCGTAATAGATAATGACTGAGATATAGAGTAACTCTAAGTGATAAGTAAATTCAGAAAGAATTGTTTCGATGAGAAGCCGATCGGTATTGCGTCGTTTGAGACAGAAAGAGATTTTGGTGTGAGAAGATACGGAAATGGCATAAAAGGGAGAGGTGGAGAATACAAGCGGGGCATCGGTGATGAATTGGAAGATTATGCAGGTGTCCCACGTGCATCGAGGCCACCGACGCTGGAAGGAGGGATATCACTATGCATCCCGAGCACCGCTACGCCGCGCACGTTTTAAGTTGCCCGAAATGCATTGCGGTTTCCTATCCGGAGAAGGATACACCTGATGCTCTCCCACGGAATATCTTCAGAGGACATATTTTTCTAAAAGCTACGCTCGGGGCATAATTCGTGCGAATCGAAATATTGAGTGCAATACATCTTGATCGCGAAAAGGAAAAAGGTTATCCAATGCATGAATGTGAATCTGCAACATTTTGAGACACATTAAAGTACAAATCCGAATATTTTACCTGGCGTAGATGACATGTGCTCTGACATTCTCCTCTCTTTATGTTGAATGGCTTATCCTGCCTTTTGTATAATCCAAATACGTTTGTTTTCCTTCTGATTTTCCGCTTCGCATTGAATTACCATCTCCAATCACCCATTTCTTCCACCTATGTTTTCTTTTTCTGATTCAACCCTTTCTGCTCCTCCTATAGTCAGCATATCCTTGTTTTTCTATCAGCCAAACCTACTTTTCCCATCTTAGGCCACAATCGATAACCGATTAAATCATTCGATGTGAAGGAATAGCTCAACTGATCTGGATTGCATCTTTCCACCTTAATTATTACATTTGCCTTGCCTACTTCAGAGAATTTCTTGACTGTAACTGTTCTGACGTACATTTTCATTCGAAAATTCAAAACAGAGCACCGATCAGTATTTCCGACTCTCTTTCGGTGTTACATACCTTTGTCGTATACATCTGCTATTTACTTTTATTTTTCCCCTTCCACTGTCCTTCTTTTATATATTCTTCCTTTCGCCTTTTCCTTGGAAAATATGCTATAAAAATTTAATGGTGCGTGTTTTTACAAAGTACATTCTAACTTCTATGCTTCTGAACTCTTTATACTTCCTCTGACATACATTTTTTCTCGGAAGAATAAGGTCGATGGCAGACAGTAAGACTAACCTTTGTCAAAGGCAATACTAAACAGTACTTAAATTAAAAATTTTCTGTTTTTTCCTCACAAGATTTTCTTCTTCATGGCGCGTATAAGCTTCCGTTAAGATTCCACATAATCTTAATATCGAAAGTATGAAGTCCTCACCAGAATATCTCTCGAATGCAATTGACTAAGAAGTTTAAATCAATACTAATATATTCCAAATCAAGATGGTTTTCCTTTCTCAAAAATATTTTGCTACAACTCGAGGAAAATCATTAACAGAAGGAATTCAAAAATTCTGTAACTTAAGTATTTAATTAATAATTCTGATGAATGAAATTAGACCCTCTAATACTTTCTGAGCTTAATCTATTCCTCTGTGACACGCAAATGAATATATGAATCTATATACCATTTAAATAGCTATCAAATTATGCTATGTGGAGTAAATGTTAAACATGTGTAAAATTTTGACGTGGTAAAATGGTAATAAGTGAAAGTTGGAAAAGAAGTTAGTTACAATTAGTAGCGGCGAAACTTACTTAATTTCATATAAGGATTTAATAGAATGTTTCCATTTCCTAACTGTCCTCGGTTCGACTCCAGACGAGTCGAAGCGTTGCCACCAGAGGCATGTAAAATCTACTCTTATTAATTTTTTCACTGGTATATAAAGCTGGTTAAATGAGGATGTAAGTGAAAAATGAAATATTTGCAAAATGTTTTAAGATTTAACGCAGAGATCGTAAGGAGAAAACCGAAGGTGGAGCTGTTATTGCGGTTAAATCTTCCTCCAAAGTAAGGCGCTGGCCTTGAGGAACAGCTACAGAAAAAAGAACTGGTGTGCGATAAGCCAAACATCAATACATGTGCGTTTTACCTCGAAAAGTTTCGCGAGATCTTTATGATGAGGTAAATTTCTATACTAGTAAAAATAACCGAAGTATAAGGATCTTAGGAGGCGATTTTAATCTCCCAGATACCAGGGAAGATAATAGTATGATGAAAAGAGCATGGGACACCGACTCATGTTACGTGGTATTAAATATGCCACAGATAAACAACCAAGCAGTAAAATCTCCAAAAACGTTCTCGATCTCTTACTAATTAACCTCTCTCAGAGTATTTGGGTTGACGAAGGGCTTGGTGACCATAAAGGCTTATTCATAGAAATCGATATAAAATTAAACAAGGATAAAAAATTGAAACTTAAAATTCATCTCTTACCCAAAGCAAATTTTGATAGCTTTAACGAAAAATGGATTACCGATTTTTACTCATTTAAGTCGCGCGTAACTCAAATGCTCACCAAAGAAACTTGGAAATCTTTCGTTGAGATTACGCATACTTATATAGACTTATGTATACCATCATATTGGCGGAATATCTGTAACTTGGTCCAACAGAGATTTCCATTTTAGCGCAGTTATTCACTAATTGCCTGAGACAAGGGAGGATTCCCATGAACTGGAATCATGCGAGAATTGTCCTTCTGCACAAGAAAGGAAGCATGGAAGATATAACGAATTACCACCCCATTAGTACTTTCTTGTTGTTCACAAAACGTTCACGAGGGTAATAGCTGAACGTCTGAAGACAACTCGGGATGCTGAAGACAACAAGTTGGATTCCAGAAAGGGTTCAGCACTATAGACTACATCCCCACGCTGCAAGAAAACACCAGCAGAACAGATGAATAAGAGAATGATAGGCTCAGGTTGAACTTAATGAAAAAAAGTTAATGTTTAATTCTTTTTCGGTTCAAGAACCAATATAACTGGACAATATCTAGGGTAGCTGATAACAACAGAAGAGAACAAAAGGATAAATGAAGTGATTAAATGAAATAAACTTGGCTGGAGTGCCTTCGGAAGGAACTCATACATTCAAAAGCCAAAAAATCCAATGCTTTATAAGAGGAAGGCCTTCAGGGCCATTCCATGTCAAGTCGGTCCCCGCTCGACCATCACCGATTTCAATAAAATTTTGTGTAAACATAATTTCATATCCTATTTGAACATTGCCAAATTTTACATCCATCGATGTAATATTTGCTGAGATACAGTCATTTGTTTGAACCCCTGCTTAGGCCTTCGCGGGAAATGATCAGCTTGATTCGAAGCCAAGAAACACATTATTCGTGTTTATATACTCTGAAGAGAAAGTGAATTCAAATATCAAACATGCTATGCGTAACATTTTTACTCCGCAACTTTCAGCAAACATTTTTCGGAATGCTTATAAGAAGATCCGAAAGTTTTCTTTTCCTACGTTTGAGTGGTACAGGGAAAGATACAAATGGTTAGATCGTCGAGGTATAACGATGAAAATATAACTTGCGATGCGAAGAGGAAAGTGAATATCCTAAATGGCTTTTATCAAAGCGTATTCTCGCCCGAAAGTTGCAGAGATACTCCCTAAGATTAATACCGTCACGTCCATGCCAAGTATACTATCCTATACCGAAGATGGAATTGTAAAACTGTCATGTAAAATTAAGTCGAATAAATTGTCAGTTCTAGAACGAATTCCGGCTAGAATGTTGAAAGAACTGGCAGAAAGCGTAGCACCACCTCTCAAAAAAATATATATTAAGTCTCCTAACGAAATCAGTGTCCCAACAGATTGAAAGTTAGCGAATGTTACTATTTTTTATGAAAGGGGATTAAAGGAGGATCCAGGAAGTTATAGAACTATCTCATTCACTTCAGTAATGGTATTTTACTTGATTTTCAGAAAGTTTTTGACAGTGTCCTTAAATACAAATTTATTTATAAATTAAACTATCAGTTACTAATATGGAAGTAATTGATTGGTTCGAGAATTTCCTTTATGATGCAGACTAACAAGTAGTACTTGTCGGCGTTAGTTCAGACAGAGTTCGAGTTACTTCAGGCGTACGTCAAGGCAGCGAAATTGGGCCTCTACTACTTCTGAAAATTATTAATTAGCTGAGCGATGACATTGATAGCAGTACGAGGGTAATTTCAGATGACTCTATAATATAATAATAATAATAACGTCTTTATTAAGGCGAATTTAGCATAGATAGATAGCATTTCACTATCAAACGTGGCGCGAAAAATGGCAACTAGATCTTAATGTATATATTGTCTGTAGTTAATTACTTCGAAAGGAAACGACTACGTCATAACCACCCATACGAAATTAGTGGAATGAATACAAATGTAGTCGACTTAGTTGAATATCTGGGAATCACTCTTACATATAACTTAAACTGCAGCACACACATAAGAAAAATCTGCGGTTAAGCAATTAAAAAGCTCAGTTTTATAAAGTGTCCTATAGGTAGATGCAAGAAAAGGTAAGAAGGTTATGTTATCTCCCATTGGTCCAGCTACATCTCGACTCCCCATGGAAAATTCGGTGAATATATGGGACCCAGCGGACTCCAGAATGTGCAACGCAAGGCGATACGATTTATTACAAATGCTACGATAGAAAAGCATGCGTTATGCAAATTCTCTCGAACACTGACTGAGAATTGTCGAAAGGAAGGAGATTAGAAACTTGTCTGCGATTTCTTGATAAGTTCAGTAAAATGCATTTCCGGAAGACGCTGCAAGCTATTTATGTAAAAATAGATACAGGGTAAGCTTATTACATAATTGAGAGAAAGCAAACCATCTTTTGTAAAATTAAGTAAGAAATAATAGCCGTACAAGACAGTACAAGTATCTACCTAAAGAAGGGAAACAGAGACTATTTTGTCGTGGAATGTTACTTTCCATTCGCAATTTCAAGAAGTTTTTAAAAATATACGTAAATTGTGTGAAATTTTGAGGTTGTAATCATGTCGTTAGAGCCATTTTGCTTCATTTACGTGGACTTGATCCGCTGATAGCATTCTGTCTTAGTGAAGAAAGCAAGCAGTTGCAGTTGGGCCATTTTGAGTGGGTGTGTAAGGAGGAATGTTCGCCTAAAACTATAGAACCAGTTGTTATAAAGTATGCGAATTTGCACATTTTAAAAAACCGACGACATACAGATTCCTTTTCNATCTTACAACGGACTGTTTCTGTCTTCGTAAGACCCAACAGATAAGAGTGTGGGTGGCATGTTTTGGCTCCATGCACCCTATTGCGAGAGAAAAAGAATAAAGACAAATTCACGTCCAATATTATCCGTTATTTCCTCATAACTCTCATTGCAATTCGTGACCTAGTGGTTAAGTTCTTGATGGAATGAAAGCAATAGCTTTTAACTTCATATGTAGATTGCACCATTTGGGTATACCACGTTAGAGTGTACACTGTCGAAAACCCAGTTACCCTTTTCTAGACCGTATCAATTCCTATATAAATGTCTGTACTCCGCATCCAGGTTCGGTAAGTTGAAAAATGAACCACGTAATCTCTTTCAAACTATCACACTAAGCAATATAAGAAAGGGATAAATCAGTACCTGTACTGAAGACTGAATTTATCACAAAATAACCGGCAAAGACTTTAGCAGCATTTTAAGAAGCGTTGGTTGGACGCACGGGCGTCTAATTCAGTTCACGACTAGTTTCGGTGCAGATCGGATTTAGTTCAAAATCGGTCGGTTATTGTGATTTATCAAGTAATAAATATATACAGCACAAGGGACCAAAATAGAGCGTTAAAAATAAAAGGACATGAAAAACTCAAATTCGTCAAAAAAAAAAAACTTAACCGACGTTTAAGTTAGTAGTTTAAATTGCCCAAATCTGCAGAAGAAGTGCGGTTTGTATTTGGGTTCAGTAAAGAATATCGTTTGAGACTGTATTTCGACATTATACGCAAAGGAATTTGTAGTATCGTAAGTGTTTGAAGCCGGGGGAGAAACAAAGCGTGACATTTTTAAAGGTATGGAATTTATTACGTACGGAATCTTAAGGAGTTCACAGTAGTATGAATAAGGATTAAGGAAAGGTGTAAATACTTTTCACGGTGAAGCCGTGCGATGATATTCTTTGGGAGTATGAACAAGTGATGTACGTATGAGTCTCGTAAAAGGATGCATGAGGTGAGATGACATCGGTGTGGAACTAACAATGTTGATGAGCAGTATTCACTAGTGGACTGGGAAGTCAAAGAGCCATCNTATGAACAAGTGATGTACGTATGAGTCTCGTAAAAGGATGCATGAGGTGAGATGACATCGGTATGGAACTCAGAAGAGCTAAATTTCTGAAAACTACTGATAAATTAAGAGGAGTCCCGAAATAATTGGATTTCCATCATGATATTAACACTATTAGTAATATAATATCAAGGATAATAGTATGCAAAAATAAGTTTCTCACATTTATGGCAGGGGTCAAGAAACGGAGGACAGTTTAAGATGACTTCATCATATGTATAAAAAGCAAATATTCTCATCTCTGTAAAAGCCTGGGTTCGAACCCAGGAGGCCATAATACGTTTCCATGAGAGATGAACGTGAAGTACGTTTTCATGACTTGCAGAGATTGTTTCTTTTACAAAATTGAATAAGAAACAATGATCCTACGAAATCGAGACAAGTGCTACAAGAAAGGAGATTGTTTAGAAGAAAGAGAGAGATATCGAAAATAAAAGAATCCAGGAACTCGAAGAAAACAGTAAAAGCTCTAATAGCAGAACATTTTTCAAGGAGGTTAAAAACTACACTAAGGGATTTAAGCCTAGATCAAGTGCATGCATAAGTAAGGAAGGACATGTTCTAAGCGAAAAGGAAGATATTTTGAGGAGATGGAAAGATTAATTCCAGGACTTATTTAGTGTGCTGAAGAAGGGGAAAAAATGGAAAATAACAATGTTGATGAGCAGTATTCACAAGTAGACTGCGAAGTCAAAGAGCCATCAATTAAAGAAATTAAAGATGTGATACAAAAATTTAAAAATTGGAAAGCACCAGGAGTCGACAACATCACTGCAGAATTATTAAAATTTGGAGGTGAAGCACTTTGGGTAAAGCTGCATGAGTTAATGAAAACAATATTGAATGAAAAGTATATGCCTGAAGAATGGAGAGAAGCTCTAATTGTACCCATTCATAAGAAAGGCAATAAAAGAAACTGTATGGATTACAGAGGAATAACTTTACTCAGTGTGGCCTACAAAGTAGTCTCCTGCATAATACATAACAGACTTGACGAATATGGTGAAAGAATTATAGAAGAGTATCAATGTGGGTTTAGGAAGGGCCGTTTGACTTCTGACCATTTGCACAAGTTGCCACAATCCTTCGAGAAGTGCTATGAATGTAACATAACACGTCATAACCTCTTCATTGATTTCAAGCAAGCGTTTGACAAAGTCGACCGAAACAAGTTGTTAAAAGCCTTAATTGAACTAGGAATACCCAGAAAGTTTATTAGATTGGCGAGGGTAATTTTTTTGGTAAGAGTGGTCATAAATGGGGATTTGACTGATGATTTTCGCATTAATGCTGGTGTAAGACAAGGGGTGCGCTATCTACATTATTATTTAACCTCGCACTTGAGACAGCAATGAAAGATATAGAACAGGGCCCTATAAGCACCAGAACAAAACAAATAGTGACATATGCAGATTGCCAGAAGGGAAAGAGCTTTGAGAGAGATATTTCAAAATATTGAGCCAAAAGCAAAGGAACTAGNAGTAAAGAATATCGTTTGAGACTGTATTTCGACATTATACGCAAAGGAATTTGTAGTATCGTAAGTGTTTGAAGCCGGGGGAGAAACAAAGCGTGACATTTTTAAAGGTATGGAATTTATTACGTACGGAATCTTAAGGAGTTCACAGTAGTATGAATAAGGATTAAGGAAAGGTGTAAATACTTTTCACGGTGAAGCCGTGCGATGATATTCTTTGGGAGTATGAACAAGTGATGTACGTATGAGTCTCGTAAAAGGATGCATGAGGTGAGATGACATCGGTGTGGAACTAACAATGTTGATGAGCAGTATTCACTAGTGGACTGGGAAGTCAAAGAGCCATCAATTAAAGAAATTAAACATGTGATACAAAAATTTAAAAATTGGAAAGCACCAGGAGTCGACAACATCATTGCAGAATTATTAAAATTTGGAGGTGAAGCACTTTGGGTAAAGCTGCATGAGTTAATGAAAACAATATGGAATGAAGAGTATATGCCTGAAGAATGGAGAGAAGCTCTGATTGTACCCATTCATAAGAAAGGCGATAAAAGAAACTGTATGGATTACAGAGGAATAACTTTACTCAGTGTGGCCTACAAAGTAGTCACCTGCATAATACATAACTGACTTGACGAATATGGTGAAAGGATTATAGAAGAGTATCAATGTGGGTTTAGGAAGGGCCGTTTGACTGCTGACCATTTGCACAAGTTGCGACAATCCTTCGAGAAGTGCTATGAATGTAACATAACACGTCATAACCTCTTCATTGATTTCAAGCAAGCGTTTGACAAAGTCAACCGAAACAAGTTGTTAAAAGCCTTAATTGAACTAGGAATACCCAGAAAGTTAATTAGACNTAACAATGTTGATGAGCAGTATTCACAAGTAGACTGCGAAGTCAAAGAGCCATCAATTAAAGAAATTAAAGATGTGATACAAAAATTTAAAAATTGGAAAGCACCAGGAGTCGACAACATCACTGCAGAATTATTAAAATTTGGAGGTGAAGCACTTTGGGTAAAGCTGCATGAGTTAATGAAAACAATATTGAATGAAAAGTATATGCCTGAAGAATGGAGAGAAGCTCTAATTGTACCCATTCATAAGAAAGGCAATAAAAGAAACTGTATGGATTACAGAGGAATAACTTTACTCAGTGTGGCCTACAAAGTAGTCTCCTGCATAATACATAACAGACTTGACGAATATGGTGAAAGAATTATAGAAGAGTATCAATGTGGGTTTAGGAAGGGCCGTTTGACTTCTGACCATTTGCACAAGTTGCCACAATCCTTCGAGAAGTGCTATGAATGTAACATAACACGTCATAACCTCTTCATTGATTTCAAGCAAGCGTTTGACAAAGTCGACCGAAACAAGTTGTTAAAAGCCTTAATTGAACTAGGAATACCCAGAAAGTTAATTAGATTGGCGAGGGTAANACAATCCTTCGAGAAGTGCTATGAATGTAACATAACACGTCATAACCTCTTCATTGATTTCAAGCAAGCGTTTGACAAAGTCGACCGAAACAAGTTGTTAAAAGCCTTAATTGAACTAGGAATACCCAGAAAGTTTATTAGATTGGCGAGGGTAATTTTTTTGGTAAGAGTGGTCATAAATGGGGATTTGACTGATGATTTTCGCATTAATGCTGGTGTAAGACAATGGGTGCGCTATCTACATTATTATTCAACCTCGCACTTGAAACAGCAATGAAAGATATAGAACAGGGCCCTATAAGCACCAGAACAAAACAAATAGTGACATATGCAGATTGCCAGAAGGGAAAGAGCTTTGAGAGAGATATTTCAAAATATTGAGCCAAAAGCAAAGGAACTAGGACTTGCTATTAATGAAGAAAAGAGTAAATATCTAAAAATGAAGAGAGGTCCAGATAATACAACTGACGAGATAAATATTGGTGGTTTTACTTTTGAAGGAGTAAGGACATTTAAATATCTTGGTTCAGTTGTCAATCAGGATAATGATTTTACTGAAGAAATTAGGAGTAAAGTTACTGCAGGAAATCGGGCTTATTTTGCCTGTAAACAGCTTACGGCGTCAAAATTACTGTATAGACATAGCAAAATGAAAATATACCGATCAGTCATAAGACCCATTGTGACCTACGTGTGTGAAGCATGGTCCATTACGAAGAAACAGGAAGAGATTCTCAATGTGTTTGAAAGGAAAGTGATGAAAAAATGTATGGCCCAGTACAAAATGAAAACGGACTGTGGAGGATTCGGACAAATGAAGAAATAAATGATCTTATTCAAGGAGAGAACATTGTTCGATTCATTAAAGCCCAGAGGATCAGGTGGCTTGGTCATCTACACCGCATGGAACCCTTAAGATCAAGAAAATCGATGACTGGAGACCCACAGAGGGAAGACCAAGAGGCAGGCCTCGTAAAAGATGGAGTGATAGAAGATCTACGAGAAAGCTACAAGAAAGGAAAATGTTCATAGATCTTATTTTAGTCGTGAAACATTCATATAGTTTCGAAGTTGTGAGAACTTTGATAAAATACACGGAAAATTCGTAAACTTTTTGGGAATTAAGCAACCCATCACTTTGACGACTAAGACCATTGTTGAAAGTTGATTTCATGAATTATCCCATATATGTATGCGGGGATAAATAGTTCTTATATTTTTATATAAGAGATGTACGTAAAGTAGGATTTCATGAATTGAAAATAGTAGAATAAATATTATAAATAATGGTAAGTTATTATGATCTTACAACGGACTGTTTCTGTCTTCGTAAGACCAGATATATACGATAATAGGTATCTATAGTTTTAAACTAAATTAAGTTCCGTTATGCTTGACGGGAGCGTTTACTAGTAACTTAATAAAATCCATTACCTGGCGAGTAACTTTGTGGTTCTCCATAATGACAAAAGAAAAAACAGGAAAAACATTTCAAATGAAAAATTTCACTTCACTTCACGTCAAGTAAAATAACTAGTCGTGTTCCTCTGTGAACGAGTGTGTGAGTAACTTAAGCGAAGTTCTTAGAATAGAATTTAGTTTCAATTGAAAATTTTTTCCTGATTTTTCTCTTGTCGTAAATTAATATGTCGTAAATTAACTATTAAAAATTAATTTATTTGTGTTAAATGTTGTAATTTTGCTGTTTGGTGCTCCTGCCACTTGCCAAAATGGAGCTTGGATGGTATTTATGGAAATGTAGATGTGTTAAATATAGTACACGTGTAGTGATCATAGAAACATTTCATAACCAGATTTTCATCCTTTGAGCTTCAACCAAGTGAAATCACTATTCTAGAAAGCGATCAACGGGAGGGGGGCAATTACCCCTTCGCCCCCCCACCCCGAATCCGCCTTTGGTTAATGGGATCAATTGAGAAGTCGAGTGAATAGAGAGAGCAGGTCGAAAAAGCGTCGCAGGTTGCAGATGCCGTAGGATAAAAAGTGAAAGGGACTAACATAAGTAGCAAAGTTTCTTCGAAGAATTTTCGAGAGAAGTGAATAATTTAAATACTTTATTCTTCATTCTAGTTCATCAAGCCAAACGAAATGAAATGCAAATTATCTCCTTGAGTTTACGCAGCGATTAAATTCAGATACCTGCGTATAATGTAATATATGCGTATATTTAATTGCGTCTGCTTATGTAAATATATTGAATGTAAGTGAAAGTGTAACCCTCATGAAAGTGAAGGTTTCAACTGCAGTCCGATTAAAATATATTCCCAACTTCTGGCCGATTTTGCTTCAATTTATAATCACGCAAGATGGGACGAATGCATCAGCATTGAGAACAATCTTTCAGACATCTTTTATTTAACCGATTTTTTAAAGAACATTCCATACAAAAACCTTCGATAACAAAAATTGATGCTGACTCGCTAAATAATAAAGTCTTTAAGTAACTTTAAATTTACTTCGAAGTCGCGAAGGAAAATTTAATTCGGCACTGCTGCATTGATAAATGTTGCGATCATAGTGTTTTTTTGCATCGGTGAATCCGATAAGCATAATGCGGTAATTAGACAATAATTAGAGTTAGAAAAAGCTGAACGCAGAGCATTTCTGTAAGTAAAGGGAAATAGTAGTTCCAATTGGACCACATCTAATATTAATACTTCGGAATATGAAAAAATTACACGATTAGATTGCATGAACAAACTTTTCATTAAAATCGCCTTCAGAAACTTGAACGACAGTTTGCTTTTCGTCATTTCAGTGAAAAAAACATTACACATTCCGAGAGAACTCGGTGAGACTCTAGTGAGAAATGGTAGTCGGAAGGGAATGTTATTTTTAGTCATTTTTACATATGGCATAAGCAGTGTTTATAGGTCGTAGAGCTCGTAGTGAAACTGATGTGTTTACCTTTCCGCCCATGCCGCGCTCCATTGGCACCTATCAGCGCGTAGTTATAGATGTGAACGCGGCGCAAATAGAGTTTCGTTCACCTGCATCGAAATGCGAAAGCAATCGCACTACCGAGCTCACGTATCCTTGGCCGTGCCCTCCCCTACGCCAAGCGATGCATCTTTAGGCAGCGGATCCCACAACCGTTTTTACATACCACATCCTTCTCTCGAAGCCTTCAAAGTGTTAATGCAGGCGCGGTAATAAGACATTCACAGTATGAAAGGCCGTCCCAGATAAGGAGTGCCGGATGTCTGGAAAAAATGGACGTGCCAACGAGGGAAGGGGACGTACATGTACACTTTGCAAATGTGCGCTCACGGTCAAATCACATGTCGTACTTTTGGAGGAGCCGTTTCACGATGTCACCCACTACGATTCGAAAGGACGCGGCAGAAAACGTCCACTGCAACGAACACTGTGAAGTCCAGCGGCGTATTCTGCAGGAACATTTGTCCTCGCTTGAAAAATTCAAAAGGGATTTGTTTTCATCCTCCCCTTCATTCCTCTCATTTTCCTGCGAGTACATTACTCTAAGTTGTTTGCTAAAATGCAAATTTAGTAATTGATCGCGATGCTCGCGAAATTTGACAATTGTTCCAAACTGAAGCAATAGAGCTTGTTGCTATGCACTAGAAAACAATGTAGACGTGTTGCTATCATAGCTGTGGTCATTTTGGCTCTGAATACAAATCCAGCCCTACTCCAGCTCAATAATACTTACAAAATAGAGTCATTTAAGAAACAATCTGAATAAAACAGGAATGTATTACCAAATTAAAAAGACAAAGCATGAGAATTTGGAATCAAAATAAACGTAATAAACGCTAAAGTAATGAAATTTACCAAAGGAAGAAAAGCAAAGTTAACAATCAGGGTAGATGAGGCAAAACTTTGGGTAGTGTTCTCTCTTGGGATAGGAAGTGTAATGCTAAGGTTCGGAAAAGAGTAGCATTGGCCAAGGAAAATATCGTGAAGCGAAGGGATAAAGGGAATTAAGAAAATATCGGTAAAATACTTCGTGTGGAGTATACTGCTGTGTGGATGCGACCTTAAGAAAGGAGGATATCAAATGATTGGGGACCTTCGAGATGTATGACGTAGAATGGAAAAAGTAAGCCGAGTCAATAGAAAAACTAACAGAGGTATTAGAGATAGTCATGGAGGAGAGGGTTTTGATTGAAGTAATTAAACGCCGACAGGGGATCAGATATTGAGAGGAGAGGGATTGCTGAAGAATGTAATCGAGGGTAAGGGGACAGATAGTGGGGTAGAAAAAGACAAAAGATGTTAGATGTCATACAGGGTGGGGTAAGTTACCACGAAGCGAAAGAAATGGCGTTGAATAGGGAATATTAAGGAACATGAACCTACCGAAAGGTAAAACACTGGTGTATGTAGGTCATAAGGTGAGGACAAAAGTGCCTCCTCCCCCGTCTGATTTTGAATGGTAGACGGATTAGGTCAAAGGAGGCTGTCGTGGTTCAGAAACATCACGCAATGGACAGAAATTACAGCTGAACAACTATTACATACTGTACTTCACCGAGGTACCAAGAAATTGTAAGTCAGGCATCGCCAACACTTAAGGCGCAATGAGAAGGAAAACAACTATGATCACGCTGCGGTTGCTGAAATTAAGAAGCAAAAGATTCAGACCGAGTGGAAAGGATTGAAGATGTGGCTGTTCTATTCGTATTACTAAAATTTGAATCTAAATCTACATGTATCCACATATGTACCCTTCAAGCCACTTTTAGACGTGTGGTAGGGGGTGAATTCAATATGACTATTTCCCTAATCGATTCCTTTCGCGTATCACCCGCGGAAAAATTGAATTCTTAAACCGACTTCTTCTAGCATCTATAACTCTTATTTTTCTCTCAGGATTAGAACGGCCTAAATAAAAGGAGGACGCATAATATTGGCTACATCTTCAGCGAAAGTACCTTCTCAGAAGTTATTAAGTAAATAGAGTCTTTCTTGATCTTCTATCTCCTAGAGATTCCCATCCCTGTTCCTGTCCTGTTTGAATAACATTCACTGATTTTTCGTGACAAAACAATTCTTAACGGAACGCATCGCCTTTCGCTGTACTTTTTCTAATTCTCGAATACAATACCTGTCTGCAGGACCCCATACACAACACGTGTGTTCAATTTACTATACAAATAAGTCGCTATATGACTAAAATCAGAATAGAAATTCTTGAAAACCTTATCCATCATGGCCACCATGAGGCTGCTTGCTAAACCCCACCCTTCTCATCTAAGGAGAAGTGTGAGATGGGGTTGAGGCGAATTGAAGGAAAAGGGGGCAAAAAGACTTTCCCCCGCAGAATGATTTGTGAGCATGATTTCTTTTTCGACTTCACCTGCAAAGAATGCCTCGGGCAGGAAGGGAAGTGATCTCTTTGTAATTCAAAGGTGTGGATGCATGGCCCTGGGTGTAGGTGAACAGATGCATCTCGAGTACTTGTCAGCCGAGGCAATGGAAAAATGGCGCATTAAAATGCCACCCCCTTTCGTGTACACCAACCTTGAAATTGAGAGACGTACGGTCGATTTAATTATCCCCGAAAAAAATGGTAATGAGCGAATGGAATACGCGGACTGTACACATCACGTGCAAGTGAACGATTCCTTACACATGATCGATTTATTCACGCCTCGACGAATGTATGCAGACACATCGATTCAAACACTCTCTCCAAACGGTTTTTCTTGGACATCCTCGGTGTCAAATTGACGCAATCGGCGAAGGTAATCTTCGGTTCCGCAGAAAGGGCAAGTGCCCCCTCCCCACAGGGAATTTGAAAAGAGGATTTGGTGCCCCCTTCAAAACTGATTTAATCAGGCATTTGTAACATCATCGATGTTTGGGGGAATTTCTCTACCTCAAAACGGAACATTCGCAACATCTTTTATAAAATCAAACACATTTTGCTACGTGTTCAAGTCTTACACACTTTTCGAAGTTTTTAACGCTTTGTAGTGAATATTTTAGCTGAAGGGTGAAGTTAGAGATCTAATAGTCACGCCAAAACGACTGCAATGCGGTAAGGAAGCAGTAATTGAAAGTGGACATATCCTAGAGCGACGCAAGTGAAGGAAATCCAGCAATGGATAAGATGGACACAGATGATGAAAGCTATTAAAGATGTGCGATCGATCCTATTTTTCCGCGCTGCTTTTCTTTAAGTATGTCTCTATGTAAGATAAGGTGGAAATATCATTCTATTCCAATGACCGGAAGAATGTCTTAGTTAGCTTTTCCTAGAAAAATAAATTCGAACTGAGAAGTGGCTTGACTTCAAAGGTAGAGAATTTTTTCCAATAAGTTCCGATACTCTGATTTCCACCGGAGTGATAAATCACGCAAGGATATCAATAAACGTCGATACGAACACCAAGTTTCACGAGAACGATTAGTCGAAGGCTATTCTATCCGTACCTAGATCGAATTCGCGTTTTTGTAAGATTGCTTTATGTAACTTTCTTTTTCAAAAGAAGTGATCTAAGCTGGTATCAACACTCAGTTTCCTACTGATTCCTTTAGGGTGTTTCTGTCAAACATCACCAGATTTTATATACAATTATCATCGCCAGAATCTTATGAATCCATTAAAATACGGTAAGCGGACACTTTAATCAGGTACTTCATAATTTTGGGGTAGATTGCTTTAAAGCGCAAGCGTTAAATGAAAAGCAGAAAGGGGAGTATTTTGGGGGAAATGAAAGTTGTCTTAATGGTATAATGGAGTGCATCTCAGAGGTGCTCTAACCTCTGAGACGTAGCGCTGAGTGATTAAAGCAAAGTGAAGAGCCATGCAAAACGGGAGACGAGGATAAATTCTAAACGGATGTATTTTTCGATAAGCTTCCGTCATTAGTTATGAGGTATGAGGACCATTGTGGCAATAAGGGATGAGGTAACTTTGCATAGCGGCGCCTGAGTAACTAGTGATGTTACTAGTAAAAACCTATGAGGGCAAACACCAGAGAATATAAAGAAGTAAAGAAAGAAGATGAACACACCTCAACGGAATAATTCCAAGCAGAGGTCTCTTCAGACTTCCTGATTCCTACACTGCCATTCACACACACTGAACACTTATCACTGGATATTACACACACTTAATTCTGCTGCTTTATTGACTTTTACACTCTCACAGCACTATCACCACTGAAGTATCACTGCCTTATATTGCTTCTTCATGTTTACCGCTAGCGAAGACAGCCGGGAAGTGCTTAGTCGTCCTTGGAAAGACCCTCTCTAGCCACGAATAGGCATCGGCGACTCTCGGCTCTAATTGTGTCATACCATTGAAGAGCCATTGCTTGCAGTTTCCTACTGTCCAGTCGAATTCTTCCTCAACGCCTTCCGAGGGTCGAAGAGGAACCTCTGATAACGTTGCAATCCTTGTGAGGGAGACCTTTTATTCCTCGGAGTCCAACAAAAGGGGCTGAGGACAAACATTTTAAAAGAAATCAGAGAAAACATCTCACTTCAATACGTACAAATCAAAACAATAACAAAGAGAAGAAATATGGAAAATAAAGGGAAAGCACTGCTGAAAAATGTAATGGTTATAAAGATTTGGCGCGAATCCACACGTGCTCATTGCAACCAACAAAAAATCAAGGGGAATTAAATACCTAAATGGAAAGCATTTGTAATACATCATTAACATTAGAATTAGAGTTAGACATCAGAGTTTGAATGAAATATAAATGTTTTAAATAGGTATTCCAAAAGCATAAAGTCAGGGTTACACAGACTATCTGACACTCACAGGACGATAACTCGACATAGACTACACAAAAGACCGGGAAATTTACGGAAGTTCACGAAAATAGAGAAACGAAACTATATCTTCTTCCCGCGTATTTTAGCCGCACTATAATTAAATCTCATTATAAATTAATGAAAGCCCCAAATACATTGTTGAGGATGTTTCAGGTAGAACTAATTTATGAAATTGAAATATGGGTATTACACCGTGTTCAACGTATTACACCAGCGATAACATTGGTCTTTATCATTTACGTGCTAGAACAAGTCGTTTCAAAAATTCATTTTCTCCGCGAACGATACGCGAAAGCAATCGATTAGTGAAGTAGAGTCATGGTGCTTGCACCCCCTGCCACACGCGGAAAGGCGGCTTGCAGGATACTTATGTAGATGTAGATGGCTATCCATTTAAAATAAAATGTTAACACAAAATGGGTATTTTGTTTAAATAAAGCTCGAATGAATGACTTAGAGAAATGCTTAACTTGGGAGAGGTTTACCGTACTGGGAAAGAAGAACCACACTTGAAAAATCTCACCATTATATACGAATCAATTCGTTTCAGGTTTCGTTAAACTATCTTCATCAAGCAAGCCGCCTCTCGGCGTGTGGCAGGGAAAAGTTTGATCCTTTCAAACGTGAAAATGTTACAATTCACTGCTCTGTATATGCAAGTTACGTATTCCGGCTTCAGCGTAGAATTTCAGAATTAGTTAACAGCTGTGGAAGAGGCACGTAAACATACAAGTAGGTGAAAATATCTTCCAAATACTTCTGTTAAAATGCAAAACGCAGATTCCCTGACAACTGAAATGGGAGAGTGACCATATTCTATGGAATTCGGAAATGTAGGAGGGAAACTCCGAAAAGGAGTTGTTCGGAAAATACTGTTTACAGCAGTGCTTCACAACCATTTATATTACGTGGTTCTCTTTGTTGACTGAAGCTTCGCGACGCACTAAGCAATACTTTTGCGGCGCACTAAATAATATAAATTAGTTTTTCCCGAATTTAAATTGAGAAAGAAAAAAGGGCTGTCTGTAATAAAGCGTTTTAAAGCTTTCATTCTGGACTCTCGCAAAACAAAAATAATCTAACTAAAGATTGAGGAAAGGTAAATTACTAGGCACGGAAGAGCCGTGCGGCTGAATCTAAATTTAAAATAATTATGCGAAAGTGCTTTTTAAATTTTCAAAAACACATAAACCTCAGAAATAAGCGGTACAGCATAAGTTTACACGCGGCACACCAGTGCACCACGGCGCACGGGTTGGAGAGTGATGTACTTAGAGGATGGGGAGATCAACGCTGGGACGCAGAAATAATGGTGTTGTAATGGAAACGGCGGAATATTGCATTATTTTCCCGCTTCGTTCACTGCCGCTTCATTTTTTTTTCTAATTGTCCCCCTTTTTGGAATATCAAGCACAAAGAGAATTGTAGCTCTCTCTGACGGTTGCGTTTCAAAGTAATGCTTTGTATTATGAAATTCTAAAAGTTATACATTTGGTTTGAATTTCATCCCTCGAAATTTCCGTTAAAAGTACGATCCTATTAGTTAATAAACACAACGATAGCTAAAATTTCACAGAAAGACGAAATATGCGGAGAATTCATGACTGTAAATAAATTGTAATTCGGAGTCACTACTAATAATTATTCTGGCCAACGGCTAATGCGAGATATGATGTTTAATTGTGTTTCTATCCTTTGGCACAAGAATATTAATGGGTTCGCCAAATTAGGCGAATGACAAAGCAAACAAATTTAAGAGGCGTATCATAAATACTGCAATGCAATAAATGCTTTATTCTTCCGCAGCTAAAAATACATCAGCAGCGAATGAATTTATTGGTTCCAATTGCTAGAAAACGAGAATTTGGAATATAGTTGCTGAAAACTTGCTTAATGCTAGCCATGGACAAATAATGAGCTGTTATTTACAATTTTCAGACGTGGAAAGAGAGAACAAATTATACTGCAGGATATGGTAAATCATAATCTTTGGAGATTGAAATTACTTGGAACCACACTATTGCCGTTATCATTTCTTTTAGCAAAAATTTAGGAAGTTCAAGTTTTTCGTTTGTTAAACACTAACCATCTATAGTGTATATTTTTGCAACAGCTTTGGCGGCTTTTGCGCTTAATTTCGATATTAGTATGAAATTACTTTTGGAAATGCTGGGAAAATAGATGCAAAGTGTACAAATTCAAGTTGTTATGAATTATTATTATTTTTTAAAAATTGTCGCAACAGTCAATACGTATTTTATTCCAAATCACACAAAAATAAACTACTGCCACGATATCAAAATAAAATATTTACAACAGTTTTAGTACAACTCATGTTTCTGTAGCTATCGTAATATCACAGCTAAAAACAAGACCGAGGTAAGAAGATAGAATCTCTTTTATTCTCCGAATTAGAGAGATATTGCCTCCAACAATCTTTCTTGTTCTTTCACATTATTATAGAATATATCACTGACTTCCATCCGTAACTTGTAGCATCACTTGTGATAAAAAATTTAAGTAAAACTCGGTAAATTAGAATGTATACCCTTCCAAGTGATCGTTGACGAAGTTAACCAATCGAGTGAAAACTGAAGCCACGAAGAGAAATAAAAGTGAGAAAGGGGAAGAAAGGGCGAAGCAGAATCTATATTGGGTATGCGAGCCATGACTCCTACCATCGTCACATCGCATTGGGGGAAAAATGAAGGCGGGATGAAAAATATACACGCCAAACATTCTATCAGAGGAAGAATTCAAAAACAAACATCGGGGATAACGCAGAGAGCGAAATTGTGGCTGCGAGCGAAAGAAGCAAAGAGGGGAAGTAATTTATGAGGCTTTAATTGCGTCGGACGAAATTTTAACGCGGAGTAATTTTGGTGGATACGTGTTTGGAGAGGGAAGTGTGGTTGGGATAGTTTAATTACTTTGCTGTCCTCGCTAAATATTTCGGAATGTGATTTTTAAGTCTCGAATGCTTCCCAGACGGATTTTTGAGTTAGCCCAGCGATTTGCGAAACTAAACTACCATTTATAATCTGCGCATTGACGTGCAGTCCGAAATGATTACAAATGTGACCGAACTTGGTTAAGAAGAAATCCAAATTTGGGAATTGTATAAGAGGTTTTTAGAATATTTGTATTCGAATCGACTTTTAATATTTTCATGTAATGAATCCTGTCTTGATGAATGGAATACTTTTCATTTGTCTTTCGGTGAAAAAAGAATAATAAATCGATCACGTAAATTTGTCTCAGTCGCGCATGGATATGATAATATCAAAGCTACTGATGTATGAGTGATGCAGAATAATGGCATTGATCATGGTTTCTCTGTATGGAATGTTACGAAATGTTTTACTCGTTGATTCATTGTTCTTCACTAACGTGGGCTAGTTCGGCTTATAGCATTCTGTCTCATTGAGGAAAGCATGGGCATACTGTCTCACTCCTCACCTTTCCTGGTGAACCTCATTTCCATTCCCTAGTTCTTGGTAGCTACAGGAAGAGGGAATCAGGTTCCAACAGGCCTTCGGGTCGAATACTTTGCAGAATGAATGGGTAATGAATGAATATGGAAATAAAGTAACCAGTGAAAGAGTCTCTATAATGATTTGGGATCGAGGAAAGGACAGATATTAAGTGAGATAGTGCATGAAGAGGAAAAGGTGGTTTAATGCGGTAAATGAGAAAATACGAGTATGTGCATTTTTTAGAATAAAAGGGAATCTATGAAAATACTTATGGATGTATCTGAAGCGTGAGGATTTTGCAATACTAGCAAACATTGTAAATGAATAGAGGAGGCAAATAACGTGCTTTACAAGGAAGAGAATAGCATTTTTAAATAGAAACAGCAAAGAGCTAAGAAAATCGTGTTTTAAAACCTCTTCGTCATCTGAAGTTATTTTGCAGATGTGAGATTCCACCGGGAATCGAACCCGGAACCGCTCTCACCGCCACCCACTTGTCTATAGCCCGCAAAGAAAATATTCGCGTAGAAAATCTTCAGAATAATTTATATATCGATATATTATATACTGCATTATATAGACTTGAGATTATTTTATTCTAATATTTAGTTATTAATAATAAGTATAAGAGTCCAGTAGCGATACCAAACCGAGGGTGATGAATTACATAGCTATATCAACTAAGGCAAATGTTTTCCAAATATGGAACAGAAATAAGTTTTAACCAGGAAACTAGATGACGTTTTAATTCAACTCTACACAATTTCACATGGAAGAGGTTGGTTATTAGTTTTAACTACAAAACTACATTTTCATTTTGTACTATCCGAGGCTGCGTATCAACGTGATTTAAATTCTAAAGTCTGTTTCATAATGTTAAAAATGCCGCGTCGAAGTAAATTAATACAGAATGTGAATCATCGCTGCTTTAGACTTTACTCTGTAGCATCTCTATTGGGTAAGAAAGTTCCAAGGAAAGTATGGTTTCCATAATAATGCTTGAAAGTGCATGAATGTGTATCCATATTTCTGGAGGCTAATGTTCATACTTCGGAGTTCAAAGCTTTCTTTTTGATTAAATTAAATTCGTAAATTTGAATTGATTACTATAATAATAGAATTATTCATCATTTAAAACCGTAATCTGTCCTATTCTTCTACTCATTTCTCACTTGGCAAAATAATAGTCATTAATTCGTCATTTATTTTTAAAGACAGAGTATTTCGTAATCTCTATGATAGTCTCAAAGGAGACTGTTTTTAAAATTATATTTGTAAATTCAGACACTAATAAATTTCCATAACATTTACAGCTGATGCATCAGAAGATATTGCGTAGGCTAAAAATCATAAATATATATCCAATAATAAGCATTTCAACTCTTATATTTGATCTTTTATTACTTGATTGAATCCTACAGATAAAACGCTTTAATTCACAAATCTCTATGTACCAGGGTAATATCTGAAGAGCGAAATATAAAATATCAAACGCATTTAATAATTCGGAACTGTAAAATTGAACTTTTCACACCAGAAATCGTAATATGAACCGGCGACAGTAAACAGTAAAACCGAAAATGACAAATATGCAATGTTTTAGTTTTTAAAATGTTACGCCGCGTCACTTTTACAAAATTGACATTACAGCAGGAATTCAATGACTGTTATATAAATTACTCCATTACTGAAATACTATCACAATATATATAAAGTGATAAGAAGCACTACAAAAGAATTAATGTTCAATATACTAAAGAATTAAAGCTCTGATTAGCATGGATTGAATAATCAATGCTTTGGTATTTAGCGGAATATCTAATCCAAAATTTAGTATTATTTCCTAGAATACGATGGTAATAAGCGTTCGTTAGTTTTGTCACGAATAATGGCGGTGAAGTGGACTTCGTGAAATGTAGACGGTCTCGCGAAAAATTTCAAATCTATTATTGTGACAAAGAAACATGAATCTGATTTACTATAAGTTGCCTCTTTTTTAAAATGAAATTCTGCGCAGTTAAAATTACATACGGAAGATTTACGTTAAATTAAATGAGGTATACTATTCAACTGAAATTTGTTAATGACTTAATGTTACCCTCACAAATATAATTACTTATCCATGGAGACTATCGAAATATGTCAAACCAATACGAGAGCTGCTGCATTTGAACTAAAATTTGCACCAACTAGTTCTAAAAGGTAAATAAGGACTCAGAATTAAACTCTAATCAAGAGGACTGGTATTTTCTTTCAAAGAAGAATCAAGACCGAATTATATGAGTGAATAAAAGCGAGAGAGGAAAATTAGAAACATTTGAGCGTGCGGAACATGCAATGACACTCTGAATAGAGATTTAGTTATATATATTACTTGATAAGAAGGAAAATAGTACGAAGTTGTATAGCTAAAATTGGCGAAAAGGAAAGAAATACGTATTGAGTAACTTAAAATATCGATTCGAAGAGAAATGAGTATGACGATGAAAGTTAAGCAACGGTCGAATAGCCCTCCGGCAGTTAATATTTAAAGACTCAACGGGAAACATGGAACAATTGCCGTAGGTGTTGTAGAAGATACTGCGGTTTAAATCTTATAATAAGGATAAAAAGGTTTGTTTTCAAAGTAATGAACTTAATTCTTGAATCTTAGTAATTTTCAATGTCTTGCTAAAACAACAAATAGGAAAGCTTGTGCTAAGTTCAAGTTCCTCCTCGGATATCTTTGCTTCCAAAATTTCATCTGGACTTACGTAAGTGTTCTAAGTTGGCTCCGAACTCCTGCGCACACGTGGGACATCGAAGATGCCACCTCACCATCATAGCAGACTTCCTTAAGGCCAGGAACGGCGAAGTAGATAAGCGATGAGAAACGCATGGTTCACATGCTTGAATTTATATGAAGAAATTGATAGAGAAAAAATCTGCCGCAACTGAGAATCGAACTCGGTTCTCCCACTTTCCGGGCGGGTGCTCTGTTCTATAAGTTACCACGACAGAATGATCCCCCCTTCAATTTCTTGGGCTATGATGGGACTCTGAGTACTGCGGAGGGTCCATCGAAGTTGGCTCCGAACTCCTGCACACAATATTTTTTTCTCTTTCAATTTCTTCATTTAAATTCAAGCATGTGAACCATGCGTTTCTCATCGCTTATCTATTTCGCCGTTCCTGGCCTTAAGGAAGTCTGCTATGATGGTGAGGTGGCATCTTCGATGTCCCACATGTACGCAGGAGTTCGGAGCCAACTTCGATGGACCCTCCGCAGTACTCATAGTCCCCAGCCCAAGAAATTGAAGGAGGGGTCGCTCTGTCGTGGTAACTTATAGAACAGAGCACCCGCCAGGAAAGTGGGGACCCGAGTTCGATTCCCGGCTGCGGCAGAATTTTTCTCGTTCAATTTCTTCATCTATAAATGTTTTCGATAGGTTAATGTCATATGAGTGCCATATCTTTCATTTCTTTGTAACTTACCTCCCTTATATGTCATATAACAACTTCTGCCTTTTTCCCTAGCTCTTGTTTAGGTTCTCCAGCAATCTCTCTCCCCGTAATATTTGAGCCACCCATTTCCTCTGTCTAGGCTTAATTGCTTCAACTGTAACCCCTCTCCTCCCCGACCATCTCCAGTACCTCGGTGTTTGTTTTTCTTTTGACTCAACTCACCCTTTCCATTCTACGCCATACCCAAATCTCAAAGGCGTCCAATTCTTCGATATCCTACTTTCTAAGGTCTTCTTTTCACATCCATACAGCAATACTATCCACGTAAAATTATGCGTTTAATAAATTCAAAATCTGTGAACTCATATGTTGGGGATAGGACTCTCACCTTTTTGGTGAGTATTCTTTCACGTGGAAACCAAGATATGAAATTCTCCAAAGGTGGTAAAAATGAAATTGTATTCACTCATGTAATTATTATAATTATGGATGGATAATATTTTTCGAGTTAATCAGAATAGGAAAGTATCGACGATAATTTTATAGATAAAAATCATCTTCCTAGCACTGCCGAAAAAATATTAGCATAAAACTCATGGTATTTTTATGTTAATTTTATCTCCCATACTGACATTATACTTTTTTCAAATACCCTAGATTGCTTTTCTCAATGGGTTAGATCAAAGACTCTCGATAAAAGGTCGACGAACACTGGGAAAGAGGGCTTTTGCCCACAGTAATCCCCTTATTTTAGGAACGACTTCATGTAAGAATTTAACCTTATCATGCGAATAAAACTAATAACTGGTTAGTTGTTTATATATTTTTAACCCTATTATAACTGGTAGTTTTATTATAAACGGTATATTCAAGGCACAAGAAGGGACCCGCGGTAATAATAAAAAGTACTGAAATTTTGCGATAGCCAAAACTTTCGAGAAAGACCGAAGCTGGGAAAATGTGATTCAGTGATTGCCGACCTCGGTAGCAAGATAATTAGAGTTCTAGCCCACCTAGCTCCGAGTTCGATTCCGGACTGCTTTTCTTGCTTACGGAAATGGTTCACCAACAGGCACCACTGATTCTGTTACTCGACAGTAAATGGGTGTTTTGGGGACATTGCAGAGGAAACAAATATTTAATGGGAGTTTTTTCGAAAGAAAACTTTCCTATTTCTAAGACGCGATTTTCGACCATTCAATTTCGCTCTGAACAGTCACCCACTTTCCGTTCGTGATTTACGCTTAATCGGACAAAATGGATGAATTAAACAGCGAGTCCGAGTAATTGGTCAGCCCTCCCTTGAAAATGATTACATCTCCAGGAAAAAGCCAGCAATTTTTTATTGCCGTGGATTTTCATTTTAGCGCTTATCACTTCCACGTATCAACTCATACGAGGAGAGATAATCGCGCGCGCACCGATTTTGCAATCTCAATCAAAATATTAGCAACACTTCCATAATTCGCCAGATTAACCCATTTCAGACGGAGTCCCAATAACATTAATAATTCCCGCCGGTACGAGAATTAAAATCTCCAAAAGCTAATATCCGAAAAAACGAAGCGTTCGAACTGAAAAAGCCGACTCTCCCCTTTCGGTCGATAAAAAAGAACGCAACTTGGGCGCCTGAAATATAAGAACAATTTGCGCAAATTACTGTGCAAATGAAAGCACGATCTACTGATCGCCTACTACGAAATACATCAGTTGTCGGCCGTGCATTTTCGTGGCAAAAACACCTCCGCAACCCCGAACGAGAGAAAGAGCGATGCGGAATAAAAAACAACGAGGAGATGATAACGGAATTATCCGAATTTGTGAGCCAGAGGGGAGAAATAAAAGCCGTGTGCATATGGCGTCAGAAGGTGTGTGAGCAGGCGTTAATACTGCCATCGGAATCCCTTTCAAGCGCCCTTTGCTCCTCCGAACGCCGCGTGTAATTGAAAAGGAAGGGTCGCGTGATGGGGGCGTAATGGCCCTCACGCTGCACGAAATGAAAAATTTAAAGCTCGCAGGAATTCATTCATTCTGGGCGATGGTGCGGGAAGAAAAGAAATTGTTCGGGGACTGCTTCCAGAGGAGAAGCGCGGTGTGACAGCGGCGCTTTGAATGAATCGAAAGAATAATTAAAGGACAGATCGAAAGGGTTTTGTTCATTTTCAGAGACATTTTCGAAACTTCGCGAATCGATAGTGAGATAGCAAACTTCTCGATTATTCCCAAGGGAAAACAGGCACAAATAAAGCCTTACAGGTCCAGGACTCGAACCTGGATCTACTCACATTCCGGGAGGACGCTTTAGCCAATTATGCTATCGAGCCAGAACATTATATCATGCCGTATCGGGAGACTGCACACCTTTACGTGCAAAGTCGCCTTTATCCGATGATTCTCGAGAATCTCGAGTATTTTATTTTGTGTACGTAGAGAGTTTTTCATATATACAGTTTACAACATTCGCAAAGACAGTATTAGTAGAAAAGTGTGGAAGAAATGCAAAAGCAATGAGGGCGATGGCAGATGACCATAGTGTAGTATTTTAGAAGGGCAAAAAACTAAAAAACGTGTACGCAGAATTCTGAAATTAGTTCCGACATGAAATTTACCAAATTTTATTTCTTTCTGCATTAGTTTCTGCAAATATTACCTGACACACGGAGAGAATTATTAATTTGTTAAATATATTCAAGCACATTTTCCCTACAGTGCTGACAAATCAACTTCGGCACATCAAATTTCGATGAGTTCCCCAATTTCGCGAATGTTGAAACTGGCAAAGTATTTGTCGATAGCTCTCTAGATTTGTTTTTTTTAATTAACTTACCGTTTCATTTATAAATCCGATTGGTGGAGATGTTTCTAACCACAGGGGAGAATAACAGGATTAATGAAGTGAATAGAAAGATTAAATTAGGCTGAAGCGCCATCGGAAGAAACGCTAATATTCTGAATTAAAAAATGTCAATGGTCTTGAAGAGGAAAGTATTCCAGTGCATTCTCCAGCCTTGAATTATATAAGTGATACTTGGGTGTTAAACGCACAAATTACCTAGGAGCTCCATTAAACACTAAGAAGTATGTAAACAAGAATAGATGTTTGGATGTATGTTTGGAATCACAAGAGAGACAGGAAACGTAATCCATGGGTTAGAATGATCGCAGGAGTGACATAAATCATTGATAAAATAAAGTTCCTGAATTTGATATGGGCAAGGCATTGACAAGGAGAAATTACAGTCGTTGGACATCCGCTGTTTTCCACTGGACACCAAGGAATGCGAGGAGACCAAGAAGAAGACCAAAGACATCGTGAAGTGCCTGGGGGTACCGTGGCAAAGAGAAGAGAAAATTGGTAAACGCTTAGGGGGCTTTGGGGGTAACTTAGATAACTATGATTATTTCTGACTGATTTTTTCCCTAGAGCCCTGGTCATTTTTACATTCTAAGGTATGTACTTGTCTAATCTTGTAGTAATGTTACAATTAGGGGATTTGTTACAGGATCATTACAGGTGGTTTTTATAATTTCATACATGACAGAAAATGAGGAGCTAATTTTGTTTACAAGACGGCTAACTAAACTAAATAAAGTCTACATTCTTGAATATATTTTGACCAATCCAATAATGTATTTTTATTCCGAAGGTACACAATTACTTGGACTAAGAATTTTAATTATACTGTACCACAAGAGAATACACGCACACGCGACCCAGCATCATCATCAGGTTAAATTCTTAGTCCAGCTAATTGTGTTTCTTTAGTTTTTAGTTTTCTTTTAGGCAAACCACCAAGTAAAGGCCGATACAATCGAAGTTATAATCTATATTCTGTTCGTGATGCAAAACGATCCAACAAACAATCGACAATTCCAAAATTAAGAAGGGAAGTAGTATAATAACAACAGTTATCCCATTTTCAGCGTATTTTGGATAGTATCATTTTAAGTATCCCTGTTTTAAAAGAATCATAACTTCTTATCATGTGTAAACAATATTCTCTTTAGCTCTGGATTAAGTGAACGTGATAAAGAAGATTGAAAGTTATCATTTTGTGATGAAGGAATGCATTCCGAAAATAGCATTTAGTTTGAAATCAGTGATAAAGTGACTCTTATTTGTCCCAATTATTTTTGAGTTTCTCATGTAATCTGACGAGGCAGAGAGAGAAACGTAAAGCGGATTTAGTTAGCGTGATGCAACTAGCGTAATGAGATTATATACTTGAACACCGTCTCTTTCATCTTAGATATAACTATCGTGGAATGGCCCAGCACATTCCATTGATTGGATTAGAACGAAAGAGATTGCATCTTCAGACATTATTAAGGCCAACTAAATTAGAATGGAATTCCGTAGAGTCGAATCCCGTAGTAATCGGTTAACAAATCCTTCTTACTGAAACCGTCACTAGACAAAAAAATAATGTCCAGTTCGCTAGCGTTCCAATTAAAGCCCGGTTAATTTGTAAACTTGCGTTCGGAATTAATCCCATTCCACTCACACCCCTTCGATATTAAAACGCGACCATTTGGATGCTGGCAATCTCCGAAATGTCGAAAAAAACGAGATAAGGTGGCAATTACGAAGGGAGGAGCGGACGTGTGTCGTGTAAGGGGAAAATAAATAAAAGGCTGCGAACGAGGCCCAATTTGTTGACAACGGTATTTGGACGTCAGGTGTAGACGTCAAGTTGCTGGCGCAGGGAATGGAAGGGTTCTCATGGGGAGGAGAGGGAGTGAAGATTGACGGATCGAAGAGTGATAGATGGGTAAATAGCATTGATGTGATAGATCATAGGAAAGGGACAGTGCGCTGGCTGGGTTAGGAAAATATTAGAACTAGACCATTGTTCCACTGATATCTGTCATTATTTATCGAGGATATCGGGATAAAGTTCACAATCCTTCTATTTAATCTTTGAAATCGGAAATTTTTATGGGTTTATCTATTACATCAGTAGTGGGTATTATTCGGTAGCAAGGTGTTTCTCGACCAGTGGGACGGTTTAGACCAATGGAACTTTAAAGCATTAAAGCTTGAATTCGGGTGGGATTATTTCAATCTAATTTAATGTTTGTTTAATTTTATCGATGTAGATATTTATAAAATTAAATATTAATTTATTTATTGAACTACTACCGATGGAATGATCAAAGGAGAGAAGAAAGAAGTATAGTTCTAGTGGAGACGACATTTTAGCCGGAAGAACAGATTTAGGTAGCCAATGATACCAACATTGATAAAAAGAAAGGGTTAACAAGGGTCTAATGGAGCGATGGAGTCTGCTTTTGTGTGGCTTTGAAACATGGGCTATATAACTACAGCTGAGACTAAGAGAAACGGACAGCCGATGAAGATATCAACCAAAGAACAAATGAATGGATGATTATGTGGAAAACGTCGACAGCTAGAACAGAAAATTTACTAAGAGAATGGTATCGTACGTAGAGGTGTATCAGATGGAGACTCCCTTATAATTTCTCAGCAAATGTATTACTCATGACGATTATGGAAAATTTTGATTTCGGTTGAGAATGAAGGAGTTGAGGAGGAAGGAGGAGAGGAGGAGGAGAGGAGGAGTAAAATGGTATTATACTATGCACCCATAGTTCCCTCTAGTTTTTTCTATCTTTGGGCGGCAAGAAAATTGCTGCTGCGATCGCTTAGTTAACCGAGCTGTTTCACTATCGCCAAGCAGAGTAGTAACTTACAATATTTCTTATTGAATGATATGAAGAATTTAATACTATTATACAACTAATAATATGCAGTCAGTAATGGTTTGTGAAGACTGAAGTGAGAAGCTTTGTAATTTTTCAAGTAATAGTGGGCGCTCCACAAATTAATTGGGAGGCACGTAAAAGAAGTATTTTACCGCCGCAGAGGCGCGTTGCTTAGAGAGAACCCAGCTTGCAACCACTGCATTATCAAAACTGATTATAGAAGTGAATAGCAGTTAATCGCCTACTGATAAGAATAAACAGAACTATACGATTTCAGAAAAAAATCAGGTTAGATTGACAAATCAAAAATAAAGTTACACGTTACGTGTACAGAAAACTTTTGAATTGTATTAGGACTGAGATAAAGCACACAGTGTGAATCTTTGATAACAAGAGAGTTCAATATTCATTCGCTGTAAATGGACAGCAATTCCTAGAATCTGTTGGTTTCTTCATTTGGAGTGCTCTATAGTTGAAATGGAGGACGTGTAAATAACGCCGTAATATTTATATACTCTCGATTATCCGTCTAATGCTGGGGAGAGGATGCACGGATAATTAGAGAAGACGGATTATCCAAATTTTCACTTTTACTTCTTAAAATGTTCATAATTTACGTAAGTATACAATTTATTACTATCCGCACACATGTTCCGTTATTTTAGACTGTTTCATTGACTCATTAAGAGTTTTCTACATCTGACTGTGGATCTTCTCAGCAGCGATTTTGTTACCGCAGTCGTATTCCCACTAATCCAAAGAAAAGTCTGGCGTAAGTACTGCTTTTAAAATACTTATGTGTTTAATGTTTGAATTTTTCAAAAAGACTGAGGAAAATATAAACGAAAAGTAAAAAAAATAATGCAGCATCTTCATCAGACGGATAAATACAATTATCCGCCAACAGATAATCAGTAGTTCAGTGCATTCGTCTGCTCGCTGTGATCCGACATATGCTGTTATTAACCATATATTGTTATCTAAAACTCTCGCACCCAAAATTATGGATGGAAGGAGAGACTCACTTAGCTCAGTCTCGCTTTACTAAGTACGTGATTATGATTATCTAAAACGTTCAAATTTTCAATAGGAACTATTTATGTAAGCATACCAAAATGACCAATCAAGTTTAATATGTCAAGCTAGCACAAAGCGATCTATAGTGCTAATTCTCGAATGAATGCACAATAACTAGAAAAAGCGCAGTAATACCTCAGGGCACGGTGATATTATATTCAATGATTACAAATGCAAAAAAAATATGATCCAGAAGATTTGGGAAGGTAATTTCTACTTTGAATAATCAAGGAAATCCGACGAATTACGCACTGTCAGTTTAAAGCATAAATATTTTAAAAGTAATTATTCCGAGAAATGCTTCGAGTTTCCACTATTTAAAGTTAAAACACCAGTATATACTCGGTTGCTGTCGGCGTATTAAAATTATTAGTTCATTGCGCTTATATGCAATGTTTTTAAAATATTACGGAACGAGACTGATATGTTCAGGAAAAAGACCCTCTGCCTGTGATATGTAATTCATCACTACGCCCCCTAAGTATGTATAAATAAAAAAACGAAATATCGCACAATAAACTTATGATACGATAAGTTTAGCAGATTAAGTCCAAGGAAAGTATAAACATTCAAGCTAGAAAGGATGAGAACAGCTTGGCATAGGAAAAGCAGAAAAGGGAAGAGATGGAAGTGGGTGAGAGAGCGAAGGTAGGTCAATGTGAAATTGAAGAGGTAATGGAGGAGGGATAAAAAAGGAAGAGAGAAATAAAGGGAGAGAGGAAGGATATAGCCGAGGGCAGGGGAGATGACACGTGACTGACGTGGGACTATGCGATGTCATAGGAAGATTGGCGCAAGAGGAGAGGATGATCGGCTGTTGCATAAGCCGCTTTCATTTGCCTTCAACGGTAGCCTAAGATAATGACAACTTCGACTCCTTTTCTGCTGGACCACAACCACTCATTACGCTTAATGAACGAGCAGTGCAGCGACGGATATCTTTTTGAGTGTCCGGAAAATGATTAGGGTTGGCGGTGATGATGGGGTTTGTGTCATTGCAGCCATCAAAGGAGCACCGGCGACCGTCTTAAGAGGCAGTTGCAAATGGAAATTTAATAACGGAGCAATTTAGTGGTAGGAGCTCGCGGTGCGTTCTTCCTTTTTTTATTTCATTGTGGGCTCTGAAAAGGAAAATGCGATTAGGCCGTGATACTGCAGCATTACACGACATTATCCTGTTGCCTTCTTAACTCAGTTATCTAATCTCCTGATCACCTTAACTCCTCCAGCATTATTCTTGAAAATCCCTTTGTGAATAAGACACCCCTGGTTCACTATATAACTCATGTGTGTCTGTAATACCAATGTTTTACCGATTAAACTAATCATAATTAAATAGATAATATCATTTGATCTCCGGTTATCTACGGAAATGGATGGTTTCTTTCGAGCATGTACAGTTGTTTTGTTTTAAAGTACTTGATACAATAGATCAGTTTAAGTTCAAACTCAATTATAAGTTTCGGTAGAAGCTCAAAGTAATTTCGTCGCATCCAAAATAACGAGTAAACTTCGTAACAACCTCACAAAAGGAAGAAATGAACGCATTCGATTTCTGTTATTAGATTTGATGTAGACCGAGTTATATCTGTAGAGAAAAAGAAAGTAATTGTGTTTTATGCATCAATACTCACAATCAGTCCTACGATGGTATTTATAACTTTCAGCTGCTGCCTCCGAAGAATACTTTTAATATGTACCCTTGCACTTCCTTGGCCTTATACCCAATTTAAATAAAAATCCAATTTGACAAATTTTAATAAGAAGATCCAACTATTAAATGAGCGGTGTTGAAATATTGTATAAGAAGATCATATGAAAGTTGTCCAATGTTTTATATCCTATGTGTATTGGTTTTGTATATTCTTCTGCATTTTTACTTTATTTTCCGTTGATTGGTATGACGTCAGTAATCTCGAGTACAGGTGTTTGTACACTTAGGTGTACCTATATATATTCCTTTAAAAGAAATATGTCTTGATGTATATTTTGACTCGGTCCGAAGAGGAACAAATAATAATGATAATAATAAATATCACTACTACTATCAATTTTATTATTATTTTTTTCTCAGTCTTAGTGGTCCAATTCCTATCTTTTGACGGGTCTTTACCAAATCTAATGCCTTTTTATTGCATTCCTAAGAACTATCTATTGATGTTGTTTTCAGAATGGCTGCCTTTTGAATATGTATGTGAATGTTCTCTTTGAAGTTTCCTTTTTCCAGATGTGTGTAAAGATTTTTGTTGTAATTCCTATTACTGACATAACTATGATAGCGTGAGTGATTCCTATTTCCAAAGCTGTTACAATTGATGTACTAACGCGATGTATTATTATTATTTGGTTAACTAAATCAGAATTGAGTTACCTAAATTTTATTATGACAAATAACAATTTCTTGCGTACACGAGTATACCAGAACATCAATTCAACTCTGTCTCATAATTCTGGGAATCCAAACAGGTCCTTGAAGTTCACTTCCAGCGTGTGCAATGTGTGAAGTAACAATAATACAGAATAAGTTGGAATGAACTTATAAAGTGGCGTATATATGGAATAAAGTATTGCAAATACCCTCAACAAGCAAAATACCTTGCTAATTTATCAGCACATAGAGAACTCTAAATTTCCTTAAAACGCTATCACATTGTCTATCGTCAAATGCAACACAATTTCAACAATTCTGTACAACAATTTCTCTCGTTTTTATTACATTTTATAACAATCCAAATCGAAAAAGCAAACTTTTTGACATCTCTCGTAAAATTCTAGTAATTCGGAACCATAGAGATTTGTACGGCACACTAAGAGTGGTATACTTTCTATAGGCAAATAACTGCCATTTGATCACAAATGCATTTTTGTTAATTGATTTATCATATATTATTTAAACTATTAAAGCCGAAACACTTTCAATAGTGGTATGCACATTTACACCAACAAAATTAAATATATATTAGCCAAATTAATAAGTTTCTTTCATCAGATAACATAACACTATTGCATATCAAATGATTTTCATTGCGGACTAATAATACAAAATGCGTGTTTCTGATTTTATTAATAAACATTAACAAACAGTAAAGGTGACTACCGAGAAATACTGCTTTAAAATTCCCTCGGAAAACTATTTATCCCGCAAATTCACGTGCGTGAGTGATCCGCCACGACAACCGATCTCCGTTCTTAAAAGCATTTTGCGGCGCACACGAGGACTTTTCTGCGGCACACCAGTGTTTCGCGGGATAGTTGCCGAAAAGTTATGAAATACGCAATGTTATCGTAGAAGTGGGGTTGGTTTCCTTCGAAGCGAAAAAGATGACGCGAGGTGTGAAGGATAAATCCGAGGAGTATTTGCGAAATCAAACCGCTGTTGGCGCAAAGAGAGAGTGCCAATCGCTCAAATCACCAGGACGTGTATCGCTAGGCACTGCCTTTCCTACAGCCCAATTAGCACTTCATAATGCCAGGTGGCTAAGGAAAACCCAGTCTACACCCATCCATCCTCCAATAGGAGATAAAAAAAAACGGTGTCCAAACACATAGAGAAAGCTGTGCCAGGCCATGCGACAACTGTCCGCCAAACTGTCCGTGCGTCAATATCACCGTGCTTTATAAAGAGCGAAAACGAGCCAATAGGCGACATATTGCGCGGCGAAAGACACGGCCAAAGTAAATTTCGTGTATTTTGGAAGCCTCGGTAATGATTAATCCGAGTAGTGAATTGAGAGAGCACACATTGGATGGCACACAAACGCGGAGTTGGTCGCTACTGATTTTTTCTCTCTCCGTCGAATGTCGCGAACTAATGGATTGGCAAACAGAAATGGTCGCCTTATGTGCAACGTATGGTGGCTTTGATAAGAGCTCTCGAACTGGGAGACGAGCGAAAAAAATCACGTCAATTTCACGACATTTGGGAGAGCACATCGCCCGTCCGGAGAACAGTTTGCCATGTCATCGCAAATGGAAGATATCGCGTAAAATATTGCCTCTTTGAGCTCGCGTTACTTGCGAATACATCGGCTTTACTTTGCGGAAAAAGAGACTCGTGAAGAAGTCTTCTTTAGCGAAATATCAAAAGGAAATTGTGTGCAATTGGGAGTCGGGTCCACGAGAATTTCGATGTTCGTGATGTGAGAGCTTCCAACGACACATATTTCAGCTAAACACTGGAAAAATAGTGAAAACTATCATAAAACAAGAGTTTGTTCATTATGCTAAGAAAACTTAAAGAGAATATTATCTCTGCAAGCATATTTAGACGAGCAGAAGCGAGATTAGATGGGCCCAATTTTGTTTTTCCACTCTGATTGAATTGAGCCAAATTCCTTTGGCCAACCAGAATAATAAAACCAAGGTTAGGTTTCCTCAGTTTACATAGCAAAAATTAACGTTAATTCAATTTTTTGTGGATAAAAGATGAACGAAGATGCGTTTTTAAGAGATTCAGCTAGAAGAAATTATTTCCATTGAGATAGGTATGGACAGAGTTATACCAAGCTCTAATTATACTCACGAATAGATTCAAGGGAATCTCACGCACACCTTTACCACATATTGACTTTGATGTATCTTTCACGCTATTGACTGAATTCGGTAAAACATACTAAATTATTCACGAATCTATTAGCAATTTACTTAGAGATTCATGAATATGCGTGATCAGTCGATTTCTAGTGCACTTACATTTTACAATTTTACAAATTATTTTATTGTATCATTTGAAGTCTTGCTATTTCATACCAAACATGAACATTTTGGCATACATTTTTAGAGGGACGAAAAGTGTTATTTCCCTTATTCGGAACAGACTTACTATTGAGGAAAGACCTTGGCTATCTCGAGATTTAAGGATATTTTGAGGAAAACGTTATATATCTGGCATCGTCCTTGTGAAGATAGCAAAGATTCAAATCTGTACCCAGGCAACCCTTTTCCATCAGGAGAGACCACACAGTTCTTATATTTCTATCACTGTCTAGAAAAAAAAAAACTTATCTGAAACTTAGATTACTGAATTTGTAACGACCCCAAATTTTTGAGTTAGTTTTTAGCTTATTTATTCTCAGTCATCGTTTTACAACGCACAAGACTGTGAGCAGCCACTGTCGGCCTGCCCTTTGCCCTGCTTAAAATTTCCCCTCGGCAGACGATCAAAGCTGAGGGGAAATTTTAAACTGATCATTAAGATAAAGGAAATCGATAATTAAATCCATTATCTCTAAAAAAAACTTACTATAAAAATGAATTGTGAACAGTTAATTTCTGCACATAATTTTCAAAATCCTCTCGAAAAAGACAAAACAATATCTGGAGCCACAAACCACAGGCTCTAATATGTTTGAGATGGGGGAATCTAACTAAAAATACGTTCCCTCTTTCATCTTAGATATAACTATCGTGGAATGGCCCAGCACATTCCATTGATTGGATTAGAACTATATTAGCATAAAACTCATGGTATTTTTATGTTAATTTTATCTCCCATACTGACATTATACTTTTTTCAAATACCCTAGATTGCTTTTCTCAATGGGTTAGATCAAAGACTCTCGATAAAAGGTCGACGAACACTGGGAAAGAGGGCTTTTGCCCANATCGATTATGAGAAAGAATCAATATAATTATCGTATTAGTTAAATAGCTGAAAGAGTGCTTATTGCTCCAAATAGAATTTTTAAGCAGTCTCTATGTGAGTTTCCGCATGTTTTTACCCATGTGATTCAGGTTTAGACACTTACAGATTGAATATGTAACACTATCATCTAATCATCCCACTGCTACACGCCGGATGGTGACAAAGTTAAAGGTTGATAAAATTCTTCTATAGAAATAGAAAATAAGGATAATCTAGAGTGAATAGAATGCTTAACCACAGAAAATGGAAAAAAAAGGATTCGAAAATATTCGTTAGATTGTAGTTCACAAGGTCTGTTTGTTTGGAATTTAAAAGCTTTCATTATGGGAATTCTCGATTATTTAGTCTGGTATTGAATTTGTTTCGTATTCAAGTGGAAACGTTATATTTTAATGGAAATAACTGACTAGAGCCAAAATTAGAAAAGCACACGCATTTTACTCTGGGTTTACGTTGAATTGGCTTTTTCATTATCAAATTCAGATACCGCATGACAAAAACACATTCTAAAACATATCACATGAAATAAAACTAAAGTCAAAGTAATTACTCGGTTATAAAACGACCTTAGTGGTTTCATAATTAGCATACCAAAGTCATGGTACGTAGCCTAAACAAGGAAGAAAAGCCTCAGGTAAAACTACGGATGGACACAATTTAACAGGTCGAAGAACTCTGTTTCTTCTGCCACAAAGACAGCAGCAGTGGAAGTAGATATAGAGTAAATAGAATAGCAGAGAGGCTCCAACAGAATAAACTGCTTCCAACAGAAATTAAACTGCCTGCAGTAATTATTAATTTCTGAGAAATGGTTTATAAAAACTGTAGCGGCATTAAAGGAGAGGAGATTAGGGACAATGAAGATGTGGTGCTTATGAAGAATGATGTAAATAAGATCGAGTAACTGTTGAATAAGTCCCTCGAAATTTTACAAAAGAAGCTCTGGTAAAAGGATGAGGAATCTAATCGGAATGATAGTTTCCTGAAGCCGGAATTGGAAGGGGTGGTGAGGTGAGGAATGCTTAGTTCCGATTGTGAAAGGAAGGTAATGCTCTGTGCGGAGGCTACGCATTATTAGGGAATGGCGCGAGTATATGGAACGGACCGTAGATCTGCACCAAATCGTTGGTCGATGTAACCCTTATGCTCGATAACAATTGCTCGTTAACCCTCGATGATTTATTTGTGCACACTCCGAAATTTGGCCCAAATGCTAATAATTAGCAAAGCAAAGATGGCATATGTCCAAATCTCATATTAGCCATTTGAAGGCTGTACTCAACAAGGCCGTATTTCCCATTTTCGACGTAGAAATATAATGCCAATACTTATACAGTTCCACAGTATATAATTTTAGACAGCGACGATGGTTTCAGACATTATTTCTTTTTATTTATTTAGTGTCCCCACCAAATTCCATTTATTAGACAATTACAGTGGTAAGCAGTAACAATGGACAACTATTCCCGAGCCTGGGTAATCCGTTCAGCCGGGACTCGAACCCAGGAACTTGGAGTTTTGAGTGTTAGCATGCAAACCACTCTACGCCCGGTAAATTAGTTTTCATCTATGTATAATGATAATAAATATGTAAGGGAGCCGTTTCTGTACATCAAACAAAATTTCAAAATAGTATATGGATATGGTAATTAGAAGTGATGCTGAGTCCAAAACACTTATTAAAAAAAATACATCTGCCTCTTTGTCTGTTATCGCATCACGCAAAAACTATGCAACCGATTTTGATGAAATTGGACAGGGTGATAATGTATGTCCTGGACTGACACATAGGCTACTTTGCATCTCGATATCTTGTATCTTTCGATAGTTGGAAAGACAATTATGTTTCTAGTGACGTCATAGGCGGAGGTGAAAGAGAGAGGGGTGGGTAAGGTAGGGGAGGGGAAACATTATTTTTCCCTAAAACTATATAACTAAACGTTTTCCAACTTTTAAAATTGGCCCATTATTACATCTCTTCTCCACACAGATTATAGGTTACTTTTAATGTGCATTTTAGTCCCCAGTTCATTCCTAGACGAGGATAATGTTTCCCGTAAGAAATACAAGTAAAGATCACTTTTACAGCTTGCAGGCTTCATTCTTTTGGAAAGTTAAATCAGAAAGAAAAGCCGTACGAAATCGAGACAAGTACCAAGAGAAGGGATATTGAATGAAGATTCTTATTTTGGTCGACGAATATTGTTTTCTGTTCAAATTGCAAGAATTTACATTTACATTTAAGTCCTGCAAACCGCCAATGGCGCGTGGCAGGGGATGTAAAACACCTATATCCCTAACTACCCTGGATAGCTATTAGCTTCTCTAATATATTCTCTAATAATTTCGATCAAATAAACGAAACTGTTTTAAAATTGTAAACAAATCGTACCCCTGATGACTAAGTAAATTGTCGAATCCAAACTTGTGCATTTCCCTAAAGGAATACATTGGGAATTGAGGTCCATATAAAATGCACGGTAAGTAGTAATGATAGACTAGAGAAGAGGAGAAGAAGAGAGGAGGTATAAGAAGAGGAAGAGATTTTATTAGATTTTCGCCTTTGGTGTTGCGAAGGATTTGCATTGACGAATCTCAGGGACGCACATAAGGCCATTTAAGATTGTTTTATTATTCAGCTCATTTCTGTCAACGGGATTTCAAAACGATGAAGCATTTAAATATTCTTTCCATTAAGTTAATCTCCATCTACGTATCTCTCCTTCAGGCGAATGGCAGGGAGTGCTTGAACCACGACTCTGCTTCGTTGTCAAATTTCTTAGAAGAATGTAGAGTAAATAATAACGAAATTTCATGTTTCATTTGCTACATTTACTATGCATTTTCTTTCCTGAGATTCAAGTGAGTCGAAGATAGTAGGGAGCTATCAATCTTTACTTCCCATTGTTTCTCACGGGCAGTTGAGAAGTTTCTTGGGCAGTAGAGCTATTCTGAGTGTGGGTGAATAGGGGTGAATGTTCGCCTGTGTGTACGGGTGAATGTTTGCCTAAAACTAGAGAACCACTTGATATAAAGGATGCAGACATGCACATTTTAAAAAACCGACGACACACAGATTCCATTTCGCGTATTTATTGGTCTGAGGTTCGATCCCATACGAGTCAACGCGTCCCCATCAGCTATTCATGTAAATTTCAAATAAATATTTTTCGGGCTCTATTTCTGTAGCAAAATAAAAAAAGAATCATCGTACGAACTGGAGAAAATTTTAATAAGAAAGAAATTTTATACAATCATATTCCCATTGTTGATTAAGGATTCCGGCTCCAGATTATGAGAACTTTGATTTGCAAATTCGATACATTCGTTAGGTTAAGGTTAGATTCTATGGCGACCCAAGTAAAAAAGAAATAATTAAATTTTTGATTGCTATAAAAAAGATTAAAATCTGATTTATTTTTCGCTTCACAGGACTTACTTGGGTTCACTTTGGTGCTTGTCGGATCAGTCTGCGAGTTCTCTCATCTTTCGTGGTTATCCTTCGTGCACAGTACAACCCGTTTACAACGCTACAGTTTTGACTCCATCCCGCTTAATACGCACATTTATTCTCGGTACCTTCCACAGGAAATACATGGTGAAAATACCACTCAAGACGCTCTGCTACCCGATTATAAGGCGGATTTTTGTAGTCCACCGACGCAACCCACTCTATTTGAGCCAATCGTCCGCCTCATGTGATTAACCAAATATATTGGTTCACAAATCTTAGGAAGATTAAATGAAAACCCTCACCGTTTTAAGATTTAAAGCACTTATTTAAAAATTAAAGAGCAAAAGAACCCCTTCCGTTTTATTTCCCAGCTTAAAACAAATAAATGTCTGCCATAACCAGGTTATAACGCTATCCCGCTTGTAGCGCGGATTTTCCTCTACCCTTGAAAAGCGTATTAAAAAGCGTGTTGAAATAGCGTATCCAAGCCTGGGTTACCGAGTCTTTAATATTTGAGCCTCTCCTCTCTCCATTGAATAATATTTAATCTTCCTTATGTTTTAAAAATAGCCTTTACTTTAGTTTTCTTCTCCCTTTTAATTCGCATCTTTAAAACTCCGTTTAAGTATACGACTTGTTATCTGTGCGGTAATCATTAATTCCTTTAACAAAAGGACAACCCTCATTTTAATGTTTTTTCTCTAAGTTTTGTTACATTTTCGGCAATCATTATAATTCTTTAATATTTGACCGATCTTTTCTGTTGTACAAAGGTCACTCGCGATAGGAGAAATCGATTGCATCGTTCTATTCAAAAACATTTTTCTCAGTCTCTACAATAAAGTTATTATCACAAAATATCCGTCACATTCATTCGAAAATTTTTTAGTTAATGTTATTTGTTTCCCTCTGAAGGAGTGAACTCATTTCACAACTGTCCTTAATTGCTTAGTAGTTAAAAAGTCCTTAATGCACTTGCACATTTACAGGCTAAGAGGGCAACCGACGCAATTTATAGTCGCAATTATAATGCACGTGCTTTACTTTATCTCCTTCCTAATTTCTGATCAAATAAAAAAATCATCCTCCTGCCTTTTTCTCTAGTAAGTTTGGTTTCCAATCTATCACGCTAAACTCATAAAAGACACATTTTCGGAATTTATTCGCCCCTCTTTTCTACCTGAGAAAAGGTATAATTTGGCATTACTCGAGCCATCCATGTGCCATTTAATTACCAACTGAAATTCATCTGTAATACTACCCACCCTCATTTTTAAGGCGTCAATTACTTTTTTCCATGCCTCCCCTTTAAATGCAATAAGCGTTTTTTCTATCATCCTACCTTATAGAAATTTATTTGGCTATATATATGACATGTTATGATCTATATCTTCTCAAAATCTGATAATTTATTTTAATTCTCCGATTAAGGTCCTATCTTTCTCCGATATCTCCAGCATATCCTTGTTTTTCATTCCTTCAACCCAGTTTCTCCATCCTATGCTATACCAAAATCTCAAAAGTCATTACGTATTCACTCTTTCAGGGTCCATGTTTCACACCCATACAGATAAGAGCTTCAACATAAGGATGTTATCTTTTTTGTGCCTTTATCAACTATCATTTCCTTCCATCAGTAACTGAGCTTGACTACTCTTACTCCGACCCCTCATGAGTATCGGCCATCCTAAGACCTGAGGAGAGTTCCATCTGTTTGTTCCTCTGGTAACTACAATCCTTGCTCCTCTCATAAGATAGGGGAAAGCTGTGAAAATTGCACACCACATTGCAACTTTAGGAGAAGTTATCCATTTGCGAACAAATCATCATTGAATTATGTATTCAAATTACATAGTCATGTGTGATAAATGATTAAGACTTAAATTTGCTCCAAAGACCGAGTTTAAAAATTCTCCTCACGTCGACCCAGAGCCGTCTGAAGACGCACTGAGGTGCCTCTGGATAGCAGATTTTCTGAGAATCTCGAGTGGAAATTGCACACCTCACAATAACAGAAACATTCCGGATCAATCCGATCCCAACCCCGCCAAACCTTTGCACAGAAATGCGCTCCGCTATATCTGAAGTCGTTTAAACTCCAATTAATCAACCAGAACTCACTAATCCTAAAGAAATTAAACTTTATATAAAATCGCTGAAGAAAAGTTCAGCTCCAGTGGTAGACAAAATCACAAACCAGATACTAAAACAACTACCCAGAAATATAATCAGTAAGTTGGCTGGACTATTCAATGCCTGTTTAGTTAATGGCTACTTCCCTAAAGCATGGAAAACAGCAATGATAAAAGCAATTCCAAAACCAGGCAAAGACCCATCCTTCCTCGACAACTACCGACCAATCAGTCTCTTACCTACCATGGGAAAACTCTTGGAAAAAGTAATCTTGAGCCCTCTGAAACCCATTCTAAAAACGAACAACATCATCCCAAAAGAACAAACTGGATTCACAGAAAACATGTCAAACACTCACCAAATTATCCGTCTGACAGAATTAATAACGAAATGATTTAATCATAAAAAATCAACGATGTAAAAAGAGCTTTCGACAAAGTATGGATAACAGGATTAAAATACAAAATTGCTCAACTAAGACTACCAAGCTATCTCATCAAAATGGTATTTTCATTCCTGGAGAACAGATCCTTCATCGCCCAAGTCAACGCTGAAAGGACTCAAGTAATACCCATCAAAGCAGGAGTGCCACAAGGAGCAATACTTTCCCCAACTCTGTTCAATATATTCACATCCGACAAAGCACGTCATTCCCAAACTATTATTATACGCCGATGACAATACAATAGCCAGTAGCTCAACGGACCCAAACCTTGCAAATCTACATGTTCAGGCTCATCTGCATCTCATACAGAACTGGGCAGACAAATGGAAGATCGCTCTGAATCCTCAAAAATGCACACGTAGGAACAACAGAAAGAAAGACGGTTCAAACCTGCGATGGAAAGGAGAATATATCCCTAAGAAGACGACAGAGAAATTTTTAGGTGTGGTACTTGATGAAAAACTGACATGGAAAAACAATGTTGAAAACAGCATTCAAAAGGCAACAAGAGCAGAATTTGCTTTAGGAATCCTATTTAACAGATCTCAAGCTAATATAAACACTAAACTGCTGACATATCTATCCATAATCAGACCTATGCTCACTTATGCATCACCCACCTGGCATTAAACACACAAATCATACTTACAGAAGCTATATAGGTTCGAAAGCAAAACCATTAAAGGGATTCTGAATGTTCCATGTCACACCAGTACATCTGAGATATGCAAGTACGACAATTTAACGCCTCTCTCTACAGCCTTAAACAAAATAACCAAAAGGTTCGATTCTAAGTTAAAACTTATTTACGACCTCAAAACAACTATCAGCAAATACCGCCGCCCAAAAGCTGTGTTAATGAATTTACCCTAACCTAAATACCCAACTTTAACCCGAGCCAGACGCTCTCCCCTAACCCGTGATCTTCAGTAAAAAGAAAGTGAACTTAAAGTGATTAATATAAAACCATGGATAAGACCCCGAGTCAAGAGCCATGAACATAAGTTTTCCGGAAGGAAGTGAATTTATTCGTCGTCGTCGTCGAGAGGAAATTGCATTAAAAAAGAAATACACCAAGACACAAAAACTTTTTAGAATAATTCTAACAATTCCAGAAACATTGGTATCGGCTGAAAATCTCTTTCAAAGTTAAAATTAGTAAAACTTACTTAAGAACGAGTTTTTTCTTAGATAAGATTTAGATTTGTACCCCGCAAGCCGCCAGCGGCGTATGACAGAGGGTTTTATTAACACCTTACCTAATCTACGCTATTCAATTCTCTGATGCTATTCGGAAAGAACGACCAGAAGTAACTATCTGTTTTAGGAAACTCTTTTAAAACATTTTCTTGCGTTTTAGAATATTAAATGAGAAATTTGCTCGTTTAAGTTGGGCCCCGAGGCAATCCTCTCAACCCAGGGCACTGCGGATCCCAGAGAAGTTTCTATGCCGATACCCCTGAATTTTCGCTAATTTTCGAATTGGAAGAAGTAGCACCAAGCTCACATGGTACGTACTTTTCAAGTATTCCGAAATGCGCTATCTCCAATTTATTGTTTCGACTACAGCTCCAAATCTCCTTTTATCCAAGGATTCGCTAACCATCGTCAAAGGGGATTAGAGTAACGCGTTCACAGAAGTGTTCGGCAAACAAATTCAGTGTTTTCATTCCGTAGGTCGATTAGGATAAACTGTAGAAGGGAACCCAAAGCGAACGTTGTATCTTTGGGTTGTTAAAGGAGGAACTGGTTAGCGGCACTGCGGCTGGAGGGAGGCAGTGGGTCAACCGTCCTTGGGTCAACCGTGTTCTGCTTGACCTGTCCTTGAGTGGACCTTCCCTTAAGTCTCTTTTCACACCGAAGTTTCAAAGTCCTCCGGACGACAGACTTGGTAACGCAGGTTATGGATGGCTTATACTCGTACATCAGAAATCGATGACGGGATTAGTTGGATGAATATTTAGCCATAGTTGTAATTGCTCTTTAAGATTGGCAAATCAGCTATATTTTGAGACTTCTAGTTATTCTTTAGTTTGGAACATAGCTCCTCAGCATCTTTAAAAATTCTTTATACCTGTTGGATAAACTGACAAACTAATGTTGCTCTATCTAATACTTAAAGAAACAGGGTTGCTACAGTTTTCATTTACTTCGAAAATATTTTGTACAAACTAAAGTACCTATAGACATAATTTTATTAGATATTAATTATTGAATTCACGTGTTGTGGCTATCAAGTGATTCCGACTATGTACATCTCCCAAACACACCAAGATTCATCGCATCATTTGTTTATGAGGGTCCATTTCGATGATCTGACGTGAAATTCAGCTACACGGGAATGTTAGTAATACAATTTAAGATAATTATTTATCGTCTTTAAAATTGTCAATGATTCAATTTATTTAATTTCGAAGACCTTGAAGAATATTGAATTATTCAATATTGACGACCCCACGGTTAATTAGTAAGATGTGACCATGGTAAGGTATGATAATAGATGGAATTGATAACTTTATGACGTCTCATTAGTGATTGTTATTGTTATTATAAAAACCTTACAATTGGAAAAAATTTCCGGTGGCAAGGGGTAAAATACAAACAATTGTATAATATAAAATAAAAGAGAATAATAAAAAATTAAAAACAACAAACATAACTCAAATCCAAATATTCTTAAAATACGACAACACAAGTCAATCCGTCTAGTGCACAGTAATATCTCACAAAACATATAAATCTCGCACCACGTCTAAAATCTTTCATGTCTTTTTCAGGGTAAAATACTCTAATCCACATAACTTCATTATCAAAAACACACAATCTTCCTATTCTTTTTAAAAACTCCCTGTGATTTGCTGGGAAAGGATTAAAAATTCCATCGCGTAAATTATTCCATTCGACAAGTGTTCTATTTAAAAAGGAGTATTTTCCCACATTCGTCCGCTGCTTCAACAGTTTTAGCTTATGTCCATGGTCGTTCCTACCATAAAATTCTGCACGTTTCACTTCTGTTGATAATTCCTTAAACGGCACAAGTCCTGTATACATTTTGAAAAATACACCCATTCTCTTCTTCGCTCTTCTTTCTTCTAGACTTTTCCAACCCAAATCTTTAATCATTTGAGTGACACTATCTAGTTTTTTGTATCATAGTATACTTGTATGATAGTTATCTAAATCGTAAAAGTGTTGTCAGAGAATGAGTTTTTCGATAAAATTTTCAACATTTACGCAGTAATTCGAGAAGGAAAAAGTACGCAAAGAATGCAAGAATATCCATATAAGTATTTAATTTGAAATGACCCATGTTTGAACATTAGTAACACAAAAAGAAATATAAACCACAGTTAAAAATAAAACCAGGCTTCGCTCTCTGATAAAAATTTGTATGTACGTGCCTTTTAGGAAGTTTTGGCAATTTTGTCGATATTTTACAAAAATTAATCTGTCATAAGAACCGAACTCGGCCTCCAAATTTCGAACTCCTGGGTAGTCTAAATAAAGAAGCACAATATTTTATAATTGAGAATATCAGGAGTATTGCCGAGCTATTTCTGCTTAATTTACGCACAACATAAGATATGACTGTATTGAAAGCACATTTTAAAATTTCATCGCCTCTTCTAATAAATCTCCTAGGTAACTTTTAAGAGGGAAACAATGACGAGAAGCATTCGTGATTGAATCGGAGGGAACAAGTCTGGGAAGGGAGATAAAGAGGCTAATAGTGGGATAAGGGCGTCTACGGGAGCCCAGGTAAGAATTCTTGCCTAAGCGAGGGCAGGTGGGATCAACAATGCGACGATTGTCGTGAAATCCGGCTGCCCCCGCCTCCGGAGAAGTCCGGTTTTGGTGAGGAAGGGGTGGAGGCGGCAGGAAGATATATATGCCCCGCCCCTATCGCAATATGGCCTCACGTCTGATTGGCGCATGTGTCGAGCCCGCCCACCGCCGTCTCCCAGCGCCTGTCCCCCGCAGTGAAGGATGACTGGCACACACCACGCCCACTGACGCAACTCTTTTCTTTTTCCTTTCTACGCTTGCCTTCCTTTCGTGTCAATCCGAAAATTCTCCCGCTTTTCTTTCCAATTAATTTGGATCGAACGGGAATTCCTTACAAGCTACGTTTAAGCGGCCTGTCACTTTTTCGTGTTTTCATACGATTTAAACAGGTTTTCGTGCGGAGGAATTCATCAATTTTGTCTCCTCTCTTGCCGTTTACGATTAAAGGGTTCTTGAGGAATATTGCTCCCCTGAAATTTAAGTCCGAATGACATTTCTAAACTGCTGCGAAATCATTATTACAACACCAATGTTAATAAACTATCATTACAGACATTGCTGGCGTATTAATGAGTTGGCAAACAATGCAGATGTCAAAAGGCCATCATTCTCAATGGCAACCGATGGCACCTGCCGCAACTCAAAAATTACACCAAATGTTAAATATCAAGTATATGATATTTTAATTAGTTTGTACCTGAAAGAGGAAATCGATTTTCCCATTGATTTTCAGAAACATTTTCATAAAGCACAGTTTGTGACGGGATTCCGGATATAAATTTTGTTGAAGACTCAGGAAAATTTTACTATAATTAAACAATTCAGAGGATTATTTATTGAAATTCCCGAAAAAAAATCCAGTCATAGGACAATTATACTGAAAGATCTAATCATTGACGAATTCACAAATATTCATTCCCTAATACATCGATCGATCTATCAAGGACTCGATCCCGGGACCTCCTAGTTGGAAGGTAGCACCAGTTATAACGATAATCACGCCGCCACCAAATACGGAGTTTTTAATATTGCCTTGGCGCTCCATGTGCAATACTGGGATAGAAGGAATTCAAAACTTAAACTTAATTATTCAAAGTCCAGAATTTCACTAAACCTAAAAGCATCTAAACAAAGTACTATCGTATAAGAGATAAACTGCAGGTCACATAAAACAATTGATTAAATGCACTTACTTTTAGAGCCCTTATAAATTAAAGAAGAAACGAAGCCATTTCAGAAATATACGCTGGTGTCTCACCGAACTCACTTAGTGATGGAAATGATTTTTCACGAAAAAAGACGAAAATTGATAATATATCGACATCTGTGGAATCACAAGGTTCATCTTAATTAGATGGTCCCGCTACATATTGCGAGGGTCAAAATTGGTGGAGTCGCAGTTAAATTGCGGCGAATCTTTAGAATGGAAGCACAGCTGAGCGTAACGAAGCCGCCTTTTCTGGAAGACGCCACCCTCTGGTAGGTCACGTCTGCCCTCCCCTCGGCCACCAGAGGCATGAGGCATTGCCAGGGAAGAGTGTGAATAAGGGTCGGTGGGAAGGAAAAGGTCCACGAGGGAGCCCCGACCCCGAGAAAAAGGGGAATACGAAATAGGATTAGTGAAAATATCCAGAGCTTTAAGAGCCGATGAGATGCAGACGTAAAAGCAATCGAATTCGACCATGGATACCTTAACCAGTGCTCGGACAATCTTTAACCTCGTGCGTAAACAGAAAAAACAGGTGCCAAAAATGTAGCTATTTTTATGCTCCTCCCTGCTCTTTTTCGATTCGGTCCACTTGGGCGCTATCTAAACCTCCGCCATATACTAAATAGTGCTTCATATTTAAATTCAATTCGCTAAGATAGACGTTTTGCAGCAGGTTTTCGTCTTTAATGCCACTGCTGGATGTTTTGTCTCAATTCTTCCGCATTATCAGCGAGGAAAAGCGAATGATTGAAGAAATTGAAATTGGCCTCTCTTTTTGTAAGTTTTGCAAGTAAATTGAAGTCGCTTTCATCTTATTACTCCTCTATTCATTTATAAATATCATTTAGTGATATGATCTCATATAATACATACATAAAAACTATTTGTATAATCTTCTTCATGCGTTGAGATAAATAAATATGTAAGTATTTTAATTTAAATCATTCTCGCGATTCTACTCCCTGAATCCATATTTAAAAATTTCTTCTTCCGCATTTGTTCAATCGGGTTAGTGCATACATGCTGTGAATTTAGTATATTAGTGAATTTCATAATGATAAATGATACAAATAACGTTTTGCTTCGAATTCTGAGAATTCCTTTATCAGCGACTACCTGGAATTCAGGTGCTGAGGGACATTTTATTATGCTATAAAGACATCGTCAAATTTCATATTGCTAATCTTGAATTACATATACTTCAAATGGTCTGACCACAGCAGAGCCTAGGTAGCTTAATGTCGATAGCACTAAAATCATACTCTGACCACTTCCTACAGAACTTGGAATAATAGGCTGGGAAGAGGATAATCAATAACATGCTTGAAAGGAAACTAGAAAGGGATAATGCTTCGAACAGTTTTCTGCTCTCAAAAAAAAGAATTAGATAATCATAGATCGACCAATCGGATGAATGAGAATTGGGATCCCAGACAATCAAGTGGGCAACGCGTTTGCCTTTGGTGGAAGAGGTCTCGGGTTCGATTCCCGGTGGAGGCCTACTTGTGCGTAACGGCTGCTTTCGCAGTACTTTTTAAAACACTACTTATGAATCATTTCAATATATTTCGAAGAGAAATGTTATTATACTTATGTTCAATTTTACTGCTTCGATACAGAAAGTACTACCCACCAGAGTTCGTTTTACGTTTAAAAGGAGCATTTCTTGGGTTTCACATTCGCGGCTGTTAAGATTTACAAGGAGGCTTATAAAACTTGTAGATCTCTGTAAAATGCTTGTAAATCTCTGCGGTCTCCGAAGATATTTTTGTAACCTTTTTGTCAAGTTTTGAGTGGTTGCGGAGAAAAGGAAATCTAAATTTACCAGTCATTTTCATTCGTACCCCATTATCTTTCCACTTACTTACGATTTCCATAAAATTCAAGATTGAAATGAAATGGAAAGGAGTAAATGTCAAGAAAGGGAACTCACTCGTCTCTAAGAAAACATTCACTATATTTATTTCCTTCCTTGGTTGAGTGGAAACTTACGTCAGACGCTTATTTCTCTGAGTTATCGACGTGATCAGGAAAAACATTATCATTCTCCGACATTTTTATCTTGACGATATAAATCTTTGATTATCATAAGCATGAAATCGAGGACAAAGTCTTACAGAGGAAAAATATATCGATATTTTGCTTAAAAATTCCCGCGTTTAATTCAATCTACATTTATGATTCAGGCTCCTGCATTTAATTGTACGGTGTATTTATTACGCATGAATGTATTCTTAACACGACATCTAAACTTTTCTGTTTCTTTATTTTACCTTTTCATTTATTTCATTTATTATTTCATGAATTGAGTGAATTCCTTGTTATCTCGATATAAAACACCTTGAATTTGATCCTCTGTAAAATGGAAAAATACCTCGATTCTATATTTTTGAATTCTACTCCAAATTCATTAGTGCTTAGGGACTTATTTATAATTTATTTCATTATTTATCCGCAGAACGGTGACAAGTAGTAGTTGTAAGTAGTAATTTTAAAAGATATTCGAAAGTGCAGTATTAAACAAGAGAGAAAATTTAAAAGTGCTTTTTTCTATCTATAATTCTAGATGGGTTTTTATACTCAATTTTTATTGCAAATACGTGCCGTACAAAAAATGTAATAATCCTATTTCTGATCAATATAAAATTGATTTTCTTTTAATTGTGAATATCATTGCAAACTTTTCATCTTGTAACTGTGATTGCTTGCCAATATTGAACCTAGATCTTCTGTATAAAAAAGGCATAATTGTGGGGTACTTTTTGTTGTTTTGTTTTGCAGAATTTGTGATGAATATTGCAAGACTATAATTATATTGAGTGACTTATATATAACAATAGCATCTGAGGTCATTTCGCACGTGAGCACCCCCCTTCCGGGATCGAACTGCTTTCACCCAAGTCCAACATGTTACCCACTTGGCTACCCGGAGGCCCACAGTGACAAGGCGATATAAACATCTTCTACCGTAATTATGGAGTCATACTAAAGGAAAACTCATGAACCCGGGAATTTAAACTTTTTAGTTCAATGGCTTTATATGATTTCTATCTTTCACGGAAACATCAAATTCATTCTTAGCTTCGATATCATTGCAGTTTTCGCAATTTACATTTTTACGCATTAAGTGCTGTTCATAAGTCGAGGATGAAGCAAAGTGAACGTGATTAAACAGTAGTTTTTTGAAAATGTATAAAAAGGTGATTCTGAAAGCCGTTTCGGCAAAACGATTTCGTCAGTAATAATTTTGCTTTTCGACCTTTCACATCTATCATAAGGAACAATGAAGTAATTATTCAAACAATATCTCCCTTTTTTCTTTTAATTCCTTAGGTAGCGAGTTAAACTGGATCGTAATGTTTACCGACTGAGTCTATGAGAAGCGTGGGTGGATCGCAAAGAAAACACCACGAAATCAAAGTTGGACACAAGTGCACGGATGGCGATGGAATGAAACAATCCCATCACTTGGCGACGGACTAAGACAAAGGGGTTTTTTCCTCCGGCGCACGGCGAGAGGTACTTGTACATCGATCTCCTTTTGTTTTCAGAGGAAAGGATTACTCCATTTCCGGTAGCGAAGTTGGTGGCCTCAGAGAAGAGTCCATCTTAACCAGCAGGTCCCGTCACATCGGGTCAAATGCGCCTCTTCATTAGACGAATGCAGATTTACAGTGTTATCGCTTAGATTATCAATTCTAATATGAATGACGTATTATGTGGGCCAACATAACGACTGTATTGTACAGAGACAGTATTATACAGAGATATGCATAATAATGAGGTGCAAGACCTTACTGTCAGTCCGTAAAGTCAATATCCCGAAGGCTGGATGGCCCTATCCCCTTTACAATTAGCTATAATAAGTCCTATGAGAGAGAATGAGGCTTACCAGGCAAGATGAGGGGTGAGGCGTTTTACGCTAGCCTTTCTTCACTAAACCAGAAATACGGTAGAAAAAGTCCACGTTGATGCATCTCTCCATGCCTCAATAAGTGTGATTCCACAATGATTTCAATATGGAGTAACCAAAATTATTCCATATTTCATACCTCTCATGTCATCGAAGCCAGAACAACAGGGAGGCCAAAGTAAATGAAAGTTGCATTTCTCTACGTCATTTACTCAAATACAAATGGAAAATACTCATTCACGAAATAATTCTTGCACGAACAACAGGACTCCTACACAAAGTTAAGTATCTGCGCTTCTTACAGATCTCGCTTATAAGTTTAAACGGACACTAATTGAAATCAGTGGCGTTTCCAGGGTAAAAGTAAAATTTATCTCCAAGATAGACTTTCCTTTGACCCAGAGGTGGACTATTTGTTGTTAACGTTTTAAACAACTAAAAACATCGTGTATAATTTTAGAAACATTCATCGCGATGAAACTATATCTTGGAGAATTTAGATATGGGCGATTATACTTTTCAATCTGTGCTTTGTGATGAAAAACTCCAATCATGAACTTGTCTTAGGTATTTAGCTGCGTAACTTGAGTTCTTGAGAAGTCTGAAGCTAAATGTAAGGATTGAAATGCAATGCATTTCTCGATTTCGACCGAGTGAAGGAATTGCTTATGATCGTCACGAAAGACGCTTTCGGCGATGAATCTGATTCACTATATTGCATTCCCAATGGAAAGTTTTCTAAATGGGCGGATGTAACACCTCGAATGACTTGTGATTATACGAAGACATTAAATTTAATTGAATTATAGTAATTACACTAGAGTGATAATTGATAGTAATTAAATGCCAATAATAAAATGCCATTAATTCTGCGGAATAAATGGAAAATAGCCATTAAATTATGAGAATAAATCAATTGCTGTAAAATTAGATTTATTTAATAGCAGTGATTACTTAATGAGAAACAGGTATAATAGTAATCTTATGCTCCGCAATCCTTAACTTTAGATTTTCGGATTTCAGCGTTAACATTTGATGAAAAACATCTACAAATTCTTCCCTGAACTTCCTTAAGACTACCTTAATTCTCATATAATAATCTTAAACCACTTCACCGCCAACATCGTAACTCAATTTTTCCTTGAATAAAAAAACAATTCACTTCTCAAAAGGTATTGAAAATCTCAGCGCTGCAGTCTTTCCTCAGCTCAGTTGATCCTCGTCAGAAACAGATAAACGGATTTAAGCGCCAATGATGCCAAGCGCCAAGGTATGTGTGGGTCTTAATTCTCGAAAGGAAACCTTCCATGGCGACGAAAGAAACCTCCCGACGGATTGCCGATCGTTCAAAGCCGAAGTTCCAAATTCCAGGGACACCAACAGGTAAGCGTCACTGTTCTCCTAATCAATCCGATACGCCCGTATTAGACCGCCGAGTGTGAATGCACGCAATCAGAAGCATCTCTTTTGGACAGATGCCAGAGGACGCAGGTAAAGAGGCTCCAAGGGCTCCAGTCGATACCTTTTCTCCATCAGTCGGGTTCTGACGGTATGAGAATATATTAATGCATTAATCCCATAGTTCAAGGAACACCAATATGACATTCACTCGCCAACAATCTCTTTCAATTGTTGATTGTTTCCGTTTATATTGCAAGTCCAATAACTTTGGCTTCGGTTACTGTTTCGTAACGATATAATTGTTTCAGACTTTGCTAGATGTTTCATTCAGCTATACGTTACATATTGAAACCCAGTTGTTTCTCTAGAAAAATAAATTAACTTAATCCAGGATATCTGTTGATTACAGGGGCAAATCTAGGAACTTGTCTAGGGGGTAAACTCGCTGAGGGGGTGGGTCAAGACAATTTCCTCATCAACTCATCTCCAATTAAATCTACTAGCTTCACGTTTCTCACCCTAGACAAATTACTAGTCCTACAAAGTCATCAAGTTGTGGTGGGGGTTAGTCTTCAATTATGACACATCACTTAACATTGTTGAAGGGGTTATCCTTTCCTATACTACTTTAATGCTACTATTTTCCGATACTCATATCTATTGACATTTCATTGTCTGTTTCGCCTTGAGATTGACTGACGACAACTCTTCTAGTGAGAGAAGTATTAGTTTTCCAAACGCGAGTAGAATCTCCTCCCGATACGGCTGAGATTTAAGGACATTTTTTGTGCTACTAAAGTAGAAGAGCCACTCCGAATACGCTGCAATTCAGTTTTCAATGAATGCAAAGCTTTCTTAAAGCTTAATTTAGAATATACTGGACTAACAAATATTTTTTAAGGAGAATATTAGAAACAAGCAAACTTACCACAATACGACATTCTTCATAGTTACGCGCATTTAAATAGAACATTTTTAAACCTTCAATTCGAATGAAGAGTAGAATGAACGACAAATCTAAGATTTCTAACGGAAGTATTTGCTTTCCTAGTAGATTTAGGAACCATTTAACCGGCCACTAAACAACGCGAGGGCTGCCTGGTTATTCCGGAATTACAACCACTATTAATCACCATTCGAAATTATTATTATTATTATTATATTATATATATATTAAGGACCATTATATTCCCTCTCTTCCACCTAATCTCCTATTTTATTATAGATTAATATCTACTATTTTAAATAAATAGAAAAAATTCAAAAATACACAACAAAAGCATGATTCTAAAAATAAATATCTCTTTAGCTGAAGGTGGTAAATGAATAACGCACGTTGTGGGNCTCCACTCCAAAAACACACTTCCAAGATCATTTAAGGCAATCTTTTTCTAAAAATAGATCTATTTTGCGGGAAGGGGCTGAAAATTTCCTTTGATATTTCAGTCAACTGCCGTTCTATGAATAAAGGAATATTTACCAACATCTCTTCTGTGACTCTCTGTCCTTATCTTATAATCGTGGTCATTTTTTCCAATGAAACAAGGCGGCATTAATCTCTCCTGCAGATCTTTCCAGGGTGGCTCACCAGTGTATGCTCTGTACATGCATGTAAGTCGATTTACCCCTCTTCTCTCACTAAGCACTTCCCAATCAAGTTCTTTCAGCATTTCCGTTACACTCTCTTCCTTTCCAAATCGTCCTAACACATACCTCACAGCTTTCCTCTGAACCTTTTCCAGTTTACGCATATCGTTTTTATGGAAGGGATCCCAACTGACCATGAGTACTCCAACACCGGCCTGACCAACGTTTGATATGCTAAGTTTCTTGCGTTTGTTGATGCTCCCTTTAAATTCCTCATTATAAAATGTAGGTTTTTATAACCTTTAGAGACGACGTCATCTATTTGAGCTCCCCAGTCTAATTCTTTAGTAATGGTTACGCCTAAATATTTCAATAGATCAACCTGTGGAATTAGTTTCTTATCAAGTATGAACGGTGAAGTTATTATGGCTTTCTTTTTAGAAAAGACAATGTGTTTACATTTGTCCACGTTGATTTCCATTTTGTTTTCTTTTACCCATTTAGAGAAGGCATGTATGTCGTTTTGAAGCGCATCTCTGTCGCTTTCTCCTCGTATTCCCCTGTATAAAAACAATCGTCATAAGGAAGACATTCCAAATAATATAGAATGGGTTGATGAAAATAACGAAATGTTACGCGTTAAAATACGAGAATCCGAGGGTTCCCGGTCTTTAAGCATTATAGGTCTATATAGGAAGCCAAGCGATGAATTTGCAGTTAAAGTACAAAGAGGAAGGCATTCTTTCCAACAGCGAGAAAAAAATTGTGTAAATGTTTGTTAACATGAGAAGAGAAATTATTCGTATAAAATGGGACACTCAATGACCAGCAGCGTCACAAATTTTCCTCATTATAAATAAGACTGCGAATAATTAATTTGATATTTCGCATAGCTGTAGACATAGGTCTAGTCTCAACAAGAGATATCCTGATCTTTAAAAAATAGGAAACCAGATGAATAATCACACCGTACAATACAGTGAAAGCCATTTGTGTAATGGAATGAATTTTTAATTGCCTATAGTTACATAAAACTATTGAATCGATCATAGCTCTGATTAATGGCTGTCGCAAGAAAACTCTGCGAAAAGAGACGGGAAAACACGGTTTGCACTTTGGATTTTTCAACCATTTTATCCAAAACGAAACTCATTTACTCGTATTCACATGTATAATTACACTGAGACGCGTATCCAGAAATTTCCCGTGAATGGGGCGCAACTGAAGCATTGTAACCAATACTAAAATGATCATGTAAGAAATTATACTGTGATATGAACTTAGTAATTCCCATAAAAATAAGAAAGCATTCACTAAGCAATGTTTTTAACTCGCCTTAATTTCATTGATAAAACCGCCGAGAATTAGGTTCTATGACAAGTACTTAATATATTTAATGGATCTAAAGCCTGTCAGTCATCTCTGTAAATGCACGGATGGATCAAAGGAGGAATAAAGGTGTGCCATTTAAACAGATAAAGTAAATTAACCAATTATAAGTTCATGCAAGCGAGACCGCTCTCGCCAAACTTCAATTATATTATTTCCATACAATCCCAGGTGTGTGTCGGTGAAGCAACAATTTCCACTCCCTTAATTGTTGATTATTTGGACTACATTTCATTATTTCTAACCGCAATAATTTTCTCGTAAAGCCATATTTATGACAACTCACTATCTAAATTGTTAACTATTTCCCTTCGAATCGCATGCATTCAATCTCGGCGCTAATTAGCGTTAGGAAACATTGCATTAGTGGTAGCTCTCTGGTACTTCATTCGTCTTAAACACATCATCATTGATTTATGCTTGAAATTCTCCTTTAAATGACAGCTCTTTAAAGAATAAAGCCATTTCTTGGAACGGCAGCGGTACTGAATTTTCAAGTTTATAGAAAACGATACTCGTAAAACTTATCCATTATTCAACAAGTATCGCCCCATTGGTTTCTGCATTTTCAAGCGTCGTCTTCATTGGCTTACGTTCTAGTTCTTCGGAAAAATACATTTAAGAGAAATAACTAACGGTAGGTAATTACCGGTTTGTGAATGTAAAAACCCAAGTAGCATTTGGGGAACGAATAAGAAACATCCACAAATATGGTGAAAAACATACTCACACCTGTAAATATTACATAATCTGAAAGGTAATATAGGTTTCTATTCCTTCTATTGCTCTTGCAAAAATGTCAACGAAAGTAATTAGAATTACGGCCACGTGTAAAGGAACTTACCGTTAAGGAATCAACTTAAAGATTGGCGAGTAAAGAATGCGCTGGAAATTCTAGCATGTCATCAATGCCGTAACGTGAGCAACCCCTAAGTAGCCCCTTTTTTCTTCGGAGGCTAACACAACTAGCGCCCCCACCCAAATCTCCTGCTTGTCAGCCTGCATATTTTCACTGCGCGTTGGGAATTCTTCACCCTCCGCCCAGACTAGCATCTGCAGCGACACATTCCTCTCCAGCCCATATTCCTCTTTCTAGCCATAACATTCTCTCGCACATCCATTCTGCGATTCCAAAGAATTAAAACGGAACACACGCAGAGCCAAGGATCAGTACATTTCAGATGCGCGAGGTTTCAACCAAACATATGCGAAAAGAACAGATCTTCCCAATCATTCTCGAAATACACATTTATACCCACACTACAAACATATTCAACCAGCTCTTTTTGGTTCTCCTCTTCCTTTCTAACCAGTCAAATCCACTTCACGAGGTAAGTTTGTCGTTCCATTTTAATCCGTACTTTCTTTACGTTCAATCGAAGATCACGTCAACCCTGTCGGGTTATCTTTCTCACGACCAACATTTAATAATTATGCGATTCCAAAGAATTTTGTAAAGTTTTTGTCATCATTCCATTTATTTCCATCGAACATGCTAAAGCAACAAAAATGAAGACAAGTCTCTATTTAGCCTAAAAATCTGCTATTACTGATCTAAAGGCTCTAAACGGTTACGGAAGGTTTCGAAGGGAAGTTCTAAGTCACGGTTAAAATGGTTAATGCCTTTATTGGTTATCCAACACAGGTCATAGGCTGAACTTTTCAACCGGCTTCTCATCGTGTGGTAAGCATTAAGTTTTTTTTATATAATATTTAATTTATTGAATGTCAAAACTTTACAAAAATAAACAAATTTTGACAAAATAGAAATTGAACTACAAAGTTATTACAAATTAATGTTCAAAACAGTAACAATTTAAACTACAGAATTATTACAAATTGAATTATAAAATTACAGCACATTAAATTACATTATAAAAAGATAGTTTTCGTGGATAAAATGTAGGTATTATATTGTAGCATATATCACCGACTGATAAAATTATTCTGGTCTGACAAAATGTTTATTTTCCTAGTTAATATATCTGAAGGAACATTTTGAATGATCTACATTTAGGTACATTCATTCGTGTGCTTACAGGTGTAAATATTTTGCACAAAATAACTATTGATTAACAAACTCGGACAAAAGCAGGGGATTTTGCTTGATAAAATATCTGCGTGTCAGATGGGTGTAGTAAATTACCTGATTTGCTCTAAAATTGGGGAAACATATTCATTGCTATCCAACGTGTTGTATCTTGGGCAGTTCCTTCTTAACCATCTTCCAAAGACTATTAAAGGCGACTAAAAGCAGCCATTAATGCAACAACCTGTACATCATACCCTGCCTTACCATTTGTAGGTCATGGGAAAAGTAAAAGCGCAACATCCCTTTGAGGGATAAGGCGTAACCCATAAGCGGCATTTACAGTGGGTGATATGTGGTCAGTGCATCGACTTCCCGTAATTGGCGCGACCGGAAAATACGACCGGATACGATTATTCTGTAAAATTTCAGACTGGTCATCTTTGAAATCTGTTCTTTAACTACTGTATATACCATTATGAATAATTATGTATACCATACGAATATTTAACAATGTATTATACGAACCATTCAATTCTCATAAAATCAAAAAGTAAATAAATTCACTGGTAACTTTCGTACACCCTGAACGGCCGGCCCCTGAATGTGGGCAACGCATTCGTCTTCGATGTAAGCTTTCCCGGGTTCGATACCCGGAGGGGGCCTAAGAATGACCGGAGCGAAATGACCTCAGCTCTCGAAGCACTTTTAACAATACTTATACTAACTGAAGGGCCACCTTCTGCTCAGGATGACCCTAAGGTTATCTATCAATGTTGTCTGTTAGTAAAGTCAACAGCTCGAAGTCTGGTTGGATCTTATCCTCTCCACCATTGGATACCAAAAGCTTTGCAGAGAGAATGAAGCATACTAGGCAAGATGAGGAATGAGGTGATTTGCCCTCGCATTCTATACTGACCCGAATTGTTAAGAGCGAAGAAAGATCACGTGATGCGTCACAACGACCCTTTAAATGTCTCTTTTGACTTTTAAAGGGCCACCAGAAGCGTCAATCATACTACAGCAGCTTTCAAATAATCCCAGAGATGAACGAGGTCGAGACAAAAATGAATGAAGTTTTCTACTCTCCCGTTTTAAAAAGACAAACGGAAAATATTCCATTCATCACGAAACAATAACAGAACCCTATCAGAGTTACTACTGTGGAAAGGCAAACATTGTGATTGCATAAGTAATATGTTTACTTGCCTATGGAAAAGTGTACACTTAGTTTAAATACATAGTGCATTTCATGGATACGTCCATTTTTATGAATCATCCATTGGTTACGTATTACATGTACCTAATCTGTAAGCAATACGCGAACTATGTTATGTACACAATATGTATTACTATTTATTTATTACTTACGCATTCGAAACCAACGCAACAATGCAGGAATTTCCAACAAAAGGCATCACAAATGAAGGGTTACAAACAAGAAGGTGCATTTGGATTTAAGAAAGGGGTCGTCAGCTTGTCGGCGGGAGTCGCTCTTCGAAGAGGAGTGGCGGATAAACTGTTTGGGGGACAGATGTTGATTAGCCGTGTATCTGGGATGGGAGATATACGGCGGGGGTATTTCCGGAGGGAAGGAATGGGGAGAGGTGACAGGGAGTTGGATTGACGTTCGGAAGAGGGAGCACAAGACGGAGCTAATTAAAGGAACAGCGGAAAGTGTTAAGACGCTCATGGAAATATGAAGAACTACCCAAACCGGTAACGGAGACAGGACACGATGTCTAAGTCATTTCTTATGAATTTTCCTTCTGTTCGTTTGATACTGCGAGGGAAAGGTTACAAAATAAGCCTTCTAAATTGACGTCGAACACGATTTCATTCAGGGCTCCTTTCTCCGCTGCCTGCTTCCATAGAGAGGTACTAAGCCGCTATCTTTATCGATGTTTCTTCATTTACATGCTCAGCTTCTTTGAATGCTACAAAGCTTCTTTAGTGCTCCCGTTTGTGTGTGTAGAAATCTAAAGGGAATTTTTCAATGCCCTAATTCACGGTTTTCTTTTGAATATCTCACCATAAAGTATCGTTAATATACAAATTTTGAAGTGGTTGCAGTCTGTTGAAAAAGATATTTTTCACATCGATGCCAGATTTCTTTAATGTATAGCCAATATTGCTAACAAACCATTAGGAGTTAAAAAGAGTGCTTTATTGATGGAACACGAACATTTTCATGCTTCCATGAGGATACTTCGTTGAGATTTCAAATTTTTTCATTCGTGGATGGATGTCCATTTTTTAAGATATCGAACTTAACTGATAAAAAAATTAAGTTTCTGTAGCCGGTTGGATCATAATCCCCTTCAATATTGGCTACCAAAGGGTTTAAAGCGGGAATTAGGCGGACTGTAATAGATATAGAGTGAAGTGATTTATCACAGATATGCTGGAGACGGACAAAATTAAATAAAAATTGTTCTCAATATTGTATTAAATGCAAATGAAAACTATTCCATTAATTCAGTTTCGGGATCAGCGAACTGATATGTGATGTGAGCTGCAAATCAGCTCATTAAATGGCAAATATATTTTTAATAAATGATCGCGAAGTGCTTCCTTAATTCGATTTAGACACGATTACCGAAATTGTCCGGTCTTTGCCATAACATTGCAATACCGAGAAAATACATAAATTGTTAATTAATGTAAATGAAGGGATAATCTGGACAATATACTACACTGCAAGTATAGAAGAACGCTTGAAGAGAAGTTTACCCTTGAAATTATACTCTACGTTGTACTACATACCCTGCTCTAATGGAAGGAGTCATAGAAAAGGACGTTCGCTATATTATGAGGCCTGTTATGGTTGGTGAAATCCTTGGTGTGGAGTGTTCTGCTGTATGTGCGTGGAAACGTGGACTTGAAGAAAAGACGACAACAAAATATTGGAGGCTTTCGAGATGCATGAGTGGCGAGGAATGGGAAAAGTAAGTTGGATCGACAGAAAAACGAACACAGAGGTACTAGAGATGGTCGGGGAGGAGAGGGTTTCAATAGAAGTACATTAGCGTCGAGAAAGGAAGTGGGTGAGCCAAATATTAAGAGGAGTGGGATTGCAAAAGAAAGGGAAGGGGGTCAGAATGAAAGGGAAAATACAGATAAAAAAAAGCAAAATATGTTATATGACGTAAAGGACGGGGAAGTTACCATGAATCGAAAGAAATGACGTTAAGTAAGGAGCATTATGGCATATGAACTTACAGAAAAGGAGAATGTTAATGTACGTCCAGGTGAAAAGTTGGAAGCAAAGATATCTGGATAGACAATCGATCTGAAGCTTTTCTAATTAGGGCTTTAGCAAGAAATTGAAAATTGACTAATATTCAAGAATCAAGTTGATTGATTTGGAAAACAAACCTTTTCATCCTTATTATAAGAGTTAAACTGCAGTAACTTCTAGAATACCCAGAAGCCTACGGCAATTGTCCCATGTTTTCCGTTGTCTTTACTGCGACGAATGTGACTGCCAAATCAGCATCCAACACCTACTGTTGGAATGCGGTAGGTACCAAACAATTCGCAGCTCTTTAGGAATCAGAGGAGACATGACCTCAGTCCTGGAAGACGACCACAACAGTTAAAGATAGGAATTGAAGGGAATGAGGCGACTGGTTGGGGAGAGGACGACAAGGAGAGCAGCAAACAACCAAACTTCAGACTGATATCCTATTTTATGTACTATATTGAGGAAGATATGTTACATTTAGCATTCGTTTCCGCCGACGTCCTTGGATCAATTGATCTTTCTATAAATGCAGAGCCTCGCAGCTCTACAAATGGACCCGCATTTATTTATAAATTTCCAACGTAAAGCTATAAATAAATTGGAATTCATTTAACTCCTTTCCCAATAAAGTTTAAAACAAAAACGTTATAGATGTGAATGCGCGTGTCAAATACCGTTTAATTCCCCTTCGCGACTCCCAAGGGAGAATATTTTCAAATCTATCTTTTTAATGCAGCATTAAGAATGGCGCGTGTACAAATGGTTTGTAATTGTCCGCGTCCGAAATAACAACGGCCCCACGGCGTTTAGAGAAAGGTCTACAGTGAAAGGGCGCAAAAAGCAATGAAAGCCTCGAGGGAACTAAACGTTATTTGTCTCTCGGAGAGAGCAAAAAGGGCTCATAGTCCAATGCTTCTGCGGACGTAATATACTCGACCCTTGAGTCTTCTCCTCGGAAGGCATGAAAAACCCGTGTATCGGTCGCAGTGAAAGCGCAGATAAATGAGAACACGACTCCGAGTTCACGTTTCGCCATACTTAAGCCTCCGATAGGACGTTGTTGCATTCGCTCATGAATTACAACTCCAAGTCCAATCCTAGCCAACGATGAATGCATGGTAATAATCAACGTTCAACTTTATCAATTATCAAACTTTATCAATGGTTATAATGCTAACTTATCCCTATCATATCTTGATGGATGGAATTAACATAGTATAATTATAATCGTGATATCATAGGAAGGCGAATAGAAAGCGAAGATTGACAAGTAGAACCCTGAGGGGATGTCCATCAAGAGTCAAAGGAAGTGCTTATTTTTCCCTCATTCGGCCTAGTCTCGAGTACTGATTCGCGGTTTGGGATCCACACGAAGTAGGGCTAGTCTCAGATTTAGAGATGGTTTAACAAAGAGCAGCCCGTTTTGTCAGTGGAGATTTCAGATTCGACAGTAGCGTTACGGCCATGGTAAAATCACTCGGGTGGAACTCACTGCAGGAGAGACGATCTGATTACCGACGAAAGATTCTCGACGATTCAGAATTTGTAGTAGAAGATGAAGATAATTTTATTCCAGTAGACAACGAGCGCGATCTTCGATAGGTGACGACCAAACGTTACAAGGAAATAATCGCTAAAACAGATAGTTTCTTCTGGTCTTTCTTTCCGCAGAGCATTAGAGAAGCGCACAGGATGGAATAGGTTAGGTCTTCGGTGTTGATACACCCACCGCCATGCTCCACTGGCAGCTTTCGGGGAATGAATCAATATCTAGATCTAAATAATCAATAGATTATGTACTTTTACCACAAGTATTAACTGAATTTTATTAGAAATTGGTATCATTTGCGTTTTTGGAGTTGATAGAGGAAACCTTTTCCCTATTTCTGTCTCGACCTTGTTCAATATAATTTGAAAACTAAATTAAATAAAACAACACCTTGTAAATGAACATACACATAGGGGAACTATGCTGCACTTATATGCACTTTTCCACAAATATCAATCTAGATCTGCGAAAATAAACTACCTCACTCCTCATCTTGCCTAGTATACCTCACTCCCTCTGCAAAGCTTTAGGTATTTAACAGTGGAGGGGATGAGGATCCTCAACTCCTTCAGGCTCTGGACTTTACATACAGAATCTATAAACAGTTTATGGTTGATAATGTCTGCAGCGTTCATAATAACACACATTCTGCAAGTTTCTTATCAATAAATGTTTCTTATTTAAAGCGTTAAAACGATTATGGAACCTCTTAGAAAGGAACATTTACTTATAAACCATACTTCTCTCATTAATAAGCCAAACCAGCTTCACAAATAACCGTTTATTGCATTTATCAGTTTTCAATAAGAACATCTTGCCTTCATGGTATTTAAATCTAGTCGCGTGATTGAGGTTACTTGTTAGTGGCTTTCAGTCATATTTACCCGAAACGTAAAATCGCTTTAAGAGGTGACCATCCTAACGAGCATAATGAAAATAATTGATCAATTGAAATTATTTGTGAAATATGAAAATGGCGAGTTACACAGCAACATTTTTATTCCACAAAATCAGCTTAAAATCAGAATGAGTTGCGTTTTCACGGTAGCATTACGATGTAATTGCTCTTACAGTGAGTAAATAAATGTTTTTATAGTTAATAAAACAAAAGAAGAGAGTATTGAATGTTAAAAACAAATTGGAACCTGGATTATATCAAGAGCAGGGATTTTCAGTGAAATATACCTTTAAAACCATACATTTATAATGAGGCAAACGCGTCGGACCAAAACGTGTTTAGATAATCAGCGATTTATGATAGGTTTATGTTAATATGATAGGTTTAGATTCTCACCAATTTTGACATTCTGATTTGTAGATCAACAAAAAGATTAAGTTGATCTCCTGTTTTTGTGCTACGTCACCAAGTATGAAATGTTCACGAACGTAATTTCATTTTGGTCGTACAAATACAAAGCGACTACTTTAGGGTTAATTCGACCAAGTGGCATTTGGAAATCTATACACGTAAATCCGCCGGGTCCATCCCTCAATTGCTTGGATTTTACTTTTTATATGGGAACTTTTAATGAACTGCGTAGTGAATTCGATGATTGGCCCTTTCTTGCTCCTGAAAGCTTAATACTTCTTCGAGAAAGAATTCTTATTTACCAGCAATAATTTATTTTGGAAATAACACCTCCCACACTTCCGCAAATACGTCATTTCAGAACATTAAAACTTTTTCTCGAATCGTCTTTTTGTCCTGTAGACCATCCCTCAATATAGTGGTCATAAAATATTAAACTTCTTTTCCTTTTCTAAGGTTAACTTCATTAGGGCAACCTCAACATGATTATAACAGCATGCATACGTTATCATGGCCTTAAAATGTGGTCAATAGATTTCCTTGATGTACTGGTTAATGCAAACGGTAACTGCTATGTAATGCAGGAATCTTCTAACAAACATTACTATAATCTACCTCTAATTTTTACTACCTCCGATGACATGAGGCCTAAAAGATGATTTTTATCGCCTAATATTCCTTGAACAATATTAATTCAGAACTGAAAGACTATCTAAATTTAGATCGAAGGAATTTAATTGATGGGTTTATAAAAAAGCTAACATTCCCGTAACCTTTTCATTGACGAAATGAAATACGTTTTCTGGGCGTCTTCTTTTTCACTGGCTTTCCGCTTAGTGACAACTGGACCGGTGGTCGGTTTGAAAAAGTAGTGGGCGTCGTCAAGGCGACCACGGCAATAAAAAATGCAAGTTGTTTGCGAAGATAGCGCTCCATTAATGCGAAAGCACATTAGGAATCGACTCCCCAATCCCTTTAAGAACCAACTCCCTTTGGAACCCTGAAATACGCCTCTCTTTTCACAGCTTCTCTCCTGGACCTCCACTCTTTCAATGTCCACCTCTCACTCCCACGCCCTCACTCATTCTCTCCTCGGCCCTCTTCCTCTCGCCCATTCTTGCCTCGGATTTCTTTTCCCAGTTAACCACAAATCAAGAAGTTGATTTCCGCTTAGCGGAGATACGTTTAGTGGCCCCTCAATCTAATCTTCAAACTTAGAATGCGAGCGATTCTCATCCGAAACATTCTTTAAAGTTGATGCGCCAAGAACGCCGAACTGTTGTAAAATTTTAATTACGTCTAAAATGATATAGATGATGAACTTCTGCGCAATCATTGCAAAGGTGGTGGTAATGTCACGCCATGGGTGATTAACGCTCTGAAAACACAAAGAGGAATACCTCTCTGTTAGTCACCTTTTGTTCTTATATAAATATTCTTTAAAAATTAACCTGTTCCTCCTCGTAACAATTCACTTCGCCATACAAAAAAATCCGATAAACGATGTTTTGGTATTTTGACTAAAATAGAATTGAAAACTATTAATCATTTAAATATCAAGTTTTCCCACATTCCGCAAGAAGAGGAACTATAAAGGAGTAAAAGAATTTCGACCAGTTTCATTTCATTATTGTCCCCAAAACTTTTATTCGTAAAGCTACTGAAAGTCGACATATTAAAATTCTATTACCAAATACCTCACCACTTGTATAATTTCATTATAATTGATATTTCACTTATATAGTTATAAAACCTTATCGATATTGACTTCCACTCTGCTTCATTACAATTAACTTTGCCAGAAGAAATATATACTAGAGAATATTTCATTGCAAAGAATTATTGTGAAACGGAAGCTTGTCGGCTGTGGTACGACCAGAAAGTCACTTTTAAAATCAATACTTTGAAAAAGGGAAGTTGTGTATGTCTCAAAATAATGTTTTTATCATTTCCATTATATCACCAAAGAACGAGTTTATAAGAAACCTGCTATGTGTTTTCGTAAGGAAATATCACCGCTGATTTGCTCGGAGATTAAGCAATTGTTCAAAAGATATCCTTCAAAATTCAACGATCCTTTAAGGGTTCACATGTCCTTATAGTCTCAAAAATTATATTTTATTTATAGAAATACAATTGAAAAAAGAAACAAGCTAATTTATTAATGTCATAGGATTTAAATGCAATTCTGATATCCTTTATCAAGATCATGCGACTTCAATTCGTTAAAAGATTTCACTTTCAAAATAATTTTACATTTGTACATTACTTTTATAATGCTACTTAAACAGTGATTATTTCTACTACGCGTTTGAAATTAAATAAACTTTTTGCGAAGAACACGGGTTTTTCGCGCATTTCTTAAGGAATTCTATATAACCAGGAGTGAAACCTGGAACATTTGGTAGGAATAAATGATATTTTGGTATATATTCACCTTGTGGTTGATATGAGAATGTGATTGTGTAAATTTCTAAATTTGCGCGGTCTTCAGCTCGTGATTATAAAACAGGTAAATTCGCCTAAAAGAATTGGATTGGAAATCAGTTGATATGGAATCATATATACTAATTCAGAACGAATTTTAAACATATGTTTGGCTTCCAGCCGAAATTTGAGAAAAAATAGGAAAGTTTCAGTATTAATCACTGAGCAAAAATAAACTTTTGATTTGCAAGCTAGTCTTGAGGAGTGTCTTGGGGATGTATTTAAGTGAAAATAATTTCAAAATATCGAAAAAATGCGATGTCATTTTCTGTTCGGTTTGCCGCGAAATTGTCAATATCACTCACATATGTATTTGAAACGTGTACTCGATAAAATAGCAGAGTATGCTCACGAGTTAGCGCATCTAGGGAGCGCTCGAGTGCGGTTTTCCGCCTCTTTTTCGCATCGCTTTCCAGACATCAACATCCTCCCATAGCTCTTTGTCTTGTGAGAGAGGCACTTCCGGAGGGAGATAAGATAGATCGGAGGGAGGGATTTAAAGGGAGCAAATGATAGAAGGGCCCGGATTAAGAAGGTGAGCTTCCATTGAGTCGGTTGCATTTTGCGAGGATTAAATTTTGAACTAACCGCACGGGTACAAGCAAGAATCTGCGTTGTGTCCGAAAATGGGGAATTTTTAAACGAAATTCCACTGAAGATCTAGATTTCCATCGTAATAGTAAATTTTACAGGTGTTAAAGTACTTTTAATAATTAGTGATTGAGATTTATAGCTGTTTTGATGCCAATATCGCTATTTTAATTGCTGTCTTTCAGAACTTTCACTGCAACATTAGGTCGACAATTGTTGTGAACCCCTGCATAAGTTTCAGCAAATATTTGATATTCGTTACTTTCATCGTCCCCAATGCTACATTGTTGATGGATATCTAAAATAATTTACGAATCAACACATTATTCAAGGAAAAGATTGAAAGGCGATTTGTCACATAAACCTAGGAAAATTCCCGAGAAAGAAAATCATGAATTAAGTCTGATAGGGCCGGTAATCGAACCAGAATTTCCAGATTGCCGGTCGGTTGCTCTAGCCATTAGTCAAGATACATTTATCATTAGCGATACCTCCGCCAACGAAGATAATTCGTTCCGGAATACAATCGTTAACCGAAACGTGTTGGCGTCTCCTTTTCACTGTCTTGATCATTAACAACCCATTTGGGTTGGTGGGTGTCGCATATGTAATAGCTTATTTCTGAACATGTGGAAAAGATAAATAATGGAATGACTCGACCGGTCATGCTTATTGATTTATGTTGAACTTTCGTTAGCCGAGTCCCGAAAAAAGCAATAAAAATCTTCGATAGCTTTAAAATTCGTTAGCAGCGTCACTCGTTGGCAGAAATATCACTGTACAGAAAATTATAGTTAAATCGTTAGAGAAACCATTAATAAGAAATGAGAAGAGAAATAATTGGGAGATCCGGGTTCGGGTCCCGGTCTTCTAAGACTTTTTCGTTAATGTCTGTCCTTAGAAATACCTTATTGTTAATTGCATTATGAGGTCCTTTTCCTGTATCATAAATACTTCCATTCTTCTATTGCTTCAAACACTATTGGGCAGCTGTTTTAAGTATTTTTCTTCGCTTTCTAAGGGAAACTATATGACAGGATATTCTTGAGTATTATGGACAAGTGAAATGTGGGAGGGAAGAGTATATTTAAGGGGAATAGACAGAACGACAGAAAGGATAAATCGCGAAGGATGGAGTTGGAGACAGAGAAAATAGTGAAAGAAATGAATACAAACGAGGACGTATAAAGAGAATAACAAGAATTAAGTCACGATTCAACATATTCATTTTTGTTACCATGAGGTATTCCAGCAATATACTTATTCTTTTCCATATTCTTATATCGATGCCACGTTGATTACGTGCCATGGGTCGGTTGTTAAATTATTTGTTATCAAGATAATCATGAAGATGATTTTAAATGTCGCAGTTTATCACACAGCATTGTGAAAGATCAATATTTTCAACTCGGAAAATGACTCTTTAAGTAAACTTTCTCAACTGGTATTAAATAAACTATATTTTCCTCTAAGCTGCAAATATTGCGCTACTATTAATTCTTTTTAATTTCGTTCCTTGTGTTTCCGCCTCCCTAATCTGGTTTGATAGATATGTAAACAAAATATGATTTCTACTCTTTTCAAAAATTCTATACTTTCTGTTGTAAAGGCATATTTGTCCTTCAGTTTCTCGCAGATCGTCTGTTATTATCTTAGTCTTTAAAGGGGCATAAGGTTGGTTGAATTCCCCCAGGGGAATTGTAAATAGTTTTCTTTACATCATTACTTCATGATTCATTTATATATAAATTCATATATTTATTCCCTTCGGTAAACAGTATATTGTTTAACATGTCAATACACAATAGACCTTTTTATCTTAATATGAATTTTTCGCTTCAAATACATTCATTATCTCTTCGTATGCTCTCTTTCTACATCTGCAGAAATACCCTGTAAGCTGCCTGTCGATGTGTGGCAGGGGGTGTCAAGACCAAGCGTTCGAGTTACCTTTTATATTACCGTTATACCTTTTCATCTTATTTTATGGTGTCGTGTATCGTTCGTGGAAAGAATGAGTCCCTGAAACGACTTGTCCTCGCATCTATCTCTCTTATTTTACGCTCGGATCGGCCGAAGTAGCAGAAGAGGGTCGCTTAATACCGATTACGTCTTTCTCAAATGAACTACTTTCTGTGGATTTATCAAGCAATCGCAGCCTACCTTCTAATCTCCTTTCTTTCAAAGATTTCACAAACTGCGTTTGACAGTTTTACATGAAGCTTGCTTTTCTATCGTAGCAAGTTTTAACAAATCATATCGCCTTGCGCTGCACTTCCTCGAGTTTGCGAGCATTCGTTTCATCCGCCGGTTTCCATATACTCGCCGCATATTCCAGAAGGTGCCTAACTATGGTGAAATAACATCGCTCTCCAACCTTTTCATCGCATCTACCTGCAGTGCGCTTTATAAAACCGAGCTTTTTAGTTGCTTTACCGCATATTTTTCGAATATGTGTGCTCCAGTTTAAGTTATTTGTAAGAGCGATTCGAAGATATTCAACTGAGTCGATTACATTCATTCCACTAATTATTTACGGGTGGTTCTGACGCAATTGTTTCCTTTCGAAGAAGTTTACTACAGAGCATTTATTCACATTAAGGTCTAGTTACCATTTTTCGCATCAGCCTTTCATTCTTAACAGTACCTACATCTCTTCAAAATCTCATTCACCACATTCTACCAACATTTTTCACGGTCTTTCTCTCCATTTAGAACCATTGTCTTCTAATACACCACTTCAGTGAAAGAATTGAAGAAAAACACCACTTTAATGCTGGTCTTAAATTACACAATCATTCATATATTTTGCATGACCAATTCTTCCCATACTGTTTATGCCATAGATGAACAAATATCTCATGCTATTCTCATCCCTTCGGATCTATGCGCTCTTGGATTGCAGGGATGTGAGCCGAAATTCGAAAATAGACCGCCCGCTTGAATCTCGCAGCACCTTCGCAGAGTGATAATAAGGATGCTCCCGTGAGAAGGCCATATATTACGGATGCCGTGGAAAGGGGAGCGGCAGCTGTGGCGCAGACCCCTCATCCTTCACTACACACACTCACTGCGTTGCAACACCCATTCGCAGCGCCAATATTTTCCCTTCTCTCGGTGCATAATCGCTTCCGCATAAATCCCTCTTTTCGTTTTGAAAATACCTCTCAACTTTCGCATCTCAATCTTGCGCGTAAAGAAAACTTACACATTCCAAAGGTAACTATTTCAAGGGGAGTGTCCGTTGAACCCGTTTCCCTAATTTCTCGCTTCCATAATTACGTAACTCACTCGAAACGATACTGTTTCCACGACGACGCCCGATTAGGGTAAACATTGGTTACAAGAATACACATCACTTTCATGTTTCGAATAACGTCCTGCCAACTTTAGGAATTAAATTACTCTAACTTTCTCAATCTTTTTTCAACCACTTCTAAATCTATAAGTGCGTCTGCTTTAACCCTCGAGATCTTCCCAGATTAAAGAATACCTCTTGAACAATCGGACTGTACACAAGGGAAAGAGTTTAGGTAACTTGTAGTTAATAAGGATTATACTTAACAACCTGATTGCTGTTAATAATGAGTATCTCAAGTTTAACGGCATTGGAATGGTGGCTATTACTAGAAGCTGTTGGTTAAATGTCAATGCTTCGATCGAACCTTGCTCAATTTCTTGTCTATATAATTTCGGAAGCTTACGAGAGATGATTTCGTACATACATGAGATGATAATGTAAATTCGAACACGCCGGGATAAAACGACTAAATATACTTAATACGTGTTGTTTTGTAAAAATCTCTACTAAGTGTGGTGAAATAAAAATTGAATTTAAATCGGTTTTTCTCTGAAATACAGAATGTTTACGTGATATTGTTTAAATCTATTGGTAAGAAATATCAAATTTAATATCTGCAAGCCGTATTTCTAAGTATATTTTCTTATTTTTGTTTTAATTAATATGTGAAATGATTGGAGGATATACTTAAGCCAGATAATACTTCACATAATAGATTATGAAGGATTGCGCAACAAAATGGAAAATAATATCTACATTCATTACAAGAATAAGAGAGAGGTTGGAAAATACGAAAGAAAGGAATGTAAATACGTGCGTGGGAACAAATATTTTATCGCATGCATTTCTACTCCTATTCGTATCTTCGTTAAAATAATCAAGCGATTGGATGGAAAAAATGGGATCGAATGAAAGCCATATTACCAAGCAAGAGGATGGACAATGTTGTGAGGGAAGCTAACTGAGAAGTGCAAGGTAAAGCAAGGGAAGTACCATACTGTTCTACTGAAGTGAAAATTCGATTCTCAAGAAGCAATGGGTGAGCTCCGAAGCAGATGTTGCGAGGATTTGGAGAAAGATAGAATCGATGCAATTGAAAGGAAGTGGAAGAGAGAGGTCGAAATTCCAAATACACGAAACAAATGCCTTTCTCATCAAGTTTTTGATGTGCCAGAATCGGAAAGAAAAAAAAAGGTTAATAATATTATCAACATATAAAGAATACATGAAATCTATCGAATTGAAGAAAATGAGAAGAGGTGCATAAGCAAGAGAGAAATAGTGGTTTCGCACAATCCCTTTCGTTAAATCCTCTTAATTAGTACGATGGAAGTCTATAAAATGTGCTGACGGAGGAAGAGAGATGCACGGATTGAAATGATGACAAATGGCGAAGAGAAGAGAGGGAAGGAATACATGGAAAATGATACAGAAAAGAGAAAATGAGTAGATACGGCTTATCTTAAGATATAAGTTACTGTTTCACATGATTTAATCAATATGATTGGTTGTTACGTCGTGAAACGCCATTTAATAAATGTGAAACAATGGACTTCTTAGTTTCCACACCATTGTTTCCCCTGATGATTAAAGTTTCCTTAAAAGAGCAAACTGTGGCAGGCGAACACTGACGTTATTTACAAATAAAAACAGCCTAAAACAGGCAACAGCACAAAACAGATATTCAACAACAAATTTTATCACATTAACAGTGCTCCTACGACGAAATTGATAACCATCATATTCTCAGTGCCCTCCTGAAGTATCTGTCAATTATCTTGTCAGAGTTAAAAGTAGGGAGGTATCTTGAATTCTTTCCATCAATATTTATATACATCTGCACGCCAACGTACTTATGAGAGAATCAAAATAATATAAAGCAAAAATATCACTAAATGAGAGTAGATTTGCTACTATAGTGGTATATAAATATAAGATAGCATAATTATGAAAATGTACAGAGCCCACCAAAAGAAATGCACACAAGCTTCAGGAAAAGAAAACTTCGAAAAAAATTTTTTGAAATTAACTAAAACTCCATGAGATCAATAGAAGATAAAGTTTTCCTACACAATAACTACTGGTTCCTAATATAGTGGCTATTAGCCTCAGAACAATTATGAGTAAGACAAATGCAAGCTATTTCAATTGTAATTTACAAATATGACAATCTGTCCATGGTAACTCAAACAGCAGTTCTCTGTACAGAAATATTTCATGAAGCTAATCAGAACACTTTGAGCTAATTTTGCAATTGTAGAAGAATATAAGTTTTTACTGTTCTTAAGAAGTATTTTTAAATTTAATATTTATACAAGTTTTCTTTTCCTTAAGTGTGTATGCTTTTCATAGGGGAATAGTATATACATTTCTGATGTAGACACTGCATACCTCACTTACGTAAGCCATGTTTTGTGGATTAACTCAGGTATTGACTAATTCAAGGTAGGAGAGTGCAAAGTAAGCAATAAATATAGAATGTGAGGATAGACAGTTTCCAAAATGACGCACAGGAATCAAACTCAATCCCTGTATCTTAGGATGCAAAAGCTGATAATGGAATTCCCACGCTGCAGCGTATTCAGGGCGTCTTGAGGCGACACTGCTATCAATAAAACACAAGGGCCATCCCATCCATTCCAAAGCAGCCTTAATTACTCCAATATCCACCCTGTGGGCCATTCATCAGAAGGAGCCGTGGGGGGGCGGCGATAGAGATAAGGGTTTCTTATCCAGGGAGTGTAATGAGATGGAGTGGTCGGCGTCACGTCTTGTGAGGCTTAAATGGGGATTTCAGAGAGGAATGTGTTAACGTTTGGGATCGGCTTTAAGGAAAGGGACGGACTATGATTACGCGAACACAGCCGAGAGTGCTAATAATTAATTTTGACGGAATAATTGTGCGAAGTTTAGTTTTAGCAAATATTATAGCGAAAGTTAAATCGATCGGAGAAGAATGGTTCCTTGGAATAAAATCAATGGGATCTGACCTCAGCAGGTGTAATTTCGTAGAAACATTGAACATATATATTTATTGGAATAAATCAGAGGATGATAGTCTAACACCGGATAATTCGTTCTCCTTTTTTACGATGTCTTTGAAATTTCTGTTTAGTAATTCGATTCGATTGCATAGATCCTATTATCTGTCCTAGTGAGCCCCAATTGGGTTTCTCTTCCGTCCGTCTTTTAATTTATGCAGTTCAATTTCGATAAAAAAGGGAGTTTGTTAAGAGAAATGAAATTAGCATGAAAAACGAATGGAATGACTCAAGTTACGAGAGTATTCAACAAAAAAAATTGCTAACAGCAAACGATACAAGCCTGGAAAATAAGAAGCTATTTCTAAAAATCTATCAATGAGTGTGTACGGCTGTGAAGTATATAAGAGAGATGAGAGAACATTTAAAGGAATGAAGATGTGGTGGAAATGAAATGGGCAGACAAGACAATCAATGAAGAATTCCTTCCAAACATTATTATATATTATATTATTATTCCAATGATTTAGATTCTACTTAAATTCCACCATATCTTCAATTAAAAGTGATTGACATATTTATCAAAAAAAGTTCAAGGCACTACAAGATCGTTTATTCAGTTCTTATATAATGATTCATGAAGCTCGGTGTGCCGCAAAAAAGTACGTGTTCCGCACTATGTCCGATAACTCTCGAAAATTATATTTTTATATCATGTCTAATTAACCCAATCATTTGTAGACATCATATTCTTCGATTAAATGTTTAGACAAAATTATCTTTAATTAAATCCCCACGCTTTTCTTTCCATAAATGCGAATTCAAAATAAAAGTTCCATTATTACCGAAAAGTGAGCCTCGAAGTTAGAAGAAAGAAAAGGACTGCGTTATATTAAGTTTATTTTATTTTTTTCCCCGCAAATCATTCAAACGAAATAATCCATTCAAAGTTTCCTGAGTTGTTAGTAACCGATAGTTGAAAACATTTCCAAATTTGATGCATTTTTTTGATAATTTGTTCGATTCATTCTATACACGCAACTAAATGAACAAAAACGGCCAACTATTCACGAGCTGCTAGCTATTAAGATGGCTACGTTGATGGAAAAGAGAGATGAACTTTAAATGGAGAGAGGACTAACGCGGCCACAACGTTGTGAGTAAAACAAAAGCCGCTTCTGAGCAAAACATCCCAAACGATCACGCTTACGCGACGATGGACTCTCACTAAAATGCGTGAATCATTGGATGCATATTCATGACTTACGGAGGGCCTTCACAAGAAATTTATATAACTGTTGAAGTCTCTATACAGGAATCGTTCATATATAGCGATAAAATAATTCCACAACTCTCAAGCCCAACGTCGCTGCTTATTGTGGTTCTTACCCGAGCGTAGAAATCTTCTGAGAAAGTGTTTGTTGTCCTATTTGTTGGCAGTCAGAACCAATCACCCACTGTATTGCAAGCATAGAACTGATTGTAATGAATGGTGTGAAGTAAATAAAGGTGGAGCAAGGAGTAGAGAGGGGATGAAAAGGGGTTTGATAAAGACCGCGTCGCAATAGGAAGAGGTGAATTGCGATGGGGCGGAAGCGAGAGAGGCGGTGGGGGAGGAAAGGATGGCTGAGAAAGCGGAGGCCTACTTGAGAGCGGTGATATAAGAGGCAAAGGACAAAGAAACGGAGGCCCTGAGAATAAAAGGCCGAGAGAAAAAGGATTGTTTTGCTGTTGGGGGAAAGTCCTTCCTGTATGGAAAGAGGGGAAGTGGAAGAGAATGGAATGAGATGGGAAAAGAGGTCGTTTTTATGTACCACTAATTCAGCTGATTCGGAATTCCGGTATATAATGGCTCGCATCAGCATTATATAGTACTTTATAAGCATCACTACATATTCATTATTTATTTGAACTTGTGAAACTAAATGATATTGCTATTCGTTTTAGCTGCAAAAATGTTGGAAATCTTCCAATAAGTGATCAACCGTCATGATTATGATATAGGTTCGGTTTCCTAGGTTGATAAAGTAAACTAGAGGTTGACATTTATTTATCTTCAATTTAGGGGATTGCTACATACAAACCTACTTACTTAAGGAAACAAAGATAAGTAAAGCAGATAACAAGAGAGTTAAGCATTTCTCCGATGCTTCATAATGCAGATCAAATATTGGAATGAAAATGTAACGATAGATCATACGTTAGAAGGGTACCAAATTTTAAATATTCGGTGAAACGCATGAAAAGGTTCTCAGGTAATGTTTTGCTAAAAATATCAGTATGTGTATATCAGTGACAGAGGAATGGTATCGAGCGTCGATTGAAAAGTGAAGATTGTCTGTTGGGATGTCAGCCTACGGGCTATTGGATTATTTAATTCCTTAATTTTGCTAATATAAACGTTGCTAAGAGAATGAGGCTTACTGAGCGAGATGGGTTTCCTCATTTAAATATAGTATTGGAAAGAAATTTAGAACGGCGAAATCATAGATAGAGACTTAGGTTTAAATACGTAAGACAGGAGATTGTATGTTTTCAAGTATTCAAATGAGAGAAAATTAAGCGTTTGGCTTGGTGTCTTGGAGAGCCGAAACAAAACAAATTTAGGATTGATTAATATAATGGACTATAATAGTATGACCCACCGTGAAATGTAATTGAAATGGTAAGACTAAGAGCGCAACGCTTTCTGTCATGTTATCTTGCAACGCAAAGTTTTATTCCGAACCAGAGCTAACTCAGCTTTCAATATTTGACTATCATTAAGTAGTTGATTGAACTTTCAATATTTGACTAACATTAAATATTGCCATTCCGCAGGAGATCGGTAAACTTACATTCAGTTCAAGTTCGAATACATGCGATCAGCGCAGAAACAATTACAAGTAAAGCTAATTTAAACGCTCACTTAATTTCTTTCGTTATATTAAATCAGATGTGCCTATCCGTCGTATTAAGTGTCAAAGGGAGTTTAATATAGATTCTTGATACATAAATATACTTATGTTCTTTTATAGAAGGAAGTGTGATAAAAATTTCAAATTTTTCTAATATCCTGCAGAAAATGCAATCGAAACCCCCCAGCGATTATTTAAATATGCGTAGGGAAAGACGGCCAATTTTGGATGAAATGATTCTCGAAATCACGATCCATGAGAAGGAAAATGCAATATATGTGTGAAGGCTGGACCGCCATAGACTACCAAAGATGCGTATTCCTCAGGAAGTGGACAAATAGAAAATATAGTTTAGAATTCTAAACTTAATATTTCATGAATGGGAACGGAATTATTTTCAAAGATTTCTCGGAGAGTGGTTTTTGCGCAGGGGAAAGAGGATGACATATTCCACTGGAATGAGTTGGGGGTGGAATACACGCGTGACGTCTGGGAGAAGGATTCCCTACACGAGGATGTACACGCTCTTTTTCGCGGGCGACAGCGAGGAAAAACAAGTGAAGGGGCGGAGTAATGAAAGGGAAGAATGAAGAGGAAGACATTTACAAATCACGGCGGCGTTTCACCCACCCTCGCCTTCCGCTTTATTTCTTTTTATATTTATCGCGAGCCTTTGTGCCTTTTTTCCTTTCACATCTGCCGTTATTATCCCTGCACAGTTTTCGTAAGGAGACGGGAGAGGCGAGCAGTAGAAATTACTGCAAACCTCAGCTAATTTCGATTTAAAGAATATTCAGCCGCAGCAGCGTAAGTGAATCTAAGAAATAAAACGATTAAGAAGTCCTCGTCTAACAAACTTTTACTTTGAATATCATTGTAATTAACATACATTTTAAAGTAATAACATCCATAAAAAACATTTGTACTTTTCAACTTCTAATCATACATTTAGTAAGGAAAAATGCTTACATCTTCTATACGTTTTCAAAATTATACTTAGAATTATTAATTATGAAGAATTTTGAAAAGTGCTTCGATAACTAATGCCATTTCGCACATGTGGACCCTCGTCGGGAATCGAACCGGGGACTGCTTCAATCGAAGGCGAATGCGCTGCTCATTAATGCTTACGATATTTAATTAAACACATAAACTAATTGAGCTCGGAATCAATAATCGGGTTCGGTAAAAGCTGCCGTCTAGCTTGATGGAACTCAATGCAAAGTGAACTGTAAGTTTGTCACAACTGAATACGCAACCTATTCATATCCTACTTTTTATAAATAATAATCATGATAGAAATCTAAGCTAAGAGAATTGGCAGAATTCCTATAAATTAGATACTCTATTTGTTGAACATTACATAGTTCATAAGATTAGCATAACCTCACGGTTTCAAAACTTCCTTTGCGTTAAAAACCCGTTCGTCTCCCAAATATCTTCCCTTTCCTCACCACTTCGGTATATATCTTCGTCATCTTAATCCTGACACAGTAACATCGAAATGTCCTTTGAAAAATTGGACTGATTGAGAAATATTTACATGGCTGTATATTGTTCCCTGCGATTTGTATATCGTACTTTGCAAATGCTGCAATCTCGGAAAACTCTCTCCTGTTTATTAAGTCTGCCATTAGTTCCTTACATTAATTCTACATGGAATTATGATCATCCCGTGTATTCTTATGGGATAATGCATGAGCTCCAATTCACCGATCGTCTAGGTGGCCAAGTGGAACAATTGTTTGTAACCACAATACAAAATTTCCGTATACTTTATGAAATTTCTCACAATTTCTATATCTATTTCTATCTATATAAATATTTATTTTATAAAATAGCGAATTTCAATCAATTTCCTATCTTTTAAAACTTGTTTCGTAGAATTATTACTTCTAATTTAATTTTACTAAAGAATCAAACTCTGCTTGTCTTGAAAACGAACTATACGGGCATTTCTTATGGAAATGAATCATGGGATCCTGGGTTCGAACTTAGATCTTCTCAGAGATGAGAATAATTTTCCTGGGGTTTTCTACCAAAAGTACAGTTATACAGTACAAACAAAATGCAGTTCTCTCATAGCACTAAAACAAACCGCTTCTGAAATTAATGAGGGAGGGAGAGACAGACGAACGGACGCAAATTATTTTCGTGATTTTCTCAAATTTAATTATAACTATGGATAGCCTGACAAGATTCTTGAAATATTTTGTTTGTTACATGATATCTATGTATTTAGCTATGCAGTTAGTTTTCACTGCTTATTAAATTGTATTGACAGATGTGACTTGAAATAAATAACTAGGACAATTATTATAATATGCAAGAAATATCATAACACCTAATAGAGAAGTGTGACTTTTAAACAACATGACTGAATAACAGGATATTTAAGAGATTCTAGAGGTCTGCGATGAAATACGTAAAGTTGGATACTACAAGAAAAGACAACTGGGCTCCCGGATACCCAAGTGAGCAACGCGTTTGACTTAAATTGAACTTGCTCGACTTGAAAACGGTTCAGGGTTCGATTCCCGGTGGGAGACCATGTGCGAAATGATCTAAGCTGTCGAAGCTTTTCTAACAATACTACCAAGAGACAACTAAATACAGCTGAACCTAGATAACTAAATCGAATTGAAGAAAGAGCCTTCTTACAGAGTAAAACATAAATAAGTTGATAAAAAATGGAATTGTATAATGAAATGGCCAAATTAATCGTATAACGATGAGCAATCCTGGTGAATGCAATGAAGGACAGACCAGCAGAACGAATAGCTCAAGTATGACCGATGGAAAAGGAAACACCATTTTCATGAAATTGAAATGACCATTAGCCAACCAAAGAAAAAGCAGTCTTCTTTAAAGGAATAGAATAATTAAGAAGTGAGCAATCTTAGCTAAATTCGCGATAAAATTAAATTGACTAGAAACTTGAAACGGATAGCATTAAAAATAATACCCGTGCAATGTCTGTGATTAATTCGTGAGCCTATACGTATTGATTACCATATTGATTCTAAAAAACTTGAAAGGGTGATCGGGATAAAATACCTAGGTGTTTATCTTGATTATAAATTGAATTTCTCCCCACATATTGATATTGTTATACGTAGGGCATTTAAAGTGTTAAGTTTTCTTCGCAGAAGCACTAGTGACTTCCAAAACAGTCATGCTTTTAAGCATCTGTATTGTTCTCTTGTACGCTGCTCCTTGGAATATGCTTCATGTATATGGTCCCCTCATCAGGAAACATATCAAGCTAAACTAGAAAATAATCCAAGAAAGTTCATCCGTTTGGCTACTGTCAAACTACATTGCCCTACTGACAGTATTCCTTATTCTGACATGATGTATCAATTAGGTCTTCTAACACTTCAACAACGCAGAAATCTTCATGAACTTTTATTTCTTTATAGATCAGTCCTTTCTGTCATTGATTGTCACTATATTTTGCATTCAGTAAATTTCAATGTTCTTCCTTGTAATACTGGAAGAATAAATTTATTTAATGTAAACGGTCATTAAATAAATTCCCCGTTTATGTCTAATGATAATATACTTATGAATGAAAATATCTTTTACGTATTTTATTTTCTCTTTTCTGGAAGGTTCGATCGTTTTTTACCTGTAAAGTAGGTAACATCGCGATGTATCGTTTACTTTCTGTTTCGTCAAACCTTTGCAGAACTGAGCCTTTCTAACGCTATATTAGCATAGATACTAATTAGTTCGAGTTCTGAACTAATTTCTATTTTTATATTCTGATAAAAACTGTAAATAAATCAATAAGGGTTCTACAGAAGCATATGTTCCCGGGTATAATTAAGAGTGATTATAATCAGTCATAATGACCTTTCTTCTTTATTGTTTAGTTTTCGCAATTGAAAATAAAGTCCCCGAAAAATTGTTAATAGCTAAATATTGGCGATAACTATAGACCTCTTTCTACATCTAAATATTGACCGGCGGAATGCATTCCCTTTTAGAAGTTAAGGAGATAAAATGCCGAATACTTCTCAGGAGTCATGTTACAAACCTCTGTGCAAATGAGGAGGAACCAAGGACGAGCATTTGTGCATAAATGCATAGGTAATCTCTTGAAAGAAGAAGCTGCACCGCATCCATGTACGATGTCTTACAAAAATATTGCCCCTGGAAGAAGGCTATCAGCAGAGCAAGCTTTGCTTATGCTACCACGCGTAACAAACAAAGAGTGGATGGCTGAGGTCCTCTACGATTCATAAAATAGAGTTATTTACACGTATTCCGTGATATGAAGTTATTTTGTCCTAACTTATTGGAAGGGGTTCCCTAAAAATTTTATGAGCCACCAGAAACAAAAAGATCTCTTAAATTAGACAGTTCCTCAGCCGTGTAAATATTTATGCACCGATGCAACTAAATGTTTCGTATTTGGCTCTATTTTTGCATTGCTTTAATGCAGATTATTCAAACTAAAATGCACCTAAGAGATATATCATTTATCTACATATACGAGGAGTTGAGCAAACTGTTCGGTAAGGGAGGATTAAAAGTTTTATTTGAAGCGTAAAAGATTCAGAGGACGACTACAAGTCATTCAGGATTATGCGGAGTATATACAAGAATATGAAGATTTTGATGAGTTATCTGTATTGATTCAACGAATACAAATGCCTGTTATGGAAACTTAACGGCAAAATTTTGGATAGATTGATCAGTCAAGGAGTTCACCATGTTCCACACTTGATCTTAAAGTTCGCTCGAGACTTTCAAGACGTTACTTGATAATAATTTGATAGAAACGCATCCGACCTTTGAGACCCTTTATTTATTATCAGTAAATTCGCTTCGTGCAATAAGATTTGCTAGTAAACATTCTCTGCTAGAGCGAGCAAAGTTGAAGACTGGGCTACTTAACTCGCTCAATCGCGCACTACTAAAAAAAATAGTTAACTGGCTGGCGAACAGCAAGTAATCGCGTTCGGTGTAATTAAGCCTTTCAAAGGATTTGCGCACCTTTCCGAAATACTTATGAAATCGCTTTGAATTTCACTCAATTTCTTCATATGATATGACGAGATGACACTCACATTGTCTTTATATTTAATCAGCAAACAAGAAAAGTTAATTGTGTCAGCTGTGAGCCATGAGCCGAGCGAACCAAAGGAGTGAAAATACCGACTTGACTGGGATTCGAAGTCATGTCGCACTCATGTCGATATATATGATTACTTAAAGCTGGTATTGAAAGATGCACAATTATGGTAATCGAATAGGCTTCCTCACTAGTGTCCGCGGCAAATCTAGAGTGCTGTAAGTTCTCGGTGTACCCCAAGTATCCAAGGGGTAACTGTTTTCCAAGTTTCGAATCGCTTAAGTAACGCGTCGATTTGTCCAGTATTTTGTTGCTTTTGCGTGTCTTTTATCAAATAATACACAATTCCTTCTTAATTGTAATTTAGACTTAATTTAAAAAGCATGCGACTTAGTGCACCGCGAAGTTTGAGCTAAGTGAGCCACTGAGGAGAAAAGGTTTAGAAGAACTGGTCTATTTAAGAATGGCTTCAGGACAAATAATTAGTTTTCGGGCATTAAACTTATTTACTAAAATATAATTTTGAAGGGTATGAATGAATAAGATAATATTCCAGGCAGTGAGTGTATTTCTCGAGTGCTAGTATAAGCGCATGAAGAGGGTAAAACAGGGAGAGAAGAGTAAGAAGGGGAGAAAGAGGGTGGGGAAAGGGAAGAGTGGATTCAGCACGAGGCCACGTGGGAATGTGCGTGATGGATGTCGGGAGTTCACCAGTTCGGACAAGGAGTGCAGGAGGCTTATGGGATCCCCTCTATCCATCGTCCCAAGCGCCCTCTGCAGAAAGGGGGGCGGAAATAATGAGAGATTGGGGAGTGGCAGAGAATGTATATTGAAGTAATTGGTGTAGATGAAGCAAAAGGGGAGGGAACACCCTTCCATCCCATCTGAGACTCCAACTATTCTTTGTCATTAAAGATGAAACATCCTTATTGAATTCTGCTGATTTGAAAACTTCCAAGGGAAGTACAATGCCAATCAGGGTGTCCAGTTTTGTGAAGAACCCTACGTACTATTTTGTCTGCGAAACAAACGCTGATGAAAACTAAGCCATTGTACAGTTTTCGACACAAGTTTTGAACAAAATTACTTTCGGTCAATAATGTGCAAACAGTATTCCGAACGATTCAAACTGATTACATCTATAGAAGACGATAAGTCAGGATTGACTTATTGCTTATCATAGCTTTTATTTCTGCATGCTTTTTGATGGTCATAATCTTTTCTANATTTTTTGTAGCAACAAACTGTGATCCACCGCGTCAAAGGCTTTCGCTAAATCCACTACCACAAATTGATTACATTTTGAGGAGAAAAAGGTTTAGAAATAGTGTTAAAAATTCAAGAAGTTATCCTGGTGCTGACGTTGACTCAGATCATAACATGGTCAAGATGAAAACCGAGCTAAAATTTAAAAAGATCTTTCGGGCAAAAATTACACCCAAATATCACCGTCGTTTTTTGATATATACGCAGAGGAAATGGTGAATGAAGCTGGGCAAGAAATAAACATTCGAGTGCAAGTTGACGGGGAAGTGGTGAAGTCAGTAAGATATGCAGATAATAAAGCTATTGTGTGCGATTCTGAAAGGGGTTTACAAATACTAGTAATTGCACTAAACGATAATGCAAGAGAATATGGAATGAAAATAAACGTAAGTAATGAGATTCACTAAGGGAAAGAAGGCTAAATTAACGATCAGGGTCGATGGGGAAAAACTAGAGCAGGTGGAGAAATTCCCGTACTTGGGTAGTGTNACAAGTTTTGAACAAAATTACTTTCGGTCAATAATGTGCAAACAGTATTCCGAACGATTCAAACTGATTACATCTATAGAAGACGATAAGTCAGGATTGACTTATTGCTTATCATAGCTTTTATTTCTGCATGCTTTTTGATGGTCATAATCTTTTCTACTGTTTAAAAGTATCTGTCTGCTGTTGTAAGAGTTTACCACGTATTCCTGTGATCATATCAACATTTGTGAAGTATAACGTCAATTAATTCAATAGATGAGAATCCGCATTTAAAGCTTATATGAAGTTTTTAACTTAAGTGTTTATTTTAACATCTAAAACTGCAATGATTCCCTACAAGCTGTCTATGGCCATATTGCCAGGGGAGTAAACATCTAGTGATAAACCTCTTTCCTTTAGTCATTAGAATCTAGAATAATTCTCGAAAAATGAGTTTTTAAATCTGTTTTTCTTCGCTCTTTTCTGATATATTCGAAGCAGATTGTCTATTCTTCAGAATCAAGGGGATAGGAAGATAGCCATAATTTCATTCATATGAACTTTTATATCTTTAGAACTAGGTTGTTTTGAGTTTTCAATTCATACTACTGGCTTTTTCCTGCACAATAAGTGACAGGATGACAAATATGGAATATTTTCTGAGGAAATTCACACGAGAAGTGTGACCATAGTGACTTCACTCGTAATTCATGTCGCGTCACTGGATTCGTGTAACTGATATGACAGTTAAAGAAATTTTCCTCTCCGATGACAAGTGCAAACAAATCATTTCCGAGGGACAAAATAAAATTATTTTATGAAGAATGAAATTGACGACACTTATTACCAAACGTATGATTATAAGATTTTCATAAATTTCACTTGATTCCATAGAGGAATAGATCTACTAATTAGTGTGTTTTGGTGTGATCAGGTGGTAATTGGTATACCATTCGACGTAATTGCTCAAAAATTACATGGGGTAAGAGTATGTGAAACATTCCACGAAAACTGACAAGTTAATGTGCTCGAAAAACAATGAAATGGGAAAAAACAGTGTGGGAGGTCGATGACAAAATAAAAGTCATTAAAAAATGTAAGAAGCCTTCTGTCTATTCTGGGTGGATGGCAGGCATATGATTGAGAGAAAATTGCATAGTGTGATATGTATTCATCTATTCATGAATGAGCTGCATGATCAAAGATGTTGAATTAGAATAAAAAACGAGAAAAATTAATTATTATATAATAGAAGCTGTATCTTTGAGATATTACAAAAAGTACTCCAAAAATTATTAGTTAATAGTGGTTAATTCTGATGGAAGGAAATAAGTGTAGGTGATCAACGGAAGTAGTCCTGGTTTCAATTACGAGCATAGATTTTATTTACCAATGGTGAACGTCAGTGAACTTGGAGACGAAACGGTGACGATGCACGTCAAAAAGAAAGAAATCATTGTACGTGACTGGATGAAGAAGGATGAAAGGCGAACGTCAAAAATACACGGGATGTTAGAAAAAGAGACACAAAAAATGGGCCAAAGAAGGGAAAAGATTCTGATGGTGAGAGGCTAAGAAAAATTTAAGGGACTACTTGCGGAGGGGAGCGAAGAGGGTTCGGGAATATGGGGAGGTTTTTTAAGGGTGGCAAGGGAACGGTCGGGGGGTTAAAATTGAGAAAGTGTGGGTTCGGTGTGTCTCTTTAGGCTAGTAGCATGTCGGGATCCAAATGGTTGGCGTACCATTAGAGGGCCTGCTGCCGCCTGTCTCCCTAGGGATAAGAACCGGGAGGAGTCACTTCCGGTTTCACTTTCTAGGCGTGTTCTCAGGATCCAACTGCGGAGGGTGTTGAGGAGAGGTCAGCGAGGTGGAAAGCCTCCACAGAAAGAGGGATATATATATAAACCATAAAGGGAGGTTTGGGAAGGAAACCACGTCGTAAAAAGACATACGATTCCTCGAGGCAATCCGAGCATGAAACTTACCTAATTTAGAAACAGAGTTGGTGAGCTTTCATTGCTTTTACAAACACATCGAGTGGTGAAATGGATGGTGAGAGGATACTTGTGACGGTGCAGCGAATGCTTAACATTTCCATCTCAAATGTTTTTTCGCTGAATTGCGGTGTGAGTTGATGAATGTGGAATGGACGGGGCCAGGGTGACGAAGATGGTGTTCGGTATGAATGCGAGTGCTACTAAAAGGGAGAGGAAGAATGGTAAAAAGGTGCAGAGAATCGGTGCTGAAGAAAACCTACGTAAGATGTGTGAAAGGGTATATGTAAAAAGGTGCATGAAAGCGTTATACTAGCAAGTGTTCATTGATTTATGTATTTATATTGAAGAAAAAGAGAATCTGAGGAAATGGTACGGGCAAGAATTTTATAGGGTTTGCATCAATTCGATAGCACTGTATAACTGTAAAATCGCAAATATTGTATAAGTTTAATATAAAAAAATACAAAATCCAAATTAACAACAACGATATCTGAGGTTTACTCTTAATATAATATATACACTATCATTATATAAATAATATCGAAATTATCTCACAGAAAAGATAGACAAAAGGAAAAAGTCTATATGTTGATATTAGAACGACAAATGGTATTTTTAATCCCAATCATACCGATCGACCGAAAAATAGGTGTAAGGTGAAGTTGTTTAAAAAGCTCTTGCCTTATTTCATGATTTTGGAATAAGTGCGAATTCATAGTACAATAGCAACAAAATCGTTCTCGAACATTGCTTTCCACAGCATCATTTAACTCAAACTCCCGTGCTCAAAAATGCACTAATGTATACCAAATCTGAAGCATTATTCATTAAAACATACATTTCATTGATTTAAAAAGTTTGCAAATGATTAGAACGTTTAATGTAAAATAAAATTTTCCCCATAATCATCATGGAATTCCGTTTAATTACAGATTTATAAAAAAAGAGAAATGCATACAAGTCAAAATTTGTAGAATTTATTCTCCATTTATAAGCACGCCGCCGGAAGCCAGTTAGGAGTCACTGTCCTAGTAATAGGACAAAAGACAAAACTCCATGGGAGGAGTTTCAGCCGTGCGAGAAGACATAGCTGCTGTGCTTTAGGTTTGTTACCATCGAATGAAACACTAATCTACGGTGGATATTATGACATGATTGACATCAAATAAAAAGAATAATCTTTTTTAAACACGAAACGAGAAGCTTTTAAAACATCCCGTTTCGAGCTGTGCCCGGTTTCGGTTTTGGTCTCATTCGGTTTGCTGAAGAATTTTCACTGTTCGGATCGTTAACCTATGCGAAACGGAGCACATCGGGAGCGGAGGAAATCCTTCCGAAACTAATAAATTCAGAGCTACTAGAGCCTCTTCTGTTGGGTTTGCTGCCATATGGAGAGTGTTAAAGGAACTCTATCACCATTAAAAACAAACGGAGCCATACGACAACAAAGTTATCTGCAAATGTATCGTTTCAAGAATTATTGCTGCTTGAAGAAACAAAGGAAGCTATTACGAAGTCGCTCCAGATTTCCTCAACGTCTTATGATTTACTCATCTTTAATTTTCATGCATATTTTTCCGAATGTTATTTTTTCGCAAGATTCAAGTATCGAAATTCTTCCGTTATAAAGTTCCTCTACTTGGCAAAAGATAGAGTTTGGAATTAAATTAACTCAGCAATATTGTTATTAAATTCTTGAAGTTAATTTTAAGTAACCACAATATAATAAAATATATTACAAACATGTTACAGACTGCGTTAAAATCTGAGCTTATAACCAATATTTTGTAGAAAAATAATTCGATATTCGATACATAAATAAATTAAATAAATGTAAGGGATTTATTATTTGAAGAATATTGATATGTAGTATATATATCCTTTCTCTGGACTACAACCTTGTCGTGGTGGAATGGCTTGCGTGTTTCCATGACCTAGAGAGCGTAACTGACGGGAACTATGTTCCTGGTATTGTCACCCATGCCAGAATGGTCAATAGGTAGGGACCAGACGAAAGTAGTCCACGCAGCGTCTGTACCCCAGTGGGGCGGCCATTATGAGTGATGGTGGTGTCACGTTAAAAAGAAAGGTAGAGGAAGGCAAGGGGAAACCACCGGGTTATGTCAGTAGAACTAAAGGCTGAGCCAGTAAACACGGTGATAATTCAGGTGTACTTACCCACAAGTGAATACTGTGATGATGAAGTAGACCTAGTTTATGAACAAATTGAAGAAGAAATGGGAAGGGTTAAAGGCAATGAAAACCTAATTGTAATGGGGGACTTGAATGCGGTAGCTGGGCAAGGCAAACATGGAGAAGAAGTGGGAGGGTTCGGACTAGGAAAAAGAAACGAAAGAGGACAGAAATTAGTACACTTTTGTAAGAGGAATACATACATAAGTGTTCTACCTTTCGGTAGGTCCATGTGCCCTAATATTCCCTATTCATAGCCCTTTCTTTCGCTACGTGGTAACTAACCCCATCCTTTATGTCATCTAACATCTTTTGCCTTTGCCTTCCCCTCTGTCTCTTCCCTTGCATTCTACCCTCTATTACATTCTTCAGCAATCCCTCTCCTCTCAATATCTGACCCACCCATTTCTTTTGTCGACGCTTAAT
>KZ308590.1:342057-402321 GCA_000376725.2 Ladona fulva
AACGTAAGTAAAACTAAGGTAATGAGATTCACTAAGGGAAAGAAGGCTAAATTAACGATCAGGGTCGATGGGGAAAAACTAGAGCAGGTGGACAAATTCTCGTACTTGGGTAGTGTTCTATCTTGGGATGGGAGGTGTGGAGATGAGGTTCGAAAAAGAGTATCATTGGCCAAAGAAGCTTTAATGAAGCGAAGGGAATTGATGGCAAAGGGCCTCGATAAAGGAATCAAGAAAAGATTGGTAAAATCCTTGATATGGAGTGTTTTGCTGTAGGGGTGTGAAACATGGACATACGGAAAGTGGAAGAAAAGGGGATATGGGTGTGGCATAGAATGGAAAAGGTGAGCTGGATGGATAGAAAAACAAACATAAAGGTGCTAGAAATGGTTGGGGAGGAAAGGGTTTCAATTGAAATAATTAAGCGCCGACAAAAGAAATGGGTGGGTCAAATATTAAGAGGAGAGAGATTGCTGAAAAATGTAATTGAGAGAAGAATGCAAGGGAAAAGACAGAGGGGAAGGCAGTGGCAAAGATGTTAGATGAAGTAAAGGGTGGGGTGAGTTACCAGGAAACGAAGGAAAAGGCTATGAATAGGGAATATTAGGGCACATGGACCTATAGAAAGGTAGAACACTTAGGTAGGTAATTTTGTCAAAGGTCGTGAAGGCAAAGCTTTGTTCATCCAAAAGTAAAACAATTATTTCTTGAAAGATACAAAGGAAGAAATGAGATTATGAAGAGAATGTTGGTATATATTTGAAATTTATTAATTGGTCCTCCATAATTTGGAACATTAAAACCAATAATATGCCGTAAACATAAATAAATGACATTAAATTTTGTCGCAGTAAGTGCGCTATTTGCCTCAATGCATCTCCATAATTTATGATCCTTATTTGAATCTTTTGCTTCAGACGCAACCATCTACCTTTTCTCAGACTCCCGTTTATTCTAAAAACTACAAACTACATACGTATTTCCCCTTCCTTAAAGAGTATCCCTTTTTAATCCTCTCTACAAGATATGTACGTCTGAATGTCACATACTACGTGATACAGATCAAAAGGAACAAAGGGATTGAAACGACTAGGAATCACGTAATATTTCAAAAGACCAGAGCGAAGCGATGATGCGTGAATGTGATGAACGAGGGCGTGACAGGAAGAAGTGATTGGCAGAGCGGGGCTGCGGACGGCTATAGTAGACTAAACAGTATGATGATCAGGGATACTCCACGCTAAACGTATCCACGGGAAGAAGTGTGTCAAAACAAGCGGTCGGCTTATGTTTGGAGAGCACTACCTCAGATCTGCTCCCTTTTCGCCATATAGAAAAATGCTTAATAAAGATTGGGCCCAGAAGATTGTATAATCACCTAAAATTTGGTGATGATACATTACAATGAAGTTATATTATATGATATTATATTAAAGTATGTTACTCCAGGGAGCGAATCCAAAAATTTAGTAATTTCATTGTCTTTTATTTGGGATGCAAAACATTTTCATACGTTTTTTACTTCCCTATGACTTCAGGGAATTTAATCAATGTTACTGTGAAACGCTGTGAATTAACACTGGGAATCATTATTCCCTTGTGACAAAAATCACGGGTATCTGCAAAACGTTGGTGACCGATCTTAACTATGAGGTACTATCTATCTTGTTTTTGTTCCAAAGACATTAACATCTGATTTTATTAATTATTGTGTAGATAACTATGGTACTGGGCCATAATTATAAGAAATAGTTACTGCCAGATTAGTGGCAAAATATGTAATTTTGTGGAATATATCTGAGTTGAAACAGGAGTAAAATTTACGATAAGTACCAAAAGAGGCAAAAGAGCGAATAGAATCAATATGAGAACGCGTAGAAAAGCCGTAGTTAGAGGTAGGGCAGAAATAAAACTTTGTGAACTTCCAAAGGTTTACTTCGCGTCACTAGTTACACGGCAAAGGTTCCTTGAAGATACTACTTTGGTGATAAAATAAGTCTTAGGTTTGCTGTTTTATTTAGTACTCAAAAGGACTTAAACGACATGGGACACTCACCCTCATAGTTAACATTTGTGGTTTATGGCTGTCTCAAACTCTTGTAAAATTATTATATGTAAATAAATAGTCCGGAGGTATGAATCAATAAATCATCAAATGAAATCAATCAATCATTTTAAGTTTATTCCATGAATATCATAAAGTAATCCCGAAACTTTCTCGAAGAATTCTACTCATTCATTCAATAAGAATATAATCAGTCATATATTTACCAGAATTTGCGTAATAATTATTTGGTAACAAAATGCGGCAGATATCTGCAACGTGAAATTGACAATTCTGTGTTGGGATGCATCAAAGGAAAAGAAGTTAAGTTCCATTCGATTAGGGAAGATTACATAAGAGTTTCTATTTCTTTGTTAACGCATTCATCTCACTTTGATAAGTGGTATTATACTTTAGTGTAATTTGACCCTTATTACTTTGTCTCGTTTAGCATATTCCGTAAAGAAAACATGTACCTACGTAAGAAATCGTTTCTAAGACTCATTTTCTTACTTTATATATTACCCATCCTCAAAGTTTAGGCCAGTCTTTTTAGATTTGGTTCTTACATCCTCACATAATATTGCATTATATTATTACTTTTATAAAATGATTGAAATACTAAGAAAGAGGTTAAATAGCATAGAGTTGGTGAATATATGAAATTATATATGCGGAGAAGTTGTTATGATTCTTTTAAATATCGAATACTAGCCGAACCTCCCATTGAAAATCAACGGGAGTAAACTGATAAGGCGGTACTAATAGCAATCTATTGAACTCTCGGGAATATATTAGATAGGTGATATAGCTAATGAGACATAGGTATAGCTATTTCCTCAATAAAAAGCACATTTTGTCGATTAATCATTTGTGAGGTCACGTTGACGATCAAACGTTCACTTTTGATTGTATGTGTGTACATACAAACGAAGGATTTAAACTGAGAGTAGGAAAGAAAGAAAGATACAGAATTGAATCAAATTAAGTCTTCAATAAAAGTAAACCATAGTTCAACTTATAACTAAACGGGACTCGTTTTATATCTAATCATTCTCATTTCATCGGCTTCTATTCTTCTTTCCTTGTTATTGTCCATGCTTCGCTTCCGTAAGTAAGTGTCGATTTAGCTATGGTTTTATAAAATCTTAACTGAGCCTCTTTTTTGTTTTATTTTTCAATGTTCTTATAATCATTCAATTTATAGCGTTGAATTTATTTAGTTCATATTGTCTCGACTGTAGTCATATGTTAGCTCGCAACCTAAATATTGTGTTGTAATTAATTCTTTAACTAATTGTGTAACTGAATCTTAATTCTAATTAAAATCATTTTTGTTCAAAATTTTCTAAAGGTAAATGCGAATTCCCTAATATGTCTTCCGGAGTATTTTTAAACCGCTAATTCATTAACAGCCCTGTTCCAACTTTATATTTCTTTCAAATGCCAATTCCATTTATCATCGATGGCAGTGAAGGAAAGAAATTAAGAACATTAGAGGTAATTATTTCATCAAAACATTAAAAATGAGATTTATATGTTTAGCGCACTGTATTGTGCTTTATAGAATTATACGAACTACAGTTTGCATTTCTTAAATGCCGTTCATCGAACGTAGGTCAATCAATATTGATGAGATGCGCAATTCATGTTAACTCTGTATTATTTTAGTTCTTTAGCCTATTGCCGTCTCAAATTATCGAAGCGGCAACATTTGAATACCGTGCTGTATTCAAATGAATATTTTACTGTACTTAAACGTCACCCAATGACTTAATTTAGGTTAAGTCTCAAAAAGCGATTAATAGCAAACAGATAACTTCAAAGTACATCACTCAATAAATGTTCCCTTTATTCTAATACTTGCATTTCGAATACTCAGTGGGCGAATAGAGGTTGCTATCACGCGTGTAGCGTCAAGGAGATACAAGAAGAGAGGCGTGTCCTAATATAAGAGATACATTATGTAGCGATGGCCCTGTCTGGTCATCGCCTCTGAAAATTGATAGTGACTGGCGCTTGTGCATGTCACGCCTTTGCCGCTTCGCCGATTCTTAACAGCCGCTCACTGCGCCGACACAAATGGTCCGCCGCACCCAACACAAACCAGATCTCCGTCCCTTGGAGACGCTTTTTATCTTAGCGCCAAGTGCTGAGAAAATTATGGACCGCTTATCACCTTTGATAAGCACCGATACCAAGTGCTCATGCATTCGAAATATGTGAGACTTTTCTGCTCCTATTTTTTCAAGTTCGGAATGGAGAAGAGAATATCATAGGACCGAGTGTGTACTAAATGCATCAACTCCGTTTATAAGATCTATACGAAACAATAAATCATATAATATACACATTTATGTTAGAATATAATTATATCCTTTTGTAATTAATTCCGTAACTAATTCTCTAACTTATTCTTAATTTTAATTGATTTAGGCTTTACTTGGTGGGATTCCAGTAAATGGCAACTATTTTTATTATTTTAATTAAAACAAGTAAACTGATGCACGAGAATTAAAGAAGGCACTTCGTAGTTTCCACACTAAATGTTTTATTTAAAAACGACCGGTTTCGCCATCATCAGGTCCTGATGATGGCGTTAGCCGAAACCGGTCGTTTTTAAATAAAACATTTAGTGTGGAAACTACGAAGTGCCTTCTTTAATTCTCATTATGGCTTTCCACGAAGTCCGGCCTAATACTATAGAATTTAAACTGATGCACTTTCACAACTTAAATTGTTAAAGGTACACACAAAAGTTAAAATTATATAGGACTATGTTATTATGAATATGATTTCTTTTCCTGTTGGGCTGATTTTCCTGATGGCTGAACGTGCCGAAATAGGCGGTACTATGTTTTTTGAAAAATTTAACTTTTGGAAGTGCATTGGCTTACTAGTTTTTATTCGAAAATAATATTTACCATATCTATTGTACTGTGTGAAAGTTGTTTTTATTCCTCTCTGTGGACATCTTTCCATATTTTTTAATTTTAATTCATTCTCCCGAATTAGATTCACAATTTAAATGTCATCCAGGGCTACTAGACTCACTCACTCTTCTCTATTTTCCCACATTTAGATAATCTTTCCGACCGACTTCCTAACTCTCTCCACAGACCCTCGATCCATCCATAAGACTGTCGCATGGCTCATTCTTAACAGAATAGTAGCTCTATTGTTAAAAGTGATTCGATATCTTAGGTCATTTCGCTCTAAGGTCCCCGTTGGGAATCGCCCAAGTTTCACCGACTCTATACGAACCTATGATCCATGTATATTCATATCGGATACTTTTATTTTCATTTCTTTAAAATACATTGTATTAAAATGTACTCATTTCAATAATACTGTGTCGAGATGAATGCTTCTTTAGACTACGTTTTAAAATACAGTTTTGATAATCTATTTAACGTTTCTTCCAGGTAGTTTACCCAGAAAAAGTGAAATTCGATAATGCCGTTACGCCAAATAACGAATCTTCGATTCCAATTACCTTTTTTTCATCAGCTCATTTGATGGAAGGTATGCTCATGAAAGGAGGCCCTAAATCTTGCGAATATAATTGAATCGGACATTCTTTATAGTTTAATACGCGTCAAACTTTCCAAGCGATGAAACTATAGCGGGAGAAAGGATGAAGTTTAATCTCCTTCAAAAGTTTGGAAACTCCTGCGCGTCAGAAATTTAATAAGTTTTAGCTCCTGAATCTGCGATGCTTTCGCATTAAAGATGAGGTGGGATTTTTTGTAATGGGATTCGAAAAATCCGCAGTAATTGAATTCCAGCAACACGCCTTCAAATATCCCAACTCATACACAGGAGCGCACGTAATTCATTTTTAAATTCATAATATTAATATGCTAGGAACGATTACTATGAATAGATTATTTCCACTACAGCAGTATGTATACGCTCTACATATTTCTTTTTAAAACTCCGTTTTCCCACGGTAAATTTTACAAGGTTGGTATTACTTTAATTAAGTTACTTTCCATGTCTTGTATTGAACCAACAGCAAACTTAAATAAAAAAAGAAAAATTTTTCTTAGCTTCCTGATTCGAGAAATTAGAAAGGCGTTTGTAACTGGGCTATGCTGATATTGGAACATGATCTTCTAACACATTAATTAAAACACGTATGAGACTTCCATTTCATTAATCCCGATTTTGTATAGACATGCCATTCATAGAGATATTAATGTCCTTGTAAAGTGGAAATCAATTACATTTCAAGAAACAGAACATCCTGGATTCCACAATCATTATTAACGGGAATGTATAATTCAGTTTAAGAAGACTTTGTAGATATTTTTTGTTTAATTTACTTGGAAATAACTATGAATTTAAGTAGTGGAGTATTATCGCTGAAAATATCACTTCCAAGTCATTTTGTTGTTTCTGGTTGAATCGAACACTGATGAGAGAGTTTGCTTCTTATGAAACAAAAAATACTCTACTATGTAGATTTTGTCAGTGATGGAAGTTTCAAACAATCTTAGCTAAAAAGAAGAGCACGTGGAGATAAGGAAATGAATCAATGAACGACATGCAGCAGATTAAGGTAAATGAAAATTCTTGTAAAATTCATCACCGACTTTTAGAATTGTATTTTTTAAATTACTATCCAATTTTTTATAATTATTACAATAGTCATACATTATAGTTATGTATGATACGTATTAATATAAAATGTTTTTAATCGCTTAGGATTTGAAAAAGAAGATTTAACGTCTAATACTATTAGTAAACAGAAATTAACCAAAAAAGAATCCGAGTTTTCCGAAGATAACTTCAAGTTTCGAAGATTAGAAAATAATTTTGCTTTGACAGTAAATTGTGGAATTTCATCCCTTAGCTCTTACGCTTCTTGTACACGAACTACAGGCATGGACCTGATTTTGCAAAAGTAGTTCATGGATAAGGAAATACGTTTACGGAAGAAATGTTGCTAGAGAAATGAATCTATATATTTATTATAAACGTATAATGACGCATCATTGTATTTTTTTATCGTATTATATCGATTGTAAACCGAACATTTTTACTAGCTCGTTATTTTCCAAAATTGTCGGTGCGGCTCGGTTCCATAAGCAGCGATTCATTTCATTTTTGTAGCCAAATTGTGACATTAAAAGCTGATATTTGATAGTATAATTAAATCAGGCACATTACTTAAGCGTTGAGTTTCTTTGACTGCCTGCAGATCTACATTGATGACTCTTTCTACCTTGAAAGAATTCCTCATAAATGTTTTCACCTATTACAAACTTAACTTCTTTTTTAAAATTATATTGAAAATAATGGTCCCACTAATTCTATTCAAATACAAAACGAAGAGAAATTGAATAGAAATTCTTATTTCGGTCGATAAATATCTATTTTAATTTCAAAGCACGATAAGTTTAAATATTCAGAATGTTCATAAGATTTTTTTTAATATAAAGAATTCTTTTCCATGAAGACAAGGCTGTTGTTAAATCGGAGCTAATTTCTTTCCCATTGGGAAGCACGGGTTTCTGCCCATTTTCCGGATGGGCCCACTTTAATGTAATGGTAACGAGACTATAGTCTATTTCAGGAGACGATTCTTTTTTTAAGACAATTTCCATTTGCAATAACAATATAGATATCGCAGGAATAAATTGCCGATCACAAACGGATGTTTCATAATCAGTCTGTTTTTCCAGATGAAGAGATGTATGTAAGAATAGATAATTATTGACAAAAATCAAATTAAGTCGCGTCGTGCTTGACGGAGGAATTTACCAGTAACTCGATGAATAGGATTCATGTTTTATGGACTAAAGGCGATGACTCAGGTAAATATATAAAAGATACTTCAGTCATATATTAGCAAATCTACATTGGCCAAAATAAAATACATTTCCCTTACATGAAATTGTAACCAATACCATGAACTTCAGCGCATTGGTATTATTTTAGTTTACTTTAGCTCCAGCAGTTTAAGGAAATCCATACCCATGCATCAAAAATTCTTCATCTTTCTGAGTTACTCTAAGCCCTTTTCTTTTCTTTTATTTACTGTAACTTGTTCAAAAGAAATAGTTTACTCTTCGGATACCTCTAAATAGAGATCACCTCGTAATAATAATTACAAGCGATAAGAGACTCGAGGATTTGAGTTTCGGAAAGCTATAAAATCAACGAGAGAGGTGTGTGGCACTCAATTATGACTTCCTAAGTTCGTTTTGACACGTTACAAGGGCGCATTCAGACGCTTAATGAAACAGGTGTTGCATCAAAAGCCCATACAGGCGGAATAAGTCCAACGGATAAATCCACATAAATCACACCGAATGCGAACCTAAAACCCGGCGTCGTTCTCTTCCAAACTTCGTAACACCACATAAACCAAAATAATCCTTCGGAACCACGCCAAGCCACAAATGTAACCCCGTTGTTGTATGTTATGCACCTTATGCAAGGACAGGACTCCTAACGTTGCAGATCTCCGAAAAAAGAGATGCGCTTTCGAAAGCCATGGCGACGGAAAATCGTCTGCATTCCGGCGATGACGTCACTCTAACACGGAGCCGATTTTTACCAACAGAATGCGCTTAATTTTATGGACGGTATCAGGTGATATCGAGTTCCGATTCCTGAGCAAGCCACCGCTGATTGCTTATACACTTTGGAAAGCAGTTTTTGGAATGGGAAGGAGGAGTTATCTGCAGCTGCACGTGGTGAATACCCTTTTCTCCACATGAGTGCTTTGTAAATTCAAACTCTGTGACAGTACCTTAGCTTACCTAGCTGTATTTACCGTTACATATCGTCACCTTCGAATGAAAAATCCAAAATAAATCAAAGAAATGATTCATCGCATTTTTAGTTACAATAACTAAATATAAATATGTCAACTATTAACCAATTGAACATGTAATTTTGCTCTGCGATGCACACCAGAAAAGACTCAGAATAGAGCGAGGCAGAAAATCAGTTTACATTTCCTGTACAGTTTATGTTTGCTGAAATTCAAGGTTTTCATTTTAAGCCGACGATATGTAGTCAGCACTATTCGTTGCCAAGGATAGAAACTTAATTGATCTAAGAATATTAATGACTACTTCAGTACACCAAACACTGATTACTACGGATTATTATTGAAATTTTATTAACGCTATTAACTGTTGAATGAAATGGGGATTGATAGGGCAACACTAACCAGTTACATTAGTGTGAAACATAGGTAAGGCAACGACTCAATTTTTTTTATACTGTTTAAAAAATATGACAGTGCGGTTAGTGGTGTATCTAGTAGTGGTAGTAGTAGTATTGTTAAAAGTGCTTCGACTTATTATGTCCCCGGTAAGTTTTACCTCTAACGCGATTAAATCAACTGTTCTTTAATATGAATAAATTTGGTTTATTATGAGAGCCCTTTTATGTATGAGCCCCTAAAATTCGAGAGGTAGAAATTCATTCCGATTATAAACATAAGTCTGTATTAATTGTGAAAATCCTATAGATAATATTTCAAATTATACCTATTTTTCCCTACAGATTCGTCATCCGATCACTTAGAAGTTCCTTCAATGGATTTTCCATCTGTCAAAGAAACTCGATTCTTAATTTCGTTTCAATCGCCAGGAAAGTTTGTTTCTTTTAGCAGAATAAATGCAGAAGCAATGACTTAGGAAGTAATGCGATATGGAATAAAATATATTGCAGATTATTTCTTTTGTTATCAAGTATAAAAGTTTTGGTTAAAATGGAGTTGTTTAACGTTAATTATTACCACAAAGTTACTCCTGATTCTGTGTCGTTCATAAAAATATAATTACAAATGTCGTTAATTGAAAAGATCAAATGTCTTGAGCAGATCTTCAAACCCGTTCTTCATCCATTTAACTCCTATAAATTGACTCAAGATTTGCGGATCTCTTAACAACACGTTTCTAAATTTCATTTTAGGTTCCAATCGAAAAAGAAGAGAATTCTAAGTTTGGAAAAATTATTGGAATGGAATTCCCACTAAATAAATTAACATCCTGTCAAGGAAAGGGCATATTTAATGCAAAATTGCAAGAAAATGTTACGCCGCACATTAAGCAGTATATTAAGATTTTTTAACTTCTACCAGTGAACCGCGGCGCACCGGTGGGAAGCCCTGATGTTGAGTATCAATGTCAGCGGAATGGTCGACGCTTATTTCTAAGAGCCTACAAGATTACTTGGAGAAGTGAGCCATTTTACATCAAGTTTTCAATTTTATTTCACACTCTGGTAACGCTTGGTACAGCTGCCAGTTTTACCCGGAGTACCCTTTTCGTAGCAATGAGAAATTCTGCCGGTTTAGCTTAAAGAGTGGCTTGGGGTGGGGATCTGCGTCCTTTCATACAGTGCCCTCTCTCACGCCCACAGCCTCGGATACGACCCCTTCCACTTTATCTAATACCATATAATCCCGCCGTGGGCCACACTTCTGAGGCTTTGGGAAGATGCCTTGTGGGAAGGGCAAAAACTCCTAGAGATGTGAACCTCCCTCACTTGACGGTTAAGGAGAATGAGATACCGTAGCGGGGAAGAGGAATTTGGCCGCAGACGGACAGAAAAGACTTAACAGACAGCAGAGCATCGCGGGGCGAGACCCCAACCGACCGTGAGAGGAGAGAAACTTGCTGACGTAACCTTCCTCCCACCGTCAACGTCAGGCCGTGGAAACTTCCCTCCTTTCCTCAGCCGACTTCCGTGGAGGTTTCTGGCGGAATAATTAGCAAGAGTGACGCTCCGTAAAGCCACCCCGTCCCCGTATCTTCCCTCCGGCACCCTCCTAATGGGAGTCATTTTTATGAACTTCCGGGAGAAGTAAACCGCTGGAAATTAAATTAGGAGAGTCCGCGCTCCATCTTTCTCTCTGCATACTCCGAATTTGCGGGAGGAAAGGGTTCTCGGAATATATTTAATTCCGATATGAATTACGCCACGAAACGGGGATGGAGGGAAAGTAGAGAAGAAGGCGCGGGGAAGAAACTGCCACAGTCTAACTTGGATGAAATAGTCTGCTACGGCGTGTGACGAGTCCCTTTGTTCGTAATTAGCTCTGGTGCGAATTATTCTAAATACGCCGGAAACATTGAATCCATTCGCCGATTAAATAAGATTTACTGTATATCCCGGTTTGAACACATGGCCCCTCTTGATTTTCTATTCAACTCCGATGTTGGAGAAACAGAAGGAATAAAGCGAAATAAGACCTAACAATAATTAATCACGCGGAATATTTTTGGATAAGAAACTAGCTTAAGCTACTCCTAATTTAAGGCAACTTCCCGATTCTGCTTTGGTTCGACTCTCCTCTAGATTCGAATTGCCTGGTTTAATGCCATCAGAATAAAGTACCCGTACATAAAAGCCAAGCACCTGTTTCTGTAGAACAATTCAAAAGTATCTGCGAAAAAATGCTGATTCAGAAAATGACAAAACATTAAATTATTTTAGAAACAGAAGCAGAGGCCTCAAAGATCTTATGAGCACTGAACATATAATGTTATAAAATCGTTGGAGTAAGGAGTAGACTTAAAAGGCCTTCGACTTTGCAATCAAAGCACTTTTATTCTACATTTCCGCCGCCTTTCGGCGTGTGGCATGGGGGGGAATTATTCCCTGAAGGACCCGATTCATTGTGAATCAGAAAATCGAACACAAGGAATCGAAGCCGGAACCGCTTTGTATAAGATTATTACTATAATAAGAATATATAACATTCATTATATATTTGTATTTGTACAAAATAGGGTGACTTTGAGTCTCTAGTCCCAAATTCTCGCAATGATGATTTTATTATATTTTATTGTACATACACTATCCTTAAAACATATATTATCTCGCTCATATGAGCACGTACACACATGAATATTTTTCCGCTAGGCATTGCATTCGAACCGTCACTATTTTTAGTATACATCAACGACCTTAGCAATGATATTGATAGTAAATTTAGGATATCTGCGGACGAAATGGTAATTTATAGGGAAATAGGAATTTAAGAGAATGCATTAACCCTGTCGAATGATTTATATGGAATTATGAAATGGTGTGGTGATTGGCAGTTAGAGCTCAATATAGACAAATGTTCAGTACCGTACCGTTACCGAGGGGACCCAAAATTTTTAATTTTTTGGACCGTCCGAACGAAACAGCATCTAAATTTCATAAGCTGTGCTGATAACAAATTTTGTACTATGTTTCAGACATTTTTCGATGATTTGAAAGCTTTTTTGAACAAAATTTATCGCTGATTGTAATAAAATTTTTGTTATTCAAATTAGGTCATAGAAACCCCAGGTTGCGGCTACTTGGACCCAAGCTCCTTTTTCCATTCACAAAACAATGTAAATATGTAGTGGGCCTAAGTAGGACATAGGGTCTGGAAATATAACTCTTTAGAGATATTCCGAGGACATAAAATTTATCATTTAATTCAAATTTTTTTTTCCTTTTTCCATTCAATCTACGGTGGCACCATTTTCGTCGGCGCTCAAGACTAAACCTGGAAATAGTAAGTTATTCCATGTCGCGAGTACAAAACTTCCTTCTTTTACAGAACTTTTTAATGTCACTTCATCCTTTTCTTTGTCTTTCAGAGCATTAGTGATGCTCACAGAGAATGAATCTGATGCTTGATGAATTGAAGTAGATGGAGAAGGCTCAGCTGTCAGTGCATACCTTTCATCCACAGAATCCTCTGATAAAACTAAGTCACTTTCTCCGGAATTCCGCATGCTGTATGTATTGTCGTCCTCTGATGTTGAATCACCAAGATCTTTTTTCCTGGAGGTTTTTTTTGGAGGTCCTTCAATATTTTCTGGTTTGACCATATTTTTTCGTCTTTTTGACTTGTTACAAGAAGATGTGGAAGTTTCTTTTTCTTGAGGCAGAATATCAGCAGCAGTGATGCTTCGACCTGGTGCAACTTGAATCTTTTTCTTTTTTACTAGTGATTTTACAAAACAATTCACGTCTTTTTTCATTGGGGTGAGCCAAAAAAGCGTCTCCAACTTGATCGAGGTTTACTGATCTGTCTTGTTTTGGCAATCGACATAAAATGTCACCTTTATTTCAGGGGAAAACACCAGCCTTCTTGAAACCTGCTTTCAAGTTTTTGGACAAGTTTGGCTGAATCTCATCCAGTACAGTTTTCAGTAGCATAGGAAACAGGTCTTTTGGTAGTGATGCTACTCTCTTTCCAGCCTCAGAATGTTTCCACTTGGTCAATATATCTCTCCACTCAGCTTTAAGGGGCCTAAAGTAGGCGATATCAAGGGGCTGAGTCAAATGTGAGGAGTTTGGTGGAAAGCACACAAATTTTATGTCATTCTCCTCACACAACTTGACAACATTCAAGCTCAGATGCGAAGTCAAATGATCTCCGAACACAATCTTGTTTCCACTTGCTGCTTGAGCACAGGAAGAAGGTGGCTAGTAAACCATTCCTCAAATATAGCAAGGTCAATCCAACCATGCTTACTTCTATTGTATCTAGTACCCATTGGCCCGTTTTCTACCCAAGTTGTCCAAAGGTGTTCAGCCTTGTATACAATGTAAGGAGGAATTGACAACCCAGCTGCATTGCCACAAAACATGACAATCATGGTTGATTTTGTACTGTTTATTACGCTTTCAGGGTACTTATATCCCCGGCGACAAATAATTTTGCTCCTACCAGGATCATCTGACATACACGTCTCATCGTAATTATAAATACGATCGGGTGGGACGTCCTTCGTCAAATCACTCGAGCTATCAACATATTGTGTCATTACAGTGTCATCAATGGCAGCACGAGCTCTCTTGACATTGTTTGCGAATCTCATCGATAAATGTGGGTGTCTTTTCATAAACAGTTTTACCCAATCCCGTCCAGGATGGTTGTTACGGAAGAATTAAGCTTACCTTCCTTGTTTCTCAAGATGGCACTTAACAATATATCTAAAAACCAGTTCATCCACAGGAAATCCGAAATCACATACTTTGTCTAAATGACTTGCAAAGGGGATCTCCTCGTCACTAGTGAAAACGGATGGAAGCCCAGGTTTGATCGGTAGATCATTCTTCAATCGCCTTTTTATAGTCCATCTACTTATGTTAAATTGGTCTGCTGCTTGTCTTTGAGACATCTCTCCTGACCTAATAGCATTTAAACATTCTTCTAGAGTCGAAGTAGTAACATCAGCATACTTTCTGCTCCCAGGGGTCCTTTTATATTTCCGAATCATTTTCAGTTCGCGATCTAAAATTTAATGCAATTGAATAATAAATTAGTCTATTTAAATAAATACAGTTAACAAAAAGCAATGATTTCAATTATTTTTTGTGTAATTTTAAATATTATTAAAAAGAAATGTGGTTAGGGGCTACTTGGACCCACTTTTGGGCTGGGTCCAAGTAGTCCCATTCCCTAGTTATCAGCACCCTGCTTGTAAATTATATATTTTACTATGGTACGTAGCTATCAGTCGATTGCAAACTATCGTAGCTTTCTTAAGCAATATACATGCAACGTGAAATGCTCTTTACCTTGCGTGTAACTGCTGATTTCAGTAACATCTAGATGGAAGTTTGCTGGACACTAAAACTCACGTGTTTACTGCTCAACAGAATACCCTCAACAAAGCCAAGAGCAAAAACGTGGTACTACTCCACAGTAAACACCTAGTACTGATATATGTTAGAGAAACGATGAATCACGTCGATACGCTCAGCACTGTAGACCCAGGACTCGAGTGAAACATTTTTTGCTTTGGGTTCAAGTAGCCCCCCAGGGCTCAAGTAGCCCCGGTTTACAGTAATTAACTTCTTCGAAAGAAAATCCATTGCCAATGACTATTTGTAACAGCCTCCGAGGGAAACCTTTATCAAAAGTAGTATCGGTGAAATACCTTAGAGTAACACTCACGAAAAACTTAACATGCAGTACCCATATTCGTAGTATAACGAGCACTTGATAAACTCGGATACATGAAGATAATAGTCCGTAGGAACGAATAAAAAGTCCGTGAGCGATGCTACATTACGTTGGTTAGGTCTCACCTTGAATATGCGTCTACTGTATGGAATCCTGCAGAAAATTATTGTATTCGAGAATTAGAAAAAGTACAGCGAAAGGCGATACGTTTCGTAAAAAGTAGTTTGGACAAATCAGTTAAATCAGTTTGAGTGTTACTCAAATGCTTCAGGACACAGGATGGGAATCTCTAGAGAATAGAAGATTTAAAAAAAAGACTCAATTTATTTAATAAGTTAGAGAAGGTACAGTCTTAGAAGTTGTAGCTAATGTTATGCGTCCTCCTTGTTATATAGGCCGTTCTGATTCTGAGAGAAAAAGCAGAGAAATAGATGCTAGAACAAGTCCTTTAAAAATTAATTTTTTTTCCTCGAACGATACCGGAAACAAATCGATTAGAAGGTCATGGTGCAAGGGCCACACGCCGAAAGGTGGCTTGCTTCACGTAATATAACTTACTTAAGAACTAACAACTACCTATTTCACTTTGGATCTCTTTTATTCAATTATCGCCCCAAGAAGGACTACACAAGTGCGTATCCAAAATCCACCATTTCCCTGCATACCTTGAAGCTTAATTTCACTTTTACCTCGTTGAGATTATTTCTAACGCAAATTGCAACGTTTATATTCTTATGAATGTCCTTTCCAACTTTATGAGCAACGAGACGCACTAAGCTATAAGCACACGACTTTACAGTGCATTAAATTAAAAACTAAACAACGCCTTTACACTAGAGCTTTAACCTTAAACTGGTGAGTTTATTCCCATTCCATTACCTTGAATTTGTAAACTGTATACAGTGGAAACTACATATGATTACCTCTCTATAGTGACCATCTGTTTAATTATATATATAAAAAACATGTTTCCAAAGGTTGTATTTCATGTTAAGTTTGAAAGGAAAAAACCTGGAATCTTCTTAAAAATTTCTGATAATTACTAACTCGATTTCTAAGAAGTTGCAAAAATCATATAACATATACATATAACATATTTTGGAGAATTCAATATTTTCTTAATAAAGAAAACTGTCCCAACAACTCATAACCTAATCGTTAGTAGTACCACCTGTCTAATGAGACCTCTTTTGGATGGTCTCGAGAGTGGTCACTTTACACAGATTTTACGGTATTTTGCGCAGTAAAAATGCGCTAAAATTATTACCAACCGTTTAAACGTATTATTATATTTGCCAGCCATAATTGCCACAACGGGAAAATGCGAGGGTTTGAATTTGCCTCGGGCGCGAGACACCAATTGCAAGCTCCTGCACTAAATCAAACGTTTTCTGGTTAGCCCGTACTAAGGTTCTACATCTACATAAGGTTGATCAAGAACAGAAAGATATGAACCGGATATCTTTGCGAATAAATCCACCAATAGACAGACAGTAAGAACACAAAGGACAAATTAAAAGCATAAAACATACTCTCGGATATTATACGGCACACCAAAAGCAATAATACGGCACAGCAGTGTGCCGCTGTTGGTTCGGTTTAGAAGCGCTGACTTGACGCACATCCACAAATGTACATAACCTGCAAGGCGTCCTTCGGCGTGTGGCAGAGGGTGCATGTACCATAACTCTACTTTCGATGCAGGGTGTGCATGCACCATCTATATACGCACGGGTGTGAAACATCAAGTATTTTACTCTCTGCATCAACACAATAGGTAACATTTATTTATGGAGACATTTTCAGGTAAAGTTGAATGTTTTATAAGTGTGCGTCAGTTTGTGTTAGCATCAGTCTGCCATTGTTCCTCCCCCAGTACTTCTCACTCAGGGGGTCTTGGAAGATACAAAATTAACGCACCGTAACATGGCGCACAATGCTCTCGGCACAATTTTCACCCGGAAGAGCCCGAATGCAGCGCTTTCCTGCGGACGACCAATCAAACAAAAGACGCCGCGAAACCGCTATCCAACGGAAGAGATGGGACGAATGCCTACTTAGCATAATGGCCGTGGTATCTGAAGCGATAGAGGAGGGCGTCGCACGCTCCCGTGGGCCGGAGAAGATGATGGGCGGAGTGACAGCCACGAAGACGCCTTTGAGATGCACTCCGAGAGATGCCGGTTACATCAAAGGGGGGATGCTGGACACAGATTTACTCGGTGGGGAGAGGAAGAGGGGAGGAACAGTCTTCTCCTTAAACCGTAGTTAAGCCACGCTAAACATCACCATTCGTGCTACAGCCATTCGTCCAATGCAGTGCTTCGCGACCTTTGCCTTCCACGATTTTAAATAGCCTTTAAATTTCGTTTGTAAATGTTACAATCATTCAAAACACATCTCAGCTTGCGAGCTAAAATTTTCATTATAAATCGTAGTATTTTATTGTAAATTGAATTAGAAAGGGAAAAGAACACCTACTGAAGAGTAAAATAATTTATTAATATAATAATGAACTCCAATAAAACGAGTGATTATACCGCAAAATACAGCGTGTATGTCATCCAAAGCTATAAATATGTATGCCAGTAAAATTAGTGGAACGAGTGAAAGTTATAGCTACACACTCTATATTCATGTCAAACTTCCAATCCTTGGATTAACTTGAAACAACGCTATGATCGTTTTATGTGATACTGGTATCATCTTGTTAATAAATGCAAATATGAAAAGGCAAGGGAAACACGTTGAACGACACTGAAGATCAGGGACGGTTTGTGAGGTAAACAAAACTTCTGAAGCCCGCGAGTTAGGAGAACTGCATATGATTTCTTCACTATTCATTGGAAAAGGTGCACGAAGAAACGCCTTTGGAGGACTATAGGACGCTTAAGTATCTAAAGCCGTATCTTTTGGGAATCAATAATGTAAGAATAAAGATTCATCCACTTTGCACAACACTTGCACATTCGCATACAAGAAAATTGCTGACTTACATTTCAAGTTCATGAATTTTAAACGCATAAACCGAGTCTCTGAATTGAAAATAAGGCTAAGTATTGGGTTGGTTAGGTATTTAGCATCAGACAACCGCCTCACTATAAAAATATTTAGGGGGTGTAAAAAACCGAATAACGATATGAGATTTTAACGCCATCTACAGATGAAACTTTTAACATATATAATCGACTACTTCATCCTTCACTTCTTGCAACCGAGCTGTATCGTTCATGGTGAATTATGACGTCTTCACATCTGCAACTGCCCAGACCTCAATCCCACATTTTGCTGGTTTTTTCCGACATAAAGCTCGAGTAATCGAGCTAACAGAGCTTTTCAAAAAATTACCATCGTGAAAATCACATGGTTCCGGTATTCCGGTTACCACTACAGTTGGAAACCGAAAGATTGTGTTTAAGTTATCAATGAGGATATGATGAATATAATTTATTTCGAGACTTTTATAAGATATTCACAATTATGTCGCTCGTAACCGCGTAATTACTTTTGCAATTTATAAGTAATGGAGTAGACTGTTTACACAAGTATAGTTTTCCGAGACTATCCGTCCTGGCGACTATTTCCCTGTATCGCTTTTTCGTTTTCTTTCGAAGATTACGTGCGTTACTAGCTGGGATGAGAAAATCAACTATCTCCTCCCCGAGATCCGTAGTGACAAACTTATCGAAAAGCTTCCTACGGTATTCAAGTCTTCTATCACTAAGCGAGTTCCATCCGAGGGATTCTATCATAGCCGAAACACTGCTGTCAAATCTGAAATCTCCCTTAACGAACCTAGCTGCCCTACGTTGAACCATCTCAAGATGGGGTGGTAATCCTTCAGTTAATTTCAGTACTGGAAGATTGTTCTTGCAAGTAAACCATAAAAAAACACTTAAACCATATCCAAACCTGGACTCAAATCCGAGACCTCGGCGTTGCTCAGTGCTGCTACCAGCAAGTCCATTGATGATCCAAACAAAGGACGAAAAGAACATTTTTTCCTTTCTAATCACATATGTATGAGTTTCGACAAATCTTCTTTTGTTTCCTTTGGATTCGTTTTTCAGGGGTTGTGTTAAATTAGGCGTTCTAGAATCTCACGATAGATAAATCGAAACAATTTGAAATCGGCACTTAAGATCTCATATTTATTAGATAGAAGAAAAATTTAGCGCAGAACACCGATATTGTACCCATTGAAATCTAAATATTTTTATATATAAAAAATGAGCACCTGATGATAAATAACGCATTCACAGATCTAGCGAAAAAAAAACCTTCCCATAATTCCATCGCTGGTACGGAAATTTCTCCACTGGAAAGAAAACAGCGGACGTAAAACTCCATTCACCTGAGTCGGACGGACGTCCCATGTTTATTTCATACGCAAAATATATAAAAAAAGCAGCGAAGGGAGTCAAAAGAATAAGGGATTGGCGGGACAAAAGGAGAGGGAAATGAATGTAGGCTCAGAGTGTGGATAATGTCCGGAAGGGATACATTCCACGGACAGTCGGACACAAAGCTTTTGAAAGTGGAATTCTTTCCACCCACACAATGGCCATCCGAAGAAGAGAAGATTTGTATGACAAAAGGGAAGGCGGATCGGGCGTATCAAAATGGGCGAAGGAGTGGCTCAAGAATGGAGGGATACACCGAGGGAGATGAACCAGAGGGTGATAGTTGCCGTGGAAACGAGAGTATTGTTAACGAAGTTACTTATAAGGTGATTCCGTATGAGGCACCTATTCCTCTTAGAAGGAAAGCTAGGAAACATTGAGAAAATTGTTGATTTGAATGGGAAGAGGAATGACTTCCCTCTCAACCTCACAGCAATGGTGAATAACAGATAAAATATCAGTAAAATTCTATTTGAAGTAAACACTTATCTTGAGGGTATTTAGTGTAGATAGATTATTGCTTTTCTAGTTGAGCAGACAGGACCATATGCAGGGTGTAAGCAAATGAGGCATCATCGCATTACTTAAAAGGGTTCCTATCAGTGTTAAAGTTATTTCTACGCGTCAAACTAAAAGAATAGAAAAAAACGATATCGTCAACAATTATGGCGATATATCATACACCTAATCAAGTTGGACGCGGAGATCATAGTTTAAAAAGAAAGGAACGGGAACAGAAAACCGATGTGGCGAAGTATTCTTTTATCAATAGAGGTATAAGGGAATGGAATGCTTTACCTGGAGAACTTCTCACTCCAAAGCCAAAAAATATTAAAATGTTAAGAAATAAGCTTAAAAGTTTATAATATGTTTATCATTGCATTATTATTGTAGTCATTTATTAATTCAAGTATACAATTATATCTATTTTATATATTTTAACCTGAAATGTATGATTTATTTAATTTAATTGGATCTGCGATCTGTATTTATAACTAACCTTAGAATTGTGTAACTATAGTAATAATTGTAAATATTTTAATAATTGATAAGAGCTGTCTACGGGAGGTTCCTGGAGGGGTTTTACTCCCGTCATTGAGCGAATGCCGGACAGATTTCATTATTATTTTCATACGTTTGGTCGGTGGACCGTTGCCACCTGGTCCACCGACCAAATTGCTACGCTTTTGATATAAATAAAAAATATGGTTGATTTAGCAGAGACTTGTGAAGTATTTAGGATACCACACCAAACCATAGTATTTCGATAAAAATAAACGAGAGAACGAAGAATTTGTTGTTGTTATTGTTGTGATGTTACGTAACAATGAATGCCGTCGAGAGTGTTTATTCCAGAGTTGAAAGGATGTGCTACCTAAAATCCATGCACCAAAAAGCCACTGACAAGCGCTATGTGGCATATGCGAAGAACTTACGAAGAAACTGTCAAACCACACATATTCATCGTATGAATATAATGATGCTTCCACGGAAGTGAATCCGGTAGTATTAATAAATCTTGTGGAAAATACAAAGTTTTTTAGCTTATTCTAATGGCTTTCCACTAAGTCACGCCTTCGCACATCGATTTTACATATCCATCGTGATTAGAAAAGAACATTTAATATTCAATCATTACCGAAAAGTGCGCATTGAATTTATTATTGTGCCGATTATGTATTTTACCCTCTATAAAATATCAGTAATTAATAGCATGAACAAATTATTAGCGACAATTAGAAGAAAAAGGATATTAAAGCTACTAAATAACTCTCTGGTAGTTTATAAGTTAATGTAGTTAAGTATGGTAAACAAGTGATTCATCAATCTGGCTCTTCGGTTAATGGAACACACTTATACTGAATTTAATTTTCTCAAATTATTAATTATTGTCAATTTCGAAGGGAATTGTACGAGGTCTCAAATAAGAGGAAGACTTCCACATCATTCCGCAAGACCTTTTCTCCATGATACCCGCATATTTCGAAACATACGGGTTGGTTCTAATCTACCGAAAGTTACACAAAAAAGGCCCTTTTTCCTTCAGGTCATCATCACGTATGATTAATGATGATAATCACATATAGAGAAAGCTTAGTTTTATTAAATAAATTTTTCGAATTATTATCCGCATTTGCAAAGATTTCGTGCTTTTGGGTAATTTTTGAGATGTTTCCTATAAAGTTAATGTTATATTTTAACATTTTTCAAAGAGACCTATCATGTTAAACATAATAATACCGCAGACATTTGTTTAGTATCCCAAGGAAGAATGGACTTGAAAAAAATCTGACGGGACCGGGAATCGAACACGGGTCTATTTATAAGCCTATGAATATTAATAATCATGTGAATAAGACTTCTTAGGTATTTCATAATAGCATTCTCAATATTAAGCTGGTGGACTTGCTTACAAATAATTCACATCACACAAATACAAATGTAAATGTACAAATTCTACAAAAATATGTGTCTCTACATAAAAATGATTTCAATATACTAAATTGCAGGAAATATACATTTAAGCATTTTGAAAGCGCAAATGGAGGTGTTAAGCATTCCCAATATAATTACAGCGTCCACCCTCACTTGGTGGTATTCATGATAGATAGATAGATAGACTCTTTATTGGCGAGGTTAGGCCCATATGGGCCTCTCTTCCACCTAACCTCGAACCACGTATAAAAGCAAAGGGGAATACCAAACACTCTTGAATTTATATTTTAATTGAAAAAATCATAAATACCGCCAAGGTTTTGAGGACTAGCCTATTTTATAAATAGTTTCTATGTTTAGAAGATAGTATTACAGAAAAGGGGTTTTGTACGATGTTTTTTTAAGTTTAGCCGTCTGTCATAGTATTGATAAAATAGGGGTCAAGCTGCTGTTATACTCTTTTCTGAATGTATTTTTCTTATTTGTCAAGTCATAGAAAAAGATCGAATTTATGATCTGTTTAAATTTTATTGGGCTTTCTTTCAGATAAAGGAGTTCTATAAGTTAACACAAAAATTGATGCGTGCAAAAGATTTCGACGAAACTGAAGCTGCAAATGTCGAAAAATAATATTAAAAACTAATATTTTCGTTGCAAAATGAAAAGCGATGAAACTGATGAGTAGCATCTTTTAGAAAACAAGAAGTAGGAAATCTAATCAGCCATTCAGTCACAAGATTAAAAATCCCTATATGTGCTTTAAGTTCACTATGGAAAGGAAATAAAAATTATTCTTCTCTAGGAGTTATGGTGAATCTGGGGACTGAGCCAAAGTTTCTTCGTGAACCTAATATCAATAACAGAGGTAATATGAGTAATAAAGTGTAAGCTTCCTTCATAGATTCGCTCGTTCTGACAGAAAATATAATTAATTATAATTTTATAATATGGATGGATAATAATTATTAATCCATACATCATTCGTGCAGTAACATTTATAGTCAAACCATGTACATAGTTTTCTTTCGTCTTTCGTAAGCTTATAAATCCATTGAAAAGGAAGGCACGTATTTGTTGGACCACCATGAAGATGGGAACCGCAGCTTTAATCGCAAATTCGCGTAAAATAACCATCGAAATTCGCGAATTCGACATCGGGGCAAAGCTAGGTACGTCCGTCCCATCACCGCAAATCGCGAAAAAAACCTTTGACCCTGCAATTTCCGCACGCATTCCTCTCTGATTCAAGAGCGTCTTCCGATTGAAGCGCGTTTCCTCACTCACTTGTCACTGCTGAGAGAATGCTCACGTCACTCCCATAATGCCGCGCGTCACCGCCGACAAAATTTCGCGGTTTCGTGAGCGCAACGAGGAATCCTCATAGACCTGCATTCTTTCGATTGTTCTTCTCTCGATGCGGCCCGCTATCTTCTCTTGTTTATCGGGTGGAAAATGGGTGACGGGATAGCCGCGGGACATATGGATTGCGCAATACCGCGAAAGCACACTTCCATTAATCACCTGAGTTTCGACTTCGCAGAAGTGACTGGGATGTTATTAATGAATTTGCTGTGCGCCGTTGTTTGTTGTTATCTCGGGCAATTACTCGGAAAAAGGGGTTTCGGTGGGGTGGTTTGGGGGGGGGGGGATTTTCCGGTTGATCACGTGACCGGCTTGAAATTTTCAATATATGACGAAATGTAGCCGACGGGTTTTTGAGTTCCTCCCGTTTCGAATCACAGAATCTAGTTAGTCTTTTCCGACTGAAAATGCGATTTGGGTTCGAAATACGGAAGCACAGAATGGTACGAGGGTTGGCTGAAAGGTAATGCTCCACATTTTATTTCTTAAAAACTATATATTCTCCAAAATGAAGTTCATACATATGAAAGAACGATGTTTTATCTACTCAAATCTATTTTTCCACCTTATCTTCTTCAGTTTCTATTGTCTTCCTCCAGTGATTCACCAGGGCATGTACCTATGCACCAGTTGCATGCATGTCGGTACATACCAGTTCTCGCTCTGGAGACCAAGGTTTTCACTTTCAACCGCCTTCTGATTCACTCACCATCCATACCCAGCATCCAACTGTACTCCTATCGACTGCATATGTTCCATAGACTTTCTACAAACTTTTCTGAGTAATCATATCTGAACCTACAATTTCAAATTGATAGCATTGGTTTTGCTGGAAAAAATATGGGGAATTACTTTTTGGCCAACCCTTGTATAAAATTAACACAATAGTTATAATGACTAAATTGGAGTAACATTAGGGAATCAGTATAATTTATGACCAGTTTAGACCATTCTCAGGGTGGTAAGTGCGAGAAGCGGCCGGTTCAGGGCCCAACGGCGTGAATATTAGAGAATTATACGAGCAACCACAATCTGAACGTACATATTACAGCATGCAGCTAAATGATCATTGGCTACATTTGGCCGAACTTCGCGGATAGACATTCTACAATGACAAAGACATACTTAGTAATATCCACAAAATAAAAGTTTATTAGGACTGGTTTCAGCTACAAGCCATCATCAGGTCTATCAGGTCATCAGATGAGGACTTGTAGCTGAAACCGGTCCTAATAAACTTTTATTTTGTGGATATTACTAAGTATGTCGTTGTCATTGTAGAGCATTGGCTAAATTATGCTGTGACTTGCGTGGTATTCGAGATTTAAACATCAACAACATTGCACTCAAAATGAACTGATAAGGAAGAAAAAGCGATTGTTACAGTATAATACTAATGAATGTGGGTTTGTAGTAATTTGATTGTTGGTAAGTCAGCCTAAATAGGTTGAGTCAAGCATCCAAATAGTTTGTTTGCGATAAATGAGCGAAAGATATGACGCAAAAAATTGGCAAACGAAGAAAAGAGAAAGATTCAATAATTAATGACAATTGTTACGTCATGGTCGATTTACTCTTGAAGCCGTATAGGAACATTCCGATAACTTATACATAATAAGGGTTTTAACAAGTGATCTGAAATTTGATGGCCCGATTGATTAACAATTAAACCCTTAACCTCCGCGGCACTTAACTACAGTTTGAGTTTTGCGGAGCACTATATAAACTTGATGGTTTAATCAAAAAGATCCTTCCTAATTCTATATTTAACTATTCTGTGGTTATTACAAAATCGCACTTTGCCAGATCAATGCTGAATTCCAATGTAGGTTTAGTATAACGCACTCAGAAACACAGACTTCTCGGGGGATACAGTATGAGAGGCTAGACAATAAATTTACACCAAATTGGAGAGTCCGTTTGTAGGGAAATTGATTACGGCAATGAGGGGCCATTGAAAGAGAAAACTGACAGTTGATGATTTTCTCTATTTAACCACCCAATTTCAGATATACTCCGGTTACTCTTTTTCTGTCAAACCAACATGCTTATTTTCTTTTCAGTTACATTTCTACCTCCTTTTTAACCGATTAACTTTTATCTCTAATAAATTACGATTTATCGTAGTTACTTGAAACTTTAAACATATTTCAGTGACCACCTAAGTAGCATACATTCTCTCCGTTCCCACATTCACTAAGATCTGTTGGAAAGAGAGAAATCCAATAAGCGTACTTCCAGAAGAAGAATCTCCTCCTAACTTTACGTTTCATTTCCACCATATTTAATTTTGTCGCTTCATTAATCTTACATTCCTGGTGTCTTATTCCATTTCTTGTGTTCTTATTCGTCATCTCGCAAGGTCAAATTTTCAAAGTAACTCTTCGCGTTCCTTAAATACTCTTCTATATCCTCATTTCCATTATTTTGCTGTTACGGAAGACACAAATCTCTCATGGAACAGATCCTAGACCAAACGCGAGGAAACCTCTCAAACTATGCGGTATTTTTTACTACAAGAAACGGAATCGTGCATTGTGTCACGGATATTCAAGGAGTACTACACCTAATTTTTTTTACAGAGAATAACAACCTTAACGAATTATCTTATTGAGATTTATTAATACATATCTCCGCTGTATTGATTTATAATGCACTTGATTTCACGAAGCACGAAGAGTAGCAAGAAGAAATGTCCTTTTATAGCAGAGGTTTCTATGCTTTTATTGTGAATAAGTAATTCATGAATGTTGAGATTCCGAAGGAACACCTCGGTTATTTTGAAGTGTTGGCAGATATTAAAAAATAGTTAAATCAATTAAGAGTTCATTGACAGCACAACATAGCAGTACGACTTTCAAAGTAAGGAGCCCCTGTCTTTCAAATTTCACGACTTTAAAGATTTGTTTTGAGAAAACTTCACATCATCTATTTTGCTCCAAATCATTGGCTGACAATGGGACAAAGAAACCATTGGGATGCGAGGTGATTGGAGAAAAAGAATCTTCATCGTATAATAGAAAAATTATAATCCAGAAACAATTATATTTGCGTTGAACAAATGCATCAATTTATGTTGAATAATGAAAATGGCCACAACTATTTCAACTGCCGAGATTCCCTTTTGCATGCCTTTTAAGCATTAAATTTTCTAGTCGATATCGATAAAAAGATTAATTTGAGCAATTGTCATTGTTAAAGTGAAAGAAATGTTTCCATCAAAATAGAAATTTTCACCTTGAAATATTTTCACAGCTTTTTTTCTTTTCATTTCATTTACAGCTTAAAGCATTTTCACAGCTTTATAAAATTGTTTATTTTTAGAGATTTATCGACAAGGTAATTTTATTATTTATTTTATCGACAAGATATTTAATGAAAATAATATGGTCCTCAAAATTTGAACTTATATTGGAGACGCCAAAATGCAACTCCTACGTGAACGCCCTCTAGACATCCTATTATATAAACAATACATTTGGATAACTTTTACTAAAAATGTTTTTCATAGTATTAAAAGTATATCATAGTTATGCATGTATTTAGAAAGCTGTGTCTCTCACCATTCTTTTACAAGAAATTTCCAAAATAATTTCTAAATTCTTCCCTTCTAAATCAGGTTAAGCTGCAAGCAGTTTTTATACCGTAGGTTTCCAATTTGTGTCTTACAGACATAGGTAGAGTCTTATATGCATACAGCCCTTATGTGTGTATCTTCTAGCAGTTAAAGTTAATTTTGCCATCCTAAAACAAAATAGTAATATTTAATACGAGTTTTCTTGATTTGAATATTTGAAATTCTAAGAAAAATGTACACTCACCAAAGAGGAGAGTAGAAGATGATTGTACAGTTTGGATTCTTCATTTAAGCTTAAAACAGACATTATGCAAAGAAACCTAATTCAAAATTCTGAAACTCAGATTGGTGCGACGACTTCTTCGTCGGAAACAGGAAACTGAAAGTTATGTTCCTTGTGAAACAGTTCCAATATCTATGGAAGTTATTTCCATCTTTTCAGTTCCTCACAGTAACAGTCTTTGTTAATATTATCTAGTAAAACTATTCATCTGGAAATCTCTTAGATATGCCTCTCTGTAGCAATTCGATTTTCATGGATTCGATGAATTATACTGAAGAGGAGACCTTAAGATCTCGATTTGGCCAAAAGATGATTAATTCTTTGATCACCAACTCATTTTTACTTTTCCCTTTTGTTCTATTCTGCATTAGAAATAAAAATAAGCTGGTTGAAACAATTATTTCCATTGCATAAATTAATAGTATAGATGAGCGATTTCAAGAGAGTCAAGACATCCATTGGAGTCAAGGCATCCATTGCATATTACATGTAGATATTTCCGAGATAATTATCAAGAAAGAAAGTTCGAACGGGGCCAATATGTATCTGAATTAGCAAGGGTTTCATCCGCGGATAGCAACGGTGAAGTAATTGATAAGCGGAGCTGTCAGCCGAGAATGAGCGAATGAAAAATATAAATGGAATTGGAAGGTTGACCCGAGGCTAATTCAGATAAAGGGAAAGGTTAGATTTCAACCACCGATAAACATCTGATTTTCAGAAACAACTGATCGAAGTTTTAAAGATGAAAGATTGAATGGAAAAGGGCTATTTGAATATTACTGGGAGTTAGTTTACACTTAGTTACCAAGGCAAGGATCTTATTCAGTCGTCAGAGATCAATGTGACCCCCAAATATATCTTAGAGTTATCAACCATTTATAAATAATGCAACTGACTAGATGATTGGACTATCAGTATGTAATGTAAATACAGACGAGGCATTTCATATGTTGAATTTTTAGGAAATATCAGAAAGTTATACTAACATATCATTGCTAACGATTAACATAAATATATTCTCTCTAAAAATCGGCAGTGGTTGCAAAATTTCCAACTTTTTCCAGCTATTTTGAGAACTCACTTTATAAATAAAAATTTGGTTTCTTAGGTTTTAAACTCCATCTAGCGGAATTCCCGTAAAACATATTGCTCTTGTACCCTAAAAATCCATATTAGGAGAAATATTTCGAAAGCTGATGTGAGAGTTGCGATACCGATTTAGTCGGCTAAGCAAAATCCACATCTACGTATGTACCCTGCAAGCCACTTTGGCGTGCACCATCACTCTACCGAAACTATCGATTTTTCGCGTATCGTTCTCGGAGAAAATAAATTATTAAAATGACTAGTTCTAGCTTCTACTTCTCTGACTTTTCTGTCAGAATCAGAACGGCCTATGTTACAGGGAGGACGCATAATATCGGCTACATCTTCTGAAAATGTACTTCCTCTGAACTCGATTGGAAAGGTTGAAGAAATATTCGAAGAATTGTAATTTGATGAAAAATCGATGAAACTTTTCTCGGAAAGAAGAACGGAATCTTAGAAATGCGAGAACAATAAGTTACAATGAGATGTTCTCCTATCACAGGTCTCATCAACAGGTTACAGAGATTTTATTTATTCATTCAGAGGAAGACAAATACACACAGTAAATATAACTTTCTTAGCTATAGGTTGGCCTTTAAATTCTAATTAAAACCTTTTAAAAAAGACAAGAAACTTTAATTTTCAAAACATTCTTCTTAACGGATAAAATATTTAATTATCTCTTTGTATACAAGGTTTTGAGAGTGCTTTATAACCGTGGTGGACATGTTAATTAGCCTTGTTTGTTTATAATTTAAGAAGGACTTGCTGTTTTGTAATCTCCAAACCAAATGTACATGTAGTAAGAAATTTTATTTTTATGTGGCACCTAGGTTGCTCTCTCTAGTCCCCAAAAATATGTCTTGTTCACCCGATAAAAGGGTATCTATTCGTAAATTAAAGGAACGGCTATTTTTGCAAAAGGACATAGAAGTTTATTTAAAGTAACTACATTCTATTTGACTTTTTCTTTACTTTGTTTATTTTTACTTTATTTCTCACTGTATTTTATTTGTTAATTTTCCATTCCTCTAAGCAATTTCTATAAAAATCTTTCTCTTAATAAATGTGCCAATAAAACACGTCCCTTTTTACTTAAAGTGATTGCAATCCCTACGAAACGCTTTCTTCTGAGGTGTCTAATTTCACTCCTTATTTTGATTTCATTTTTTAAGCATATATGTTTTATGAAAGTGAAACTAATATGTTATTATTATCAATTATTACGTGAGAGCATAAAGTTATTAATTGCTTCTTCGCATTTATTTAGCCTATGTACCTACGTATGCGAGTTAATATTTTTTTGTCATTTCGTCTAAATAAAAATATCCCCAGGTAAAAGAAAAAATATAAATGGACTAACCGCAAATGGAATAGCATAGCCACTCAATATAAATTAAAATTGATCAAAGCAAAATAATTGGAAGGCCTCAGAAATCCGCTCCTTCCCCACAGGGTAAGATGTGAAAGATTCCAAATCTGCCACAAGAGAACCATGAACATATATTTATAGAAAAATGTGTAGAAGAGAAGAGCAGGTGACTATGGCAACCCCAGGTGCGTCATTCCCATACACAAGTCACGGCGACAATGTCTTTCCCCAGCAGGACCATCACTACTCACTTCCACCCTCACCTAAATCGACTGCGAGGGGAAAAAAGTCTTCTGTTACATAGAACCTCGACGTTATTATCCTTTCCACGATGGGGTGGATTTGTAAGTCCCCCGGTGATAGAAACGGCGGGTTAGGCGTGAGAGATAGCTGCTGTGTAACACACTATTATCTTCACCTTGGCATCCACGTGGGGATGACGATATTAAGCCGGGGCGAGCGAGCTGGGAGGCGCTGCATATTTTATGACTCTTATAGCCGCAGTGGATTGAAGCCCACGGTCTTAACGGGTTAGCGAGGGTTGCGAGATAATCACCATGGCGAGAGATCTCGTTATTTTTTATCCTCTCGCAGATGTGACAGTGTGCGATTCAGAAGTCGTTCATTTCGCAGGCAGGTGGATGATTTGAAATTCTGAAGCACCCGCCGCTTTCTGAATTTTGGCTTCGGATGGTTTTAAGTGATGAGAGCCAAGGATGAGATGGGAATTACGGGAGGATGGATGTAAAATGGCCCTCTCGTCCGTGTTTATTAGAGACACTCTCTTCTCAATGAGATTAGACGCGCCAAGGGATGCAGCACGATGAATGGTGCACGAGCATAATATTATTTTGTCCCAGAGACACGTTGGCGTACACGGCGCTTTAGTCATTTGCCCTAATTTCGACCTCCTTCCTTATAAATCCATCTACTTCTTCACATGTGCCCTATCGGAGGATGGCAAGGGGTGCATAAGTATATTCAACAGCGTTCTCAGAAACCTTCTTACGAAGGGGTGAAGATACTTACAGGCCACATTTCCAACATGTAAGTGAAAAATAATGATGAATGGATAAATAATGGATGAATGATGGTTTTCATCTAGGTTACTACTGATTGAATGATGTGAAAAGTGTTATTCACTGTCTCATTGTGCCGTACTAACGTGGACTTGTTCCAATTGTACCATTCTGGCTGAATGAGGAAAGCAAACTACCTCACTCCTCATCTATCGCAGTTAGGCCCATTCCGTCTCCAGAGTTTTTACGTTCGGATTTTAACCGGCCGCTGAGCTGGTTATTGAAAAGAGGTGATTCAGGTTGTAGATTTAGGAGGACTTATTCCAACATAAAGAATCTTTGATAAATTATTTGGAAAATAAAATCTATCAAAGTATGTATAACATAAAGAATTTTCACACTTTAACTAGAATATGTCTGTCATAGATATTTTATCGCTTAAAGCTTAAAATGATGCGTAAATCCATCTCTTTGGAGTTTTACAGGGAGAATGAGCTTCTTTCCTCCTATTATGAAGTTTATTTTCGTTAGTATTTTTTCTTCGGTATTTGATCGAATTTAAGATTTTACCCAATTGAGATGCGGTTGATTAGTTTTGTAAATTCATTACTTTCACGTTTAGAGCACAATTAACGCTTCAGTGCATTGAAGGCCTTTGGTCCTTTGTGAAAAATTTGTGTGGGGTATCAAGGATTTTTCATGAAAATGACTGAACTCTTGTACGTACGAAATAAATTGCAGAACAAAAACGATCCGTGGAGAATTAGTAAACAAAATAATGAAATCATCCTTGTAGAGAATACATACAATTAAATTTATATTTATGCACCGCGAGATGCCTGTGGCCTATAGCAGAGGGTGTATTTTTACCTCAACTAACATTCCTTGTAAGCGCCTCTAATGCTCTGCGGAAATAACAACATGAAGCAAATCTGTTTTAGCAATTATTTCCTTAAACGCTTTGCCGATGACACTGATTATATGATTATAAATTGTAGTTTGAGAATCTGTGTAAAGGTATTGGTTCTTAACGACCTCTTCTACCAACGGAAACATTAAATAAATATAGGTATCACGCTAATAGTATTGTTAAATAAATTATTCGGAAAACATTAGATAGATATTTCAATGAAGGACTAACCTATTCACAAATTTCGCTAAAACTCACGTTCCATTAATGTAAATCTATTAAGCCCAATACATTAAAAAACAATATTTTGAGTCCAAGGAGTAAAGTTAAGTTCTCGGATTCAATTCACGGTCACGGGGGATGGGTACTCTTCAGTTAGATTTGGCTTCGAATTGTCACATCGTCTTCTTTTAGCTCCATTTACACTTAAATATTATCTGGTAGCACACCCAACAAGTAAAATCCTTTCCAGTTTTTACGAAAATGATCCAAAAGGTCATTTAGATATAACATTAATGAAACAAATTCTAATATTAACCCCAACGGTATTAGTCAGGAATCATTTGATTTAGAAAGGAAATCATTTTCAAAGATATACTCGTGGAAGAGATTAAAAACAGATGATCACAGAGAGTATTTAGACGAAATAATGAGGGTTGTTATTGAAAAATACATTGCGTGTGGGAGTTAACGCACATCGAACATTATACAGGAACAAGAACATCTTTTTGAACATTGATATATGTCGGCGGAAGAACTCATGGGACGAAAAATATTCCTTAAGTGGAGGATTTATGGGGGAAAATAGTAACAAGTGAAAGCGGACTCAAATGGTATTTTTCGTCAGGTTGTTGAAATCTTTGTAGAAGAATAGAATAGAAAACTTCTTTATTCAGGGCAAGATTAAGACTACTCTATTGAGAAAAAGCATAAAATTCTAAATATCTATTGTCATTTTTTTCCGAAAAAAATACCTAGAGAAACTGAGCGTCTTCCTCGATGGGGCGCAAAATATTTCAATAATACAAAACTGGGAACCAACAATCTCTTCTGAAATAGTAATACTGAAAATTATCAACATACATGGCTCGTATATCCCAGAGTTCCAGCTAATTATCAATGGCTCAGTAGCGATTTCCTATTTAAACATTAGATAGTGTACTTTTAAAAGTTATTTGATGAAAACGCTTGATGCTAGAGAACGATGTTATTTTACGTTGGTTAGGCCTCATCTTGAATATGAATCAAGTATATGGGATCCGGCAGACGAAACATGCATCCGTGAACTCGAGAAAGTACAACGGAAAGCGATACGTTTTGTTAAGAAGTGCTACGATAAAAAAGCAAGCGTTACCAAAATGCTGTCAGATGCAGGTTGGGAATCCTTAAAAGATGGGAGACTAGAAGCTAGATTGCGATTGCTCGATAAATTTAGGGAAAGTACATTTGCGGAAGATATAGTAGATATTATGAGACCCCCCTGCTACCTTGGACGATCCGACAATGAGCACAAAATAAGAGAAATAGATGCTAGGACGAGTCGTTTTAAGAATTCATTCTTTCCGCGAACTATACATGATAATAATAGGCTAAAAAAATAGTCCGAACGCCCGGTGTTTTCACCCCCTGCCACACGCCGTAAGGCGGCTTGCAGGGTATTTATGTAGATGTAGATGCTATAGCATGATTTGTGAATACCTGAGAATGTCGTAACAATATAGTATTGACATGCATTTGACAATAAAAGCGCTTACTTATAGTTAGGCTTGATTAGTTTAAGTACGAGTATCGTACTTAACTAATCGTATCCAAAAATTTAGAAGCTGCTTCTCCGGAGGCGGGGAAGGGGCAATTTATATGGATGGCTTTCTAGCACTTTTTACATATTTATATTCCTGGTACATGACGAGGAGCTTGAATTGAAATCCTTAATCTTCCCTATGGAGTTTTTCTATTTCACATTTATCACGAAAAAACAGCAGTTTAAAACATGTGTTTATAAGAATATTATCTTACTTCCCCCCTCCCCCCATCTTTAATTAGTTTCTATATCAACCTCTGGGGGGACTCAATCATCAAAAGATTGCTTCCGATGAATTTCCTAAGAACCTTCTATCTGCCTGTGTCTTTCGATAACAACTAGAATGTTAAATTTTATCAAAAGTCATCGGGCACCAATACTACAGCTCGAACTCAGCTGACTGCTGTGACGTTAAGAAAAACCCACTCAATTTATCCCGAAAAGTGAAGGAAGTTACTTTCAGCCAAATATGAATCGGTGGAAGAGAAAAAAACAACTCACCCTTAGAAAACTTATAGAAGTTAGTTGTTTCGCAAATTCGCCCCTCTCGAATTCTTTGTAAAAAGTTGGGCGCAGGCAGTGCGTGGCACTTTTGAAGAATTAGGCCGAGGGAGATCTTGGCGCGTCATTGCGGTCGGCTAAAGAAGAGCTATGGCCTCTAAGGGTGATTGCGGATGGGTAAAAGTAATGGCCAGGGTCGGCAAAGACATAATGTGCGAAAATTTGTCCTTCCGCCGCAGTAAATTTCCTCAAGGCTGAGTTTATCGGGCCCTCCTCGGGAATTGGTGTGCGTAATTGACCTGTGCTGCTGAGTTGGTTCTCCCGAATATAAACAAAGGAGAGGTGATGTATGGCCCGTGCAAAAGGCAAACAAAAAACACAGCCCCATCTGTAACTCGGTTTGCGTCTCGGAATGCGACTGTTTTGCTCGGATACTTTTGTCGGACGGCAGAGATAAAATTATGCGGTCCGTCCGCTCGATGTTAATTTGTGGCCAATTATTGCGGGCTTTTATGCCGACTGCTGTACACTTTCAGAAAGAAGAAAGGCGGACGTTTAAAGGACCTTTTGCTAGACACGAAGGGATGCGATCGAGTTTAGATCTTTGCGTAAAAGGATGACAGTGATCTTCAGCAGATGAGCAGAATTTCGCATTTCTCACTAAGTAGGTATGTCACTGCCGCTTCCAATGCAACGATAATTTGAGCATTTAAAGACGAGTATTCAAGGTCATCACCCCATGGTAAAATTAATGGTGATTTAATAATTGAAAATTGGAAAGTTATAATAACGCCTCAAACGGAAGAACGGTATTCTAAAACTTTAACTGTATATGGCAATGGCAAGATGTGAAAAATGTTTCAATTATTATAATAGATAAATATCAAGAATTTAAGATATGTGTAATTAACTTCTCACTTAAGGGGATTATAACAACGATCAACAGCTGATTGTTGCAACTTACACAGCGATATGTAACAATGATCAATACTGAGGTTAATCATATGAGAATCAAAAGAGAATACAGTTAAGAAAGCGAATTTGCAACAACTATTTCATCACTATAAAAAAAATAATGCCGAAAACCACGAAAGTAGTAGATCGAGAAGATATGTATAATTGGCTGAAATAAGTTTTGACATTGCTGAATCCAAAAAAATCTAAATCCCCCCCCAAAAAAAAATGAAAATAGTTGTTTTAAATAATCAAGCGGTGAAATAAAGTGACTGAAACTGAAGAAAAAACAAATCAAAATCAAATAAGAAAATACATTCCTCAATATCATGCTTTTGGAGGAAGATTCAGGAGAGAAAACATGAGATGGAAGAAAAAAAAGAGCAACACTTAGAATAGATGAAAAGTAATTATTTTTACTTATGAGAGATGTGAAACGAAAAATGAGTTAATCTGGTTAGAACTCAGTTATAAAATATGAAAATGAAAAGAATTAATATCATTTCACCCTCTATCTGACTAAAACTTATAATCACGGGGGCTCCCCGGAATCGACAATTTCTTCATCCCGGAATCTTGGGATTGTTTAAAATCCGGGAAACGAGAAACCCCCGTTTCGGCTATTTACTGGAAATACCAAATAAGTTTCGTTAGGTAAGATTTTCAAAGCGGAACCCTTCAAATAGATTCCGGAAAAATCCTGAAAAATGTTATCTTTCACCTATCGTATAATTTTATCCATTTCTCAAATGAATGAAAACTTTAGCCTCTTCGGAAATTTAGAATGATGTATCCTAGAAACTCGTGGAAACTTTGGTACGACGAACGCCTCAAAGAAAAACTCTTCGAATCTTTCGTCGAGACACAAAATAAACCTCAAAACTTTCCCTCGATTGGGTTTATCTCGCGGGAAAGTCTCTGAAAGAGTCGATAGCGGATTTGTCTGCAAAGAAAAGAGCCGCCGCCATCGGAGGGAAGGAACGCCCCGCCGCGGTCGCCAAAGAAAAAAACAAGTGCCGCTCGAAATCCGTCCCTCGTCCTAAGATCCTCTCCTCAATCATCCAAGACTTGGTGAATCCAAACCCTTTGCTCATATCTTAATCTGACTCCCACCGGTGTCCTATCTCCCCAGCCGAGTTCTTCATCTCTACACCACCGATTTCTTCAACTCCTTCAATCTCCAACTCCTTCATCTTCTACACCGTATTAATCTTACAACTCGTCACCAGCAGTTCCATCATTCCATTCCTTCTTGACAGACTCATTCCTCGGCCGTTTTTCCTCCAGCCGCCCTCAACCTTCGACCTCCTCTTTTTTTCGGCCCCCCTCATCCTCTCCCTTTTGTTAAACCCTTCCTGACAGCGGCGCTGCGGGATCAATCGGTCAAGACGCAGCGTATGTTTCTTTGAGGAATGCCGTTGGGGGATAAAATCAAGAGTGACAGAATGAGGAAGGAGAGTAGTTAAGGATCTTATGAGATAAGGAGAGACAAGGAATCCTCTCCTCTTTCTCTTCGCCGATGGAGATAAGCTTGTTGAAACACATCCGAGGAGAAAATTCAGTCCAATTCGAGGACTCTTTTTTTTTGAAGATCTGTAAGCTGGGTGTTGGAAGGTGAACGAAATGTTTGTCATCTGAACGACTGCAAATCGCTGAAGATGAGTAAAAAGCGTACGATTTACATCGGAGGAAAAATAAAACTGTGGAAACATTAGAACAGTATACCGAACTGAAGCCATCTCAATGGGCAATTGCATCATGGTTACTGAGGTAGCTGGTTGCCTTACCGTTAAATTTCTCAAAGGTAAAAATAACCACCGAAGCGAGATATTATTGACATCGTAAAAGCTATGCGTAATTTGTATAAACCTAATGGTATATCAATAAGTTCGATATTAAAATATTTCGAATGTTTTTTCTTTTACCGAAGTTTGTATTCTTTTTTGGCTCTGTGTGTAATTACAGAAGCACTCCGCTTGAAAACCAGGACAAGGATGGTGGAAATTTCACTTTTTCGACTCAGAGGTAACGAGATAATAATAATAACGAATAAATGACAGAAGTCATCCCAAACCAAATTAAATTCGTTTCAAGGAATCAGACAAATACATTTAATATAAAAAAGTATTTGCTTGACGTACAGGGTGAATTGGACTTTATTTAGATTTCAATGCATAGTATTATCACCGCTTTATGTTCCATGCTAGTGTTCTGGCATCTTAAAATCTTCCTTGCATTGTAAAGAGTTATGAAACGTTAGTTATTTTTGAATCCCTTAGTTAAAGAAAGCTCTTATTTACGGATATATCTTTGGAAAGTTCTAAATAATTTCATTGATAATTTATTATGCAAATTTGTACCAAAGCAAGGGAATGAATTATGTAAAATTAGGCAGTAAAATAGAAACTCGCCATTCTGCATTTTAATACATATATCATATACTATAATGTTCCCTTTGTTTAACAAATTTTACGGAATATACCTTAGGGAGAATTAATCGCAAAATGAGAAATGTCAGCAAGAATATGTTTTGGAAATGCAAAATAATAATATACTGCGGTATGTTACGCAAAAGTTTCTTCCTAAATTACCATTCTTAATATAATTATCGATTAAGTTATTCTCACTGCGGAAATCCTTTGAATGTTTCCAACTACATTAAACACTATCCTCTCTACATGCACTTTGTTCTTCTTTTGCATAGTCTTCAGATTTCTCTTCTGTTTCCTCATTTATTCAAAGTAATTATATATTAGGAAAAAATAGAACGGAATTAGGATATCACAGGTACGTACAATCTTCTTAATCAGTGCTTTATATCAATACACCTTTTCACTCATTCAGTTTTCGTCGATCTCGCAGTATCTTCTTTTGCCCTCTTCCGTCCTGCGATTAAATTCCTTTTCCCTCCAATGCACGCTAAGCGAGACCTATCTGTCCGATCAGTCAGAAGGCCATCGCCGAAGAAGGTGGAGCCGTTGGTCTCCAACAGCTTCGGTTTGAGAACTTTTACGTCATCTATGGACGGGAATCTGAACTAAGGACCTCGCCGTTACCGGATTTTTTTCCGACTCTCCGGTTCCTTTTCAGAAATGAGACATTTTACCGTGGAACTCCACTTCCTCCAACTCTTTGCTGTGCGCGATGAACTGAAACTCTTCGAAACGTACATTTACTAATTTACTATATTAAGTATATTAGTTATTATTATTAGTAGTAGTAGTATTGTTAAAAGTGCTTCAACAACTTAGGTCATTTCGCACGTGGGCCCCCACCGGGAATCGAACCCGGGACCGCTTTCATTGGAGTCGAACGCGTTGCCCACTTGGCTATCGGGAGCCAGTTATTATTAGTACCCGAGGTACTAAATCATGCAATAGTTAGCTTCAATAAAAAAGTAAATGTATTAAGAACGAACCACTCGCTTTTTAGGGAAAATATCTTTTCTTTGAAACAATATCCCATTAATGATTAGCACATATAATGCAAAATTAAAATCAGCGCAACAACAGTTTGCTAGCAGCACAACAGCGTGCCCTTGATACTGATTTGTGTGAACTAATTTAAAAAAATATTATGGAGGTTAAATAGGAAATATGTGTGTCATTGAATGTCAAAGTATAGCAGTTAACTTGATAAAATAATCTCAGTTACGACAGCAGGTGGTTTAGAATACCTTAAAAACGGAATACATGCAAATTTCGTTTTTGTTTTTAACGGAGTTAATTAATTTTGCTTCATTAAAGAAGGTAAAAGTACTTAGCGGAATCGATATAAATACCATTACACAAAATATGAATTTCTTTATTATTTTTTTTTAATATTTTTTTATTTCAGTTTATTATCTGTATCTTAGAAAACATGTTTACGGAATTTATGCACATGCACTGAAGAAGTTAAATCATTCCGAAATTTCCGAAAATTTCCCACTTTGCTGCGGAAAAACGGATTTTCTTCACCTACGTTATGCAACGTTAAAGTAATTGTTTTATCTTAATTTTGTCTTTAGTTTCTCTTGAAGTTCAGAGCAATTAAAAAATAATGCACTCACTATATAAATATAGTAAGTAACACGGTTATGGATGAGTGACTCCCAGTCACTGATTTTATGTTAAATATCAACTGCAGTATTATTTTCCCGTAATTAGTTCTAATATACATATAAAAACGCAGAATGGTTTCTTAAATACGATTCAAGGAGCAGCATCATTATTTTCATCGCTAACATAATTGATTGTAAGTTCCTTAATAGTGGCATTTCATAAGCTTCCTGTAGGACATCCTTACTGCGCACCGAGAAGGAGAGTTCGATGTCAGAAGGTGCCACAGGTTGAAGAAGGCGGCCTTAACAGCGCCATTTCCCTTAGTTACATGTGGCATTGCTTGGAAACCGCAGCAGTGCTCTTGGCAATTTTCGTTCCCCTTTCGTTGGAAAGCACCCATCTGTCCTGAGATGGTCAACCCGAAAAGGCAACCGAGGCCTTGTCCTGCCGCTGTTGTGACGCCTTAAATGGTCATACGTCGACCCGACCACCCACGCCTACGTACATTTGAGGGCACTCCAACTGGGTTTCCGACGAACACGGAAAAATTATTTACGAATTCAGAGCATGGAGTTATGGTGGAAACTAACGCAAAACTGCGATCTTTCTGATGCCCCAAAAAAGTATTTTAAGCAATTAACCTACACTGCATAACATTGCGAATCAAGGAGGGATAATGGTGCCCCCCATTATGAACCGACTTTGCTATTCCGATCGTCCAAATCTTTACTTTTCACTCAAACATATTTAGCATATTCTAATACTAATACTTACTGCATACTATATTTAGTTTGTAATTTTTCTTTTGTTTCTGTATTTTCCAAATTATAGTGTATTTTGCTACCGAATACGTTCTATGTTTAAAGTGTTGGCAATCCCTATAAAAGGTTCTTCAGGGATGCCTAATTTCACTTATATTTGTTTATTTTTTTTGGATTTGTAATCTTGTGTGTGAAATAAATTTATTATTCATTCACTTACTCCAACATATTTAGTATGCTCTACTGCTATTATGCAAACCCCTTGATACTTCGGCCGATCTGACAATATAAAATAAGAGAAATACAAGCTAGTCCTTTTAGAGACTCATTAATTCCACGATTGATACACTATAACAATAAGCGAAAGGAAACATACCAACAGATACTTGGTGGAATTTCTCCATCAATTATTATGGGAAGAAAGAAAATTTGACTAAGTACACAATTTAGAAGAAAAAAAATCACATATGCGACCGGTTACGAGGTAATAACTTCGTCATCTGGCAACACGGAGCTGGTAGGAGACAATAACAATACAAAAGACAATATTACTATATCCTTCAGGTGATGAGGTTATTACTTCGATACCGGTCGCATACGTGACTTTTTTCTTCTAAATTGTGTACTTGGTCAAATTTTGTTTCTTTCCTTAATAAATAAACTAAAGAGGTAAATCGAATGCTTGGTGTTTACACCCCACGCCACACGCCGCAGGGTATTAATGTAGATGTCAATATAGATGTAGTGGTTTTAAGGTAGAAATGGATACTTTTTACAATACTAAATTTGCAATGAAAATTTTAGCCGCGAACAAAACATATCTTCACAAAGGAATTCGTTTGCATCCTCTCTTGGCCGCCTTAAGTATCGAAATTAGTAATTGTAATTGTTATTAGGTAAGTGGTTGAGAAATTTTGTTAAAGTTAAAAAAATCCCCTCGTTAAGGATCCTAATCAGAAAATGTTCATCGATTAGATGGCAGAAGTAAGAATTACTCTCTATTTTAGTATTCGCAATTGGCAATATTATTATATCTTTATGAAAAATGATGAGATTTTCAGCAAATAATGAGCGAAGTGAAATTCTCAATGGCTGTATTTACATAAAATTGTATTGGGCGACTGCACAGGACTGCCCGCATGTCTCGGATTCGTAACTTAGAGATCTTGAAATGCCCCGCATTGGCCTCCGAAACATCTGACTGCTGTTATGCAGGAGTCGTATACAATTTCGTTTTAGCGAGGAAAAGAAATGGAAACTACAGAATAATATGAATCCGAGAGTTGTCTTCATTTCGTCAAATAAAAGGATGTCCCTTTTTAAATGATCTGGAGCCTTAATTATGGTAGTATAATTCTGACCAAAAACACCATACGAAAGTCATGGATTTACATTTTTAGCGATTATCATGAATCGAAATTAATATGGTAAATGGTGGACACACATCTTAAAAGGAAGAATATTTCGTAACTTTCTCAGAAGATTTTTATTGACTAGTTCTGTTAAGGGGATGGCTCCTTCGGATCACTCGATGGTGTCAACGAAACGAACTTGTAAATAAAAATATTCTGTTGAAGCTACGAATCGTTCTTTCTTTCAAGATTTTTATGAATTATTATTATTGCAATTAATCACTTTACGACTTTACCAATAGTCCGGTGATAATATCAACATCAATATCAATTGAGCAATGCAGTAAAACACAGTATTTAATACTCTTAATTTAAAGGAAACAGTTATTATAAAATAGTAGATATATGTTTCAAAATCAGAAATCAGAAGATATAAATTATCCAGATTCGTTAATCCTCTTCGAAAGCGTTTTATGTATTTTTGGTGAAGGATTAAGTATGTCTGCAGGTAAATTCATTCCAATCTTTCACATTTATGGTGATGAATGAATACTTGCAAAGGTCCCTTTCCGGCGGTTCAACTCAACCATGATCCTTTTTACCATCACATTTTTCAATCTTTCTTGAATCTATTTCCGCATCGATTACTTACTTCTTCGTCAAACCTTGCCAGTTTTCTTTCTTAATGCTAATGAAACCGAATCCAGTTCTATGATAATTTCAGTGACACCATCGTGTTTTTCGAAACTCCCTGTTCCTGCAACCTCATTGCTCAGTAAAGTCATGGATTTTAAAACCTTAGTCTCACCTTACCTATAGAGTGTATGCCTCCATTTTTTAATTACTTTTTCAAACAGATGAGCCACGTCCTCCTATCGCAGTGCCCCCGCATTCTTCATTCCCCTTTCATCTTGTCTTCAAAGTGCCCCCTGCATCGGACATCCCTTTGGTGCTTCACCTTTGGTGCCCCCCTCCCGGCAATCCGAGCACCAATTACACCATCTACTCCTTTGAACTCCTTGAAAGCAACTGACTGCTGTTTCATTTCAACGTCTCCATAGCCGCAGGTCAACAGACGCATCAAGAAATGTACTCTTCATCTGATTCTCCCTAAAGACTCTTATCGTAGCTCTTTTTTCATTTCTGCAGCGGTGTCTCGACAACGTTTCGGAGTTCCTTCTCGGCAAAGAGACATTTTCAAAGTTTTTCCATCGAAAAGCCGAATTTTATTAGTACTGGAGACACGTCATGACCAATGTTAGAAACAAATTTAAGAAATCATGCTATCAAATTTTGGCATATTAATTTCATGTATTTTTGTACTCTAGCTAACGAAACCACGGAATTTCATATTTGGTAATACGAATGTTTTTTTTTGCTTCAAAACACTTTGATCATCTCTGGGATCCTATGGAGGATTTTCTCTAGTCGGGTTCTACCAAATTATTCCAAAACTAATAATAGGTTAGGTAATTTCCCTTCCGTTTGATGGGAAACATCGTGGATCCATTAGGTGACACTTAGGAAGACTATATCTGATTAGAAAGGGCGAGTCAGATAGTGAGGCAAACGACTTGGGCGACTACCAACTAAAGGGCGTCAATATCAGACTGGAGAAATTGAGTGAAAAACTCAAGTCTTCAACTCTCAAGTCTCAAGACGAATCGAAAGTTCACAAAACGAAAGAAAAATTGAAAATGCACGGGTTCTTAAGAACCATTATTTGTATGAAATCTAGGTTCTCTGACTGTACTTCGTGAAAAGACATTAAAAATGATAAAACAGACAGTAATTTCCACAAACCATTTGTTACCTGATGATGGCGTACAGCTGAACCCGGTCGTGTATTAAAGTTTTATTTGTGGAAATTACTGAGTCTGTTTTATCATTTTTAACCATTATTTGCTAAATAAAGTATAAATTGAATCATTTTATCCATCATCGCTAATTTTAGCAGAAGAAAATGACGGATAACAAATAACCGTTACAACCAGTTATCTTAGAGTAAAAGTAATCAACACAGAGATTAAATGGGAGTGGAAATTATATTAACTGTTTATTATTACCGCAATTATTATTTCAATCATTCTACTACTAAACCGAACACTCTGCATCTCAACCAATGCACATGATAACAGAATAAGAAGTATGGTAATGCTGACGGCAATGGTAGGTTGATGAAGTGTTGATAAAATCTCCGAATTATCAAAACTGTTACTCGCGTATACTGAAAACCAGAGTTTTAGCGAAAAAATAAATAAAATACAATACAAACTTCTTTATTGGTTGAAATTGGGACTATAGACCAACTTCCAATTAACCCTTGACGGAATTTGGAACAAAATTTGAGCATATGACGTGATATAAGATTTTATATTAGAATATATACGGATTTTTAACAAGGTCGGTGGAAATAGGAAATAAAATATAGAAGAAAGAATGGTTTCGTGAAAAAAGGACTGATTTTTTTATCACAGAAACAATGGAATAACAAGTGTGAAAAATAGCGACACGACTGGGACTCGAACCCAGGTCTCCCACTTTCCAGGAAGGTATTCTAACCACTGAACCACGTTAGTTCAGTGGTTAGAATACCTGCCTGGAAAGTGGGAGACCTGGGTTCGAGTCCCGGTCATGTCGCTATTTTTCACACTTGTTATTCCTTTGGGAATTCCGTAGGTTTTCAACCTAATAAGTTACCTTCCTTTCCTTTAATCCACAGAAACAATGTTTCGACTGCAGGAAAAGAGAATGAAATTTAGACCGTAGATGGGGAACATGTGGCCTTTAATGCGGCCTTTCTGTCAATCCCCGATGAAAATTGCTAGCAATGTTATATTTCTGATTCCGTTATATTATTTTCAGAGAAAATAAAATGTAAAATGGTCTACTTAAGCTTAAATGGCTTAATTCGCTTTTATTCACGATTTCCGATCTTAAACGATTTGAAGAAAGGCAATATGCCAAATGCGGCCTATGGTTTCTTACGCGGCCAAATGATACGTACATGCGGCTTTCCTTTGCATGAAAGTTTCCTCACCCCTTACTTGGACTTTAAATCCCCACCAATGTCGAGCAAACGCATAATTATGCGTATGAGTTTTCACTGCTGAAATATTCGATTAGATTTATATGCTGTCGTCACCAACAGCAACATAATTCCGGGCAAATATCGCGTGCGTGTATGACACGATGGTGATACGACCACCGAACACGGTGTAGCGACGCTTGGGTCGCTGTCCGCAAAGATGCCTCTAGTGGGCGAGGGTACAAGGAACGCCTCGGGTCAAGAGGTCATTGGAGACGGTTTTATGCTCTCACCGATTTTTGTCCACCATTGTATGCAGGACTGCTGTTGCTTCTGTTAGGGGCTGAAGAGGAGTCGTGTCTGCAGGAAACAACAACTCATTAACTCTGATTATGGTTTTGCATTCAAAGAGATTGGGATCGAGGTGTATACATGGATCCTTCAGCTTGAATTGTAAACAAAGGCCTTGTATCAAAGTGATTTGTTTTAGGAATGTGAACATATTATTTCAATATACGTATATTCTTCAAGCCTGGTAACATACAGCAACATCTGATGCAATATGTACTAAATCCCGAAAAAAATATTATTTTTATTTAAATCCATTTAGTACGGAAACAGTTCCCTTTGTTACCATGGAATCATAATGTTGAATGGAACATCTCAGATAAGTTAAATGTTTTTCATCGAAACCTCGACTATCATCAGATTCATATCTTGAAGGATAGGATACTGCGGATTACTCTCACTTTAGGAAAAATTAAATTCGTCGCTACGAAAATTTTCGTCAAAAATCCAGGTTGGATGTGTTGGCAATAAGTTGCGCAAACTCTTCCCAAAATAATGGCGAATGAACAAAGTCTCTTTGTATCAACTCGGATCAATAATAAACTTCCTTATGTTATTTTAACAAGAAAATGGGTACGAGTTAGTGAATATTTCAAGCAGCGCAGGACTAAATCATTTGAGAACTGTTTGTCTGTAATCCAAATATAGCATAATCTGTTTTTTAAGCCACTTCACTTTTGATAGACTCCTCAGCTCAGCCTATACTTTGGTTCAATGTCCTTTATTATTAAAAGGATCTCATAGAGATAAAATAGTTATCAAAATTATCCAGTGTACCACAGTTATCGGGTTAAGGGCATACAGTTCATGGAAGGAATACTTGGATATCCGCTTTTATATACTTTTTCCTCTTAAAGAACTAGAATATTTTCTTGAGTACAGGTGGTATATTCAAACATTTGAAACAAGTATTCGAAACTGAGTGAACTTCGCCAAATGCGTCGATGGATTTTTTGAATCCCAATGGTAAACGCGCTGCCAAATCATCATTATTCAACGACTTAGCTGCTGTTACTACTAAACCCTATATTTTCCTCTCGTTATTTTTGTCAAATTTAGCGAAAGTTTCCCAATTAACTCTTTTCGATGATAATTTTAGCAAATTGATTAACAAAGTTGCTAGAACCAATAATTCTTTTCACACATAAGGATGAAGTACTTCGTCATTTCGATATTCAGATTGCAAATGTGTCTGTCTATGTAAGTCATCCCACAAGTTCAGATATTAGAAAGATAATCACAACGGTGTTAGAAAAGCCACACTATTCCTAAATTTAAGGGAAATCATTTGAAAAAGTATCCCATATAAAACTAACTCAATATATAAATGCCTACGCTATCGACAGAAACGTAGTCGGATAGATATAATCTTTTCTCGAAAATAGACCTCAGCGAGTTGCGTTGGGTCAAATTTTATCCAATGAAGTACGGATCGCATTACCTGATCTGCTGGGAAGTGTTACAAGGCCGATTTTATTTCTCATTTACATTTACGACCTGGTGGATAACGTAAAGATTAGATTTAGATTATTTGCTGATAATATCCTCATGCACAGAGAAACGACGACGACGAATAAATTCACTTCAAAGTTCCAGAAGTCAGTGCGTCACAACAAATACCTAGGAGTTACACTCAGCAGTAGTTTATTGTTCAACAGATTTATTACAGATTCTAGAGGAAAGGCAAATAGAATGCAAAGATTAATAAGTAGAACCCTGATAGGATGTCCATCTAGAGTTAAAGAAATTGCGCACTATTCCCTCATCCGACCTATTCTAGAATACTGCTGCGCAGATCCACATGAAGTAGGATTAGTCTAAGATTAAGAGATGGTCTAGTTTAAAGAATCCCGTTTCATCTATGGAGATTTCAGATTCGACGGTAGCGTTACGGCTGTGATAAAATCCCTCGGGTGGAGTTCGCTCCAGGTGAGAAGATGAGATTACAGTTCGGAATTTTTAGGAGAAGTAAAATAAATTGTAATTACGGGAAAAAAAGCACGATCTCCGAGAGTTATCGACAAAACCTTACGAGGAAGTAATTACTAAAACAGTTTCTTATGTTTGTTCTTTCCGCATACCCTCAGAGAAGCTATTAGGGTAGATTGAGTAAGGTACTAATACACCCCCTGCAATTCTGGCGGGTGCATACACAAATTGTTGGAAAGAAGACATTCCATGGCTTTGATAATTTCATTTGACTATTTTCTAAGAGCTAAAGACGTATAATGCTAGTTCAGACATTTTAAATAGGGTTAATAATTAGAGTTGTAAAATAGGGAATATTTAATAAAAATATTTTTAATCTTTTATTCTATTTGATATCCTTATAATATGTTAAATATTCATTTACTAAATGGAAGGAAATGTATCGATGAAAAATCCAAATATTTAGGAGAACTTTCCGGAAATTCTAAGTAGCAATCCGGGACTATGAAACACACTAAAATACCGCAGCGTACTCAAAGGTTTAAAAGAAAGCAAAAATGAGCCAGTGATACTAATTACTTTTAAGGCTATAAAGGAATCGATTTATTTTTAAAACTAAAAATTACTTCCTTAAACATAAGGTTTGCGCAAATTATTAATGCGTCTATTAAATTGCTTCCACCGCTCTGAAGGAAAACATCCATGTTTCATAATTAATCACAAAATGAATGCATTTGATATTGCGTCATAGATTGAGAAAATGACTGTATGTGGAAAACTGAATTCGGCCATTTAAATATTTTTTTATTATATGAGTTGAATAACCGTTTCAATTTGCTGCTTCGCTACATTCATAAGTTCAATGCTAATAGAAGCTCCATGTTCCATATCAATGATCACTCACTAAAATTTCTGGGCGGACAATAGTTAAAACTTACTTCAAAAGTATTATTTGGGCGGAAAAATAGATTTCTATTTAAATCAAACTGAGGCTTCAAACATACATCCTTACCCAATATCGCGAACTTTTCTAATATTTCGCGAAAATGCGAAGATAAATGAAAAACCTTTCGAATGAGAGACATTTTCCGCTATTCATCGCCATGCGGTCCATAACATCGAAATATTTCCGAAACATCTCAACGGAAGACGTCTAACCTTTAATGATCAGTTGCATCAGAAGATATAGATTTCAGTCGCAACCAAAATACCTCTATAAATTCTATGTAAGATATTTAGAATGTCATAACGATTGCATAGGCCTATCCTTTACAAAGGGAAAGTGGGCTCAAAGTTGACCCCATACTTCCATATTCACCTTTATACATGTATAACTTTTTTTCTTACCTTAATCTTTGGAGGAAATTATATTATTTTTATTTTCCTTCTGTACTTCACAGCTGTATGGGGTCATTTCTAATCGAACTAGTCGGGAAACGACACCATTTAACGTTGATATCCTTCATATGAGATTAATGACAAATTATAATACAATGTTATAAGAATAAGAATTTACATCATTAAAATGTATATTATACATCTAGATTAATTAATTATACATCTTGATTTTAGCTTACTACGGATCTGCTTAATAGGAGTCCTGTTTAAATTGCTTCGATAGCTTAGGTTATTTCGCACGTGAGCCCCCACCGGGAATCGAACCCGGAACCGCTTTCTCCGAAGTCGAACGCGTTGCCCACTTGGCAATCCGGGAGCCAATACTTATGAGGAATATCTTCATCTTTTTAGGGGGAAATTATGGGCTACTATTCCAATTAATTATTTGATATATACCTTATGTTATAAGTAAATGTTAACTCCGCAGGAAGAAAATATTTTAAATTGGACATAGAAACAAGCGAATTAACTAACTATTATTTATTGAGACCACAATGAAACTACTACAAACAGCACGATGATTACGTGAATTTAAAATGCCGTTTAAATGTTGGTTTCCATGGTAAAGGGCAAGTCATTTACCTCCCTTTAAGTTTAATCGTCTTTACGAGTGCGAGCACGGTAAAACTATCAACAGAGCGGTTTAGAAGAAAGTCTGAAGAATCGAATCTGATTCATAAATTGTGCGGATGATAAACGCCGTGGAAGATTGACTCCAAGAGATCTAACACTATAATTCTGAGAAGGTTTGTTAGTTCCAAAGGTCGGGTCGGCGAGAGCTCAAGAATGTCCCGACTGCGAGAATCTCTCGGTGGTTACGATGTGACAGGAGATGGAGGAAGGCTCCTTTGGAATGTCGGCCTGAGTGAAGGCAAGAGTGGTTAAAATGGCGTCATCCTGAGGAGCCATTGATATGAAAATGCCTTCCCGAACCTTTAAGGTGGACATCCGAGGGAAGGGAAAGGTCGGAGTATCTCTCCACGCACACCTGCTCTTTCTTAAGAATATCCCTCCACTCCTTCATATCGTATCCATCCGATCCTTCGTGGGAATAATTTCAACGGAAACCTTTTTCTACGCACATTCATCCGCGTTAAAGTTAAAGAGGCCCTCACCTAAAGTTATACATATAAGTACGAGGACTAAATGCTTTACTCTAAGATTACATGGATGAGATACTTTTGCTATTAGTCGCCTGAGCATGAGAGAGTGTTGATACTAAAAATAATAGAATTTATTGAAATTATTGTTAAGAATGATTTTTATCACTGCTAAAACAGAATGAAAATGTACATGAACCAATCTTAACTCTTGCCACTTACTCGAGGGCCTTACGAGGCACCATGCTTACGCGTGTTAAGTGACCTAGCACACAAACTATTTGACGTTTGAATTAATTCTATTTTATATATCATCGAAATTACATTTCCCTTTATTTTATATTGTAATGTATTTTTAATTTTTAACCACTCAAATAAATGTGAGTAACAATAGTGACCATTTACATTTCGTTTCTGTGATACTGGTGCATGCACCCCCTGCCACACGCCGAAATGCGGCTTGCAGAGTACTTACATAGACATAGTCTTACGGGCCTTAGCGAACTGTGATGCCAGGGGCCAGGGCCCATCATGCTGCTAAGACAGCACTGACCTGAACCACAACTTAAGTAAGTTGTTACACGCAGGGGTATTCCGTTTATTCTAAACGATGAAGACCTGCCTAGGGGGTCTAGGCGGGGGCGGATTTGAGCTAAAGCGTAAAGATCAGATTGAGGCCCCCGCTGGGATATGAAAAGTTAAAATTTTCTTATATCATACGTAAATATACATGCAATAGAAATCTCGCACACGACATACAAGGAACCACTGACATTAAATGTAAATTCTGACCGCATACATTATTGATATGATGAAAAAAAAATGCAGATGACGAGAGATCTTTAAGATCTTTGTGGCTGAGATTTGTCCCTTAAGAAAGAAAAAATGAATACCTTTAGGAAGTAAATAATATTAAACGATTAATTGAGGACTTCTCGCGGCCAAAAGCCACTACCAATGCCATCTACTGAGAGAATACTGCGACATAGGCTATAACACTTGAAAGCAATATTCCTTGAACTTGTTCTCTACAACTTGTTTGTAAACCAGTTTCTCAAATAAGGAAGTGGTGATAAAGTTGCAAATGTTTACATTCGGGATAAAACATTAGCAACAATTTTAATGCGATTTTATTCTTAGGATACATATAAATACAAATATATACCTACATCATTTTTTATCATACATTTTAACTTCTGAAATATCCACAAGTATTGATGAATTGCGTTATATCAGTATACATCTTGTATGTTGAATCGCTATGCACTCAAAAGAAAGGTGCGTGTAATTTTTATTTTTCAGATACAGAGTTATTGAGAAATATATAGAATTCCCACGTAAAAAAATCAGCCGTATTTAAATACCCTTTATGAGTTAAAGTGCATCATGTTTGGTAATACAGTGGTACCTTGGTTAACGACGGCAACCCGTCCCAAGATTTTCGTCGTTAACCAAATCCGTCGCTACGCAAGGCGCGATTTTCCAGAACCGTACTGCATGTCAAATATTCAGATATAAATTATTGCATTTTCAATAAAATATGGTACATATAGTTTATTCAATTATATTTGCTACAAAAAGTTATCATTGATAGAATGAATAGTCATAAAAGAGTTTCTAATTGTTTTCTTCACCAGAAGGCGTTGTAAAGACTGGGTCATTATCCTAGACATTTTTTATCACAACCACTCGTCGTTAACCAAGTACGTAACTAAGGCCGTCGTTAACCAAGGCACAATTGTACTATTTTTTTCAGGTAATGAAATAATGAAGAAATAATTCAATTACTACGGATATTCTGCTACCAATTCTCAATACTGCATTGTAATTCAATTTAAAGTGAACTTCAGGTAAGTGTATATCTGTCAGTTGCTCCAGATTACTTCAATCAATTTCTGTGAGTAACTTTTGGGGATTTAGGCCAAACAGCATTTTTAGCTGCCCTTCTATACACAGCCATTTGCAAATCTATGATCCCTGGGAAGTTAATAAGCGCGACGTAAAAACATTTGAAATTTTAAGTAACTCTCGGATGAATGTAATTGCTGACTCGTACGCCAAAAAAAAAAGAAAATCAATACGCTCTTCTTACAGCAACTGCATTTCTTTAATCTATAATGGCTGTAAACTGAACGAAAATGTTTACCTGTTTCGTTTATTTTTTGCCAATATTCGCGAAATAAATGTGCATTATTTCGATACAAAATAAATTAATTGCAATAATTCATGAATATTGTAGGGAACAATTTACGTACAAATTTCATAATTATTGAGAAACGCTGCCTTAGAAAAGGGTTTTGTAAACCTAATTTAGCAAACTGTATCACTGCCTCAAATTTCCCTTAATTAAATTACGGATTCTAAATAATACAATTTTACTAAAAATGCTAATTAATGTAAATGAATTAAATTATTTCAGAGAGGCGGGATACCCACATAATGTAACTGCTGATAAAAATGGTCATAACATAAAAAGAATTACGGTTTTCTCTAGAAGATGACTTTAACTGAGCATTCCCACTAAAAATCTCACTTCGCTAATACTCCGGATGAACATATTTCCTATCGATTATAGACTGCGTGAAGCGAGCTGATCATATAATTTCGGAAGCTGGTGAAACAGGGAGCGATTCGAAATACACACGACGCATTTAAGTCCTCGGAACACTTCGCGAAACCTTATAATGGCGAAATATTAAAAGACTCAAGAGCCCTTGTAACTCATTAAAAATTCCATTCGGAGTTGGAACTAAAACCCAATCCGAGAAATGAAACGATATCGCGATACGAGAGAGAGGGAAAAAAGTCCTCATCTCTCGGCCTACGATAACATTCACAGTCCGTCGTGAATTTGGTCGTTTGATTTCCTTTTTAAGTGCAGGAACTCGTGTATCCTTACCCAGATACAACGTGATCCGTGAAGCGGTTCTGAAACCGAGAAACTGGTTTATGGACACGTAACTTAAGGAGCGATTTTCAAAAGCTGCTCATTCGAACATGAGATCCCTGCGATCTTTATCTCGGCTATAAACCGCCCTCCCCTTCCATTCGTATTATTTTTCACGGCATAACAAGCTACGCTTCGGCGCTCGTACGTTTCCGATTCTCCGCCGTCGGATGCGCTCAAAGTGCGGAGATTTTAGCCGAGAATTTAAATCAGTTATTCCGATCAGACGTCTCCGATCGGTGTGGATTTACTGCAGGTAAAGCTGTCCGTTTGTTGATTCTGGGAAAGCCGAGCTCGAATCCAGGAAGGCCAAATGTTTGAAATGAAAAGTCTGTGGAGTAATCCCACCTTTCCAGTGCTTGCCTCACTTCGCCGTTGGACTGGAACAAGATGCTGTTTCTTGGACAAACACCAGGGGATGCTTTATGCCGCCATCTTAGAAACAAATTGAAACTGCGTCCTTGCATAGAATACTGTCAAGCAGCTCTCATTGTAATTTTATACCTCTGTTAAATGTTAAATCTGGCTAACTATTGAATTTATCTATATTCAAGAAAACTCAAATTTAGTTGAAAATGTTCACTTTTTTGTTTAAGATAAAGATGGATAGAGCCAGGATATAGTTTTCCTCGGATAACATTTACCTTATATTGATTGGTAAAAATGAGGCAAGATTCAAAACCTTGACATCCAAAATTCAAAGTGAAACCACATTAAAAGTTAATATTTTTCTCAAGGGAAAGGTTTTCAACTTTGAACATACAGGTGTGTGCTTAAAACCCAAAGATAAACGTATAAACTTATGTAGCAATTAGCGACATGACTGGGATTCGAAGCCAGGTCTCCCAATATACCCGCTTGGAAAGTGGGGGACGTGGGTTCGAGTCCTAGACACGTCGATAATTTTCACATCTGTTTATCTTTGGGATTATGTCATAAATAAACTCATTTCCAGGAAAATAGATTAAGAATGGCTTAACTAAGCGAAAGACTATCAGGAAATCATGCGTTTGAACCAAAACTTTTTCTTAAACTTTAATCGTTTTAACCCGGTCCCATCAGACTTTTTCAAGTCCATTCTTTATTGGGATTAATCGTTTTACTGGTCCAAAAAAATCCCTGCATCTCTGGTAATTCCTCGATTTTTTGGTACATACAACCAAACCAAAACCAAAGTAAAATTCTCCTATAAATGTGACAAAAGCCCATAATCCTTTGACGATCTCTCTTCTCAAGGCCGGCGATTCACATAACAAACAAAACACTCAAGATTAAGGATTATATTTACCTTTTCCTGATAGTTTAACATTTCCTCAATCTTCTCCCCTATTTCAAATGGATACGCTTATTGCGTAAGTTTTGCCAAGTAATGACCCCAAATAGTTCGTTCTATTCGCGAAATGTTATAATTCGCGATTTTTTCTTCATAATCGACTAGAATTAGATTCATTTTGTAAATTTCACTAAATGGATATAATTCTGCGACTCCATATATGTGATTATGAAATAATTTTCTGCATGCCTGATTATGCCACAGTTTGATTAATGGATTTATTGAAAACTATTAAGTATAATCGTCTCTAAGTAACATTTAATAAATGAACAAAGAGAAAAAATCACATTGTAATTTTTACAAAAACACTGTTTTTTCTTACTTCATCATGTCTTTCCATAAAGTCCGGCCATCGATGATAGGTAAAATTTACTAAGTATATTAACTTATGTGTGTATAATTTGGAATAAAATCCACAAACTGAGGTTTTGGTAAATTTTTAAGTCTTATTTTTTATTTTACGGAAATTATTCAGGTGAACTAAGAATTGAATATGGTCAGAGAATAGTATCAGAAAATCTTCATAACTACTGAGTAACGAAGCAACGCAATTTCCTATAAAACCCTGAAACAGGCAAGAGCGCCGTGACTTTAAATTCGCACTCACTACGTTCTGAAATTAAATCGCCGGCACCCTCTTTGATGGCACCCACTCCACGCGGAGCGGCGAAGAGCCACCTGCTCCTCGTGGTGCAGGACCTTAGGGGCAGTTAAACTCAACGAGATTGTGTGGGTTCGTTCAAATTCATTTGGGTCACCGCCAGGTGAGGTCAACGAAGATGCGGAGCCCAAAGGACAGGTGGTGCAAACCGCCAGAGCAGCTCCTTCATTTTCTGTCGCTCTTTTCAGCAAACGGAACTTCACACCGATGACGCTTCCCAATTTTTACTTCCCCCGCACAGCACAGTTGACGAGCGAAATTTCTCTTCGATAAATATAAAGCGTCGTCGATATCTGCGCTTCAGCGAGAGCTTAAAAGCATTAGAGCGAAGTTACTATCAAGAAGCCCCACTGTATATATGGACGCAATATCGTAAATTATCTATCCTCACCAGGTGCAACCAACACGTGGCCCGCCAACAATTCAGTGTGTCCCTCGCTTTCTAGAAGCTTAATTGTTTTTTAAATGTGTCAAGAATGCATTGCTCCAGGCAAATGGTGGCTGGAATCGACTACTTACATCAGAGGCTATCTGCAGAGTCTATCTGCAAAGACAGAAAAGCGTGAATGTTTGCTAATGTTCTCCTGCTTACATGCATTTTTATGAAGCAAAAATTATTTTCAATACAGTTTAGCTATCAATCCGAGTAAAATTAAACAAAAAGAGAAATTTGATACCACACGCTCAAATTTAATCATTACAAACATGTGTATGAAACAGATAATTCCTAAAGCCGTCATTTTTGCAAGTGGTGGAGGTAGAACAAAATATTTCCTTTCCCTCCTTCAAACCTATTCAAAGTCCGAATCAGAATGAAATTCAAAACAAACCCAAGCACCGCCAAATGGTCTCAGATTCCCAAACAAATGAAAAGATGAGGAGCAAACTCAAAGAACAAATGTAGAAAGGTGTGCCATATCTGTAGACAAAATATTTTTCCTACACATACGGTTTGTAATGATGATGGAATCCTTCTTTCGACGTGAGTTAATCGTACTGTTTAATTGTACTGTAAAAATCAGTACTGCAAATCAGTTTGGAAGCACCGTACGAGATAATTCAAAGGGCGAATGAAGAAATTACCACTTTTGAGGAAATACTTAGTAGTAAGAATCTTGAAATCACGAAGATCATAAATGTTTAAAGCGCTACTCTTAAGCAAAGTAGTATTGATGGCATACATATTGATGGCATACATATTGATGGCATACAGGATGTAGCTCAATACAGTTTCACGACCAATATAACTTTGGAACTCCGTATGACAACGTAAACAAGCAAACAGTGCCTACGCATTACCCACCTGACATTATACTTAGAAAATCATATTACAAAGACTGAATACATGCGAAAGCAGAACTATCAAACGAATTTGGAACGTTCCATATAACACTAGTACTTCCGAGTTACACCAGTAGCATAATGTAACAACTCTCTCTACAACCTTAAATAAAATAACCAAAAGGTTCAACTCAAAATTAAAACGTATCCAAAATAACTTTTTTTTCCATAATCTGCATCCAAATTTACATAAGTATGGAAGTTGCAAGCTGCTCTTCGGCGTATGGCAAGAGGTGCCTCTATTTCCCCAATCGATTAGTTTCGCATATCGTTCGCAGAAAAAATCTAACACCTATTTCTCTGATTTTTCTCGCAGTATTAGAACGGCCTAAGTAAGTGAAAGGACGCCTTATACATAATCTATGAACATGCTCTCTCAGAATTTGAAGATCTACCTTCTATCCTCTATACATTCCCATCCTGCGTCCTAAAGCATCTGAGTAACGCTCACTGATTTGTGGTAATCGTTTTTACGAAACGTATCGCCTTTCGCTGTGCCTTTTCTAACACTCTTCGGAAGAGTGCCATGAAGGCTTTATTTAGGGGAATTTTGGTATAATCAGACCACTCTTACAAATAACATTGCAAAGGCGAACACAAACAACCATGCCCTAACCAGGATTCGAACCCGAGACCTCGGAGTTGCTACGCTAGCACGCTGACCACTACGCCACAGAGGCCGGCTAAAATAGCGACACGACTGGGACACGAACCCAGGTCACCCACGTCACTCGAACAGGTATTCTAATCACTGAACTAGCATGCCATACGCTACATGCATACTCGATGGATCACGAACTTAAAACAACAGTAAATGCCTCCCGTGATCTTCAACACAAAATGTACTTAAAAGTGCTTCATAGAAAATCATGGATAAGGCCTTTAGGCAGGAACCATGAGCAAAACTTTTCCTGCAGGAAGTGAATTTTATTCGTCGTAAACAAGTGAAAAGTATGTACTTTCGCATAAATGCTCGAACAAATCCTATAATCGCAAATGATTTATTTACCTCGCGGGACAAATACCAACTTCAAATCACTTAACAAAGGTCTATAATGGTATTTACGTCAACTCTCGTATTTTTATTCAATTCCAAACGAGCCATAAAAATATTAACGAGAGAGTATTACAGAGCCCGGATAAGAACGCCAGTCCTCCCTCAAATCAACATTCAATAACTCCAAAATATCCGCAGAATTAAATCGGTCCGGAGAGGCAATAAAATTCTCTCGGCGGATGTTTTAAAACGACTTTATCCACTCCTACCGACGGAGTTACGATTCGGACCCGAAAATCCATCGGAAAAGGCTTATATGGCTTTTTATTCCGCAAAACCACGCTCTCCAATTAAGCCGGGCGATAATTTTTGAAAATCCGAAACCCGCTTAGAGACACCTTGGAGACGAGGCAACAAACACCCCCTGAAAAAGTCGTGCGATTGCACTCTTCACGCCCCCGGAGATAGATTGGGAGGCGCGTCTTATCTGTGCGCTACAAGCCACTCTTCCCCAGAGCGAGAATCCTCCCACACAATTCGCCATCTAGATCTCGGACGGGAGGGCGACTAATGAGGGCCCGGCGCCCAGATAGGCCGGTCCGTGAGAACACGGCTCGGGTCGTGCTTCCTCCGACTATCTCGCGCCCCGAGACTAATTACGCCCCACCTTTGGGAAAGAGTGCTGTCCCTCCAATTATGCGGCGCCCACGCCGACTGGGAATGCGTCCGTTTGAGAAAAAAGTGCGAGCGGCCGAGAATGAACTGGTCATTTGCGTACGGAAGAGGGAAAATCTGGAGGAGAGATTTATTGGCGGGCGCCGTAGCCTTAATTTGCGATGCGAAAATGTGCGCTGGAACGATGTGCAGGAGATCGATGGATCATTTGAGGGGGAGAAGAGGTTGTCTATAAATGCCTGCCACATTTCCGGAAAAAGAGGTCAAATGAGAATCCACGGCAGCTCAGCCGCGCTGTGGCAACAATGACATAATGCAACAATTCCCAGTGTTGTTACGTTGCTTTGTATCCCTGAATAAGATTATTCTTATCTGACTGAAATCAGTAATAATTTGGAAATTGTTATTCAAATATCACTGCTGTAAATAAATATACAAATGTAAAACGTTTGTAATTACACTGCGCACTATCTTGTAATTTCAATATCTGAGCCTCAACTTCACTTTTTTTTCTTTATATTAGATTACTTCTGTTGAATAAAATTGTTTAATTATGACATGTAGACATGTTTTACCTAATGGAGCAATAACGAAAAGTTCTCTTAAGATTTAAATAAAATGAACTATAATGAAATACACTACTTCACTACTGCTAAATCAGTATCTCCTCAATGGTTTTATATCAGTGACATCGAATAACCTTAAAATCCGAACATTTTCATGCATCTTTGTGCTTACGCTTGTCGATTAATAAAAATTATCGAATAAAAGTATTAAATAAAGATTTGAATGGGTTGAAACAAAAATTATCTTCTCACGTCTAAGCCATCGTCATCGAGGATAAAAGGCCATACGAAGATTCATAGAAAGGTGCAGAAGAAAAGAGAAAAGTAGATTTTTGAACTGAAAAAATGTCAGATTTTAGAAAAAAATACACCAGCACAGGAAAGACCCACTAAGAAGAGTGTGAAACGGGCAAAACTTGATGATCGACCAACGAAAATCGAAAGAGGAAAATAGTTTACAGCAGACGTCGAAAGAAAGAGTAGGCAGCACAAATCCACATTCATAGAGGAAATAGCAAGGAGAAGAAATAAGAACATTTTACAGGAAATTAAATAGGAAAATCAAAACTGCAGTATACCAGATTTCGCATATGATAAACCAAAATGAGAACTGATAAAATAGTCCCCACAGGTGAATGGTTACGTCAATTTTTATAAAGATAATTGTTTGGGAAATTTAAAATAACTTCAGGAATTAAGATATTCTGATCTCTTTGTTTCAACGCAATTAATCTTAGAGAGCTGTAGTGTGTTATTAAACTTCGGTAAAACCCATAGTACACTGTACCGTGAATGGGTCGTAGATCAGGAAAACAAAATGATATTACTTTCCTAAATGAAATTTAACGGCTTACCATAACAAGCTGCTAACCCTTGTTCTAATAACGGTGACGGGAATCCATTACATGCATTGGAGAAGTCTGCTGTATTTAGCTTAGTGGATGCTTTCATCCACAATTTCATTGAAAATTGGTTTCAATTAAGGAACACTTAAAGAATCAAAAATGAGTATTTTATAGCTAATGCGCCCTTAAGACATTTCCGTACTCTTCTGTTAACTATGTGGCATTATTCACACTTCAAAGACAGGGTCGTCTTTTATACATTTTTCGATTAATTTTATCTGCAGAGCTCATTTCACTTAAAAGGAATGCAGCTTCTTCTGATGGTTTCACCTTTTTCGCAATTATGTAGCCAATGGTTATATTAACGTAAGCTTAAAGAATTAAAGAGTTACATGAAATAAGAATGCTTTCAAAGTGAGACACTTTGTAAAGATGTGAGATAACCAATTTGAAGGTCTAGTTTAGTTGCAGCTTTGTAATCAAGTATTCATTAAAACAAGCCATAGCTGCAGAAAGTCAGAAATACCTCAGCGTGAGCAATCAATGGTTCGTCAAGGATAGACTATCGGAAATAGTTTAGAACGGCGCTAACAATGAAAATTGATCACCCACATATACTTTGGCTAACAAAATCAATAATTAACATCATTAATTGATTAAGCAATAAATTTATTATCGTCTCAGGGTAACCACACTACTGGAACGGGTACAAGAAAAAGCAGATATTTGTATAAGGCGATTTAAATGAAAGATATTTCCTTACTAACGTTTCCATGACAGCAATAATACATAAATACTACTAAGGAGTAGCTACAGATTACTAGTACGTAAGCACTAGTTTTGCCTGCTTTTCCAGAAACTTCGAGAAAGAGAGGTAAAACGCTACAAATGCAGATTAATCAACGAGAAGACCAAAGGAAAAAACATGCGAGGTATTCCCTTCCATCGGCTGGTTTAACACAGCATTTTTCTTGGGAAGAGGGCGATAAAATCTGACTGCAGACGGCTCTCCCGAGTGGGTGTCACGAGGTTCCGACGGAGATGCACTACGCCGTCCGGAATTTTGGGCACTTTGAGGGTTTTATAATCTTTTTAGCCCTATTGCAGTAAATACGTACAACTCCCACATTTAGCTATCTTAAATCACAATCTGGCGCTTTAGCGAACGGCGCTTTTTTATGGAGAATACTTTTATTCAGAGGAAGAGGAACGCCCAAGGCTTCGTAAAATTTGCCTCCTGATCTCGATTGGTGATTATTTTTCTTACGGAGGGATTTAGAGATTATGTAAATTACCAATTACTGAAAGCGGAATTTCAAGTGCCAACTATTGGGTTTTTATTGATAATGTAGAAAAATTGTAACTTAAATGAGTAGTACTTTCTAGTAGTATTTATGTAATACAAAAACGGAAGGATTAAAATTCATTGTAAACATACTGCGAACGATGTAAAAATGGCTAATTCGAAGTTTTTGGACTACTAAATCGGCTTTAACTTTAAGTTTTCAATCACAAAGAAAAATTAGAAACAGATTTTTACCTTCACTATAGAAAGTTAATTGCGTGGGCCATTGTTTCGACCCCCTGAGTCATCATCAGGTAGGTGATGATGACTAAATTAATCTATATGACATAATTTCTCTAATAAATGTGCCTTTTCAGAAAAAGATAACACTACTCTGCGATTGTTAATATTGGCTCATATTTATTATTTACTCATCACTAACCATAATTGCCTCTTTTCCTGGACCTCCAGTCATATTTGTCGTTTATAAATTTCTTCAACCCTATTTATTAAGTAATACGAAATACAGTGAAGGAGATTACGGTGTCTGGAATGTATACGAATTATCTCAAGGACGAATCTGTCTGGAATCATCATTTTCAGATAATTGGTAATCTTAATGTACTTGAACTAATTACATAATTTTGTTTACATTCGTGGTATTATGGTCATTTCAACGATTGTAATGTTCTTCGTGGTTTTTCCTCAGTTTCCGAACGTGTCCTTTTCTGTTTTCTCCGTATATACATTAATATTTCTTCATGTTTGTATTATCTGATTTTTCTATAATTTTGTAGCGTAATTACATTTTACTTTATACTGCCTTACACCTTTTTTCTACTTTTATTGATCTTCGATGATATAAAACACCGGACTAATTACGACGTTAGGTGGAAGAGAGGCCCGCATGAGCCTAATCTCGCAAATAAACGGTCAATCTATTTATTTCAATATTAAAACATAAACATATATA